>NW_026847549.1:10184736-10263034 GCF_025583915.1 Anolis sagrei ordinatus
CTACCTGTTCTAAATAGTAATATATTGAAAGATTTCAACAATAAAAACAAAAGGGAAGGATGAAATATTTACTTAGGAAGCCAAATATGGTTAAGAGAGAAAGGAAGGTGGGGTAGGGAATTGGAGGAGTTGGTACTACTAACTGAAGTAGATGGCATGGATGGATAGATAGATGTAGATATAAATAAAATTCATCAGTTGACATCATTTCATTGAATAATGCTACAATGCTTTACCACATTTCAGGTGTCAGGATAGATGCCTGTTGGGGTTTCTTTATAAATATAACTATGTTTTGTTTTCGTCCATTGCTGTTAAACTAGCTTTTGGAGTGCATGAGGAAGACCCTGGACAGTGTGGCAAATAGCTTCATTGCTGAAGAATTCCTGGCACAATTAGAGAACCTATTCCTTTCAACCTATAAGAATGAGGAGTGGAATGATGCTGCTGAAGAAAATACCACGTGCCCAAACAACCTACCCATATAATGGTACTGAAAAGTATTATCAGTCACTTTAAAATGAGGCTGCAATGCACAAGAATGACAGGATCTATTGTGGCTGAAGAAAATGATAGTTAAAGATGAAACGAAGCAATCATGGCAAACTATGTGACCTCTTACATGGACTCCCTACAAACTATGTGACGTGAATAGAACAATTGCCCCATGTTGGTAGCTTACTGATAATATACCAGTTCAATCTGGTTTTTGCAACACTGCTGTGCAGTCTGTTCCATTCTTCAATGGAAATTCTCTGAGGTGTTAGCAAACATATTTGTCCAATTAATAAATTCAGCTGTGTTGTATGTATATTGCTGAGAGCTGAAAGAAAGGAAAGAACAATATCTTTCATGCATGCAAGTGTTAGTATCCCACATGGTCAGTTCCTGCCTTGAGTGTCAGTTTTTGATGCATGTTCAGTCCAGTCTTGTTAAATTGAACAGCATATGAAGATCAGAAGAATACTCAATCATGCCAAATCTTGTTAACTAAATACAGATTGTAGATTTACAAAATTGGCTGTGTCCGTAGAATAAGACATTCCTGCTCAGTGGTCAGAAAATGAGGGGAAAAAACACCTGTTGAGCATGGCTTGCTGAATATTATTGAAGATAAAAAAATTGGTAAGGCTATTCCCCAGAAATTTAGTATTTATGTACTAAAATATAATAATAATAATAATAATAATAATAATAATAATGCAAAGACTCTGGCACAAACCAGTAAAGGTGGTCCCAGTGGTGATCGGCACACTGGATGCAGTGCCTAAAGACCTTGGCCTGCACTTAAACACAATCGGCGCTGACAAAATTACCATCTGCCAGCTGCAGAAGGCCACCTTACTGGGATCTGCACGCATTATTCGCCGATACATCACACAGTCCTAGACACTTGGGAAGTGTCCGACGTGTGATCCAATACAACAGCCGGCAGAGTAATCTTGTTTGCTGTGGACTCATCTTGTTGTGTTTATTTCTAATAGTAATAGTAATAATAATAATAATAATAATAATAATAATAATAATAATCTGTCAGGTATACTTTGATTGTGCTTTTCCTGCATGACAAGGGGTTAGACTACATGGCCCATGTGGTCTCTTCCAACTCTATGATATTATTATTATTATTATTATTATTATTATTATTATTATTATTATTGACATACCCGGTGTTGCTTGGGTATCGTTGGGACTGCTGCCTGTCTTTCTCTTCCTTCCCTTCCCTCTCCTCATAACTTTTCCCTTCTTTTTCTTCCTTCCTTCCCTCTTTTTTCTTTCTCCCCTCCCTTTCTATCCTTTTTCTCTTTCCTTCCTTCCTTCCTTCCTTCCTTCCTTCCTTCCTTCCTTCCTTCCTTTTTTCCTCTCTCCCTCCCTTTCTCACGTTCCCTCTCTGAGGGCCACTTCACCTAGCAACATGCCTTCTTCTCTTCTAGATAAATCGATGGATAGATAGATTTCTATTCTCTTTTGATTCAACTCTTTGCACTTTAATCAAGAGATAAAAGTGGAATATAAATAAGAATAAATACAACAGCAACAACAACAATAGTATATAAAGGACACAAAGGAGCCAAAAGCCTCAGAAGGATTAAAAGAACAATAGTATCAGATGGGCCTTATTTTGTAAAGCCAGATCTTGCTATGTAAGTGCAAATTGTAGATTTGCAAACTTTGCTATTAGTGTATAATAAGAAGTTATTGCTCAGTAGTCAGAAAATGATGAACATAGCTTGCTGAGTATTATTAAAATACAAAATATGTAAAAGACGCAATGAAGCCAAAGAAACCCCAGAAGAATTTGGCTGTGCTTGTAGGATTCCTGCTCAGCGGCTAGAAAATGAGAAAAAACCTGCCAAGCATAGCTTGCTGGATATATTATTTAAACTAAAAAATGTAGTAAGACTATTCCCCAGAAATACATACCATAATAATAATAATAATAATAATAATAATAATAATAATAATAATAATAATGTATATACCCGGCGTTGCCTGGGTATCATTGGGACTGCTGCCTGTCTTTCTCTTCTTTTCCTTCCCTCTCCTAATACCCTTTCCCCTTTCTTTATTCCCTTTCCTCCCTCCTTTTTCCTCCCCCTTCTTTCCTTTTTTTCTTTCTTCCCTGCTCCCTCCTTCTCTCTCTTCCTTCTTTTCTTTCATCCATCTTTCCTTTCTTTCTTTCTTTCTTTCTTTCTTTCTTTCTTCTTCTTCTTCTTTCCTTCTTTCCTCTCCCTCCTCCCTTCTCTTCTTCCCTTTCTTCCCTTCCTCCCTTTCTTTTCTTTACTTCCTTCCTTCTCCTTCCTTTCCTTCTTTTCCCTCCTTCCCTTCCTTCCTGTCCCTCCTTTTTTCTCCTTTCCTTCTTCTTTCCTTTTTTCTTTTTTTCTTCTTTTCTTCCTTCTCTTCCTCTTTTCCTTTCCTTTCCTTTTCTTCCTTTTCTTTCTTCTTCTTTCTTTCTTCCATCTTCTATTCCTTTTTTTCCCTGTTTTTCTTTCTTTCCCTCCTTCCTTCCTTTCCACTTTTCTTTCTTCCCTCCTTTGTTTCTTTCATTTTCTTTCCTTCGATTATTCTCATTCCACCTATACCCTTCACTACTGCACAGCACAGAGCCAGGCCCACTTCATCCTAACCAACAACTTGTAGACAAACATGTGACCTACTATACAGTGACTTTGAGAAGATCATAGTTTATATCCCTTTTTTATGTCTTGATTCAGCTGCTTTGCACTTTAATCAAGATATAAAAGTGGAATATAAATAAACATAGATACACTAATAACAATATATAAATATATAAAAGACACAACAGAACCAAAAAGCCTCAGAAGGATTAAAAGAAACATAGTATCAGATGGGCCTTGTTTTGTGAAGGAATCTAAATGCAAATTATAGATTTACAAAAAATTGTAGATTAAAAAAAGATTTACAAAACTGCTATAAAACGTTCTTGCTCAGTGGCCAGAAAATGAGGAAAGGTTACTGAGCGTAGTTTGCTGACTATTATAGAGTAAGAATAGTCCCCAGAAAACTCAAGAAATACATACTAAAATACAAAACATGTAAAATACACAATGGAGCCAAAAAAGCCCCAGAGGAATTAAAATAACAATAATATTATCGTCCTTGTGAAGCCAAGTCTGTGGAAGCAACTGAAATCCACTCTTACCTACTTTAGTCCTTGGCTTTGCTAGGCCAGGTGTAATTAATCCGGCATGCTAGTTGTGCGTCGTGGTATTTAACAACATATCCATCGAAGTATGCATGATAATGCCCTTTTTTCCTAAATGGATTAAAATATATATTCCATCCAGTGGTCAGCATAATAAAGACTCCAGAATCATAGTAAAGTAAGTGAAGTTGTCTCAATGTGGCTGGAATCCTTTGGGTTAATTTCTATTGGAGTTGACCTATTGAGGAAAACTAGTCCGGACTAAGAAAATGATTTAGTTTTGTCCCTAAATGTTATATCTGTTGCTTATGCTATAACCACTCATTTGTTATAGTGAAAGACTATAGAACAGGCATGGGCCAACTTGGGCCCTCCAGGTGTTTTGGACTACAACTCCCACAATTCCTAACAGCCTACCGGCTGTTAGGAATTCTACAACTCCCACAATTCCTAACAGCCAAGTTGGCCCACGCCTGCTCTATAGTATGGTGCCAAGTGATATTTCAAAGACTCTTCTTTTTATATATATATAAAAATAATGTATACATCCATGTTGTAAATGTGTGTTGTAAATATTGTGTATTTGTACAGAAAAGACTCAATATGTTTACTTGACATCCCCCCCCCTTTCATGTAAAAGCACAGTGGAGAGATGTCCGCCTCGTAATAATACATTTTATCTCAATAATCAGGAGTAAAACCCATAAAACTATGGAAAATAATTCTTCTCGCAGCCATATTTCAATAAACTGTGGAAATGTTTCAACTGTTATGTTCCCTTGTTTTAAATGGGTATTTTTGGTACATCAGAAAACGAGAGATTTTGCATGAAATTAGTATAGATTTCTTTTGTTTTTAAGTTTGAATTTTGTGGCCTGCCTTTGAAGATATTGAGTGCGTCTGCGCTGTAGAATTAATGTAGTTTTGACACCACTTCAGCAAAATCACAAATGGGTCTCGATTTATCTACAAAGAGCAAGTTTTTTAGTGCTTTCAGTCATTTTAATTGTATGTTTTAATTCTATTTAACCGCTTTAAGTTGCCTAAGGGCTGAGAAAAGCGGTATATAAATGAAGCAAACAAACAAACAAACAAATTTGAATATCTGTATATTTAAATATCTGTATAACTTGATTTTTTTTAAAAAAAATACTGTGGGTCTTTGTGGGATATAAATATTCCAAATAAATATTGTCTCCTGTGCTATTCTCATAACATAACATAATATAATATAATATAATATGTATACATATTATATTATATTATATTATAATGCAATGCAATATAATAATAATAATAATAATAATAATAATAATATGATATTATAATTATATATTTATATTCCATGTAATATTACTAATAATATTACGATATAGTCGTGTGGTGCAATATAGCAATGTTTAATGCTGATATTGTACTATGCTAATAAGCTAAAATTTTGTATGTAATATATACCTTGTAAGCCCCTCTGAGTCCCCTTCAGGGTGAGAAGGGCGGCATAATAATGTCGTTAATAAATAAAAAATTATTATTATTAATAATAATAATAATAATAATAATAATAATAATAATACAGTGGGTTGCTGTGAGCCTGTCTGATTGCTAACTGGAGGAATCCTTTGTTGGGAGATGTTAGTTGGCCCTGATAGGAGCCCCCGGTGGCGCAGTGGGTTCAACCTTTGTGCCGGCAGGACTGAAGACCGACAGGTCACAGGTTTGAATCCAGGGAGAGTGCGGATGAGCTCCCTTTGTCAGCTCCAGCTCTCCAAGCGGGGACATGAGAGAAGCCTCCCACAAGGATGGTAAAACATCAAAAACATCCGGGTTTCCCCTAGGCAATGTCCTTACAGATGGCCAATTCTCTCTCACCAGAAGCGACTTGCAGTTTCTCAAGTTGCTCCTGACATAAAAAAGCTGGCCCTGATTGATTCTTTACTAGAATTCCCCTGCTTTTTGAGTGTTGGCTTTATTTACTATTCTAATTCTAGAGGGTTTTTTTTAAATACTGGTAGCCAGATTTTGTTCATTTTCATGGTCTCCTCCTTTCTGTTGAAATTGTCCACATGCTTGTGTATTTCAATGGCTTCTCTGTGTAGTCTGACATGGTGGTTGTGAGCATGGTCCAGCATTTGTGTTCTCAAATAATATGCTGTGTCCAGGTTGGTTCATAGGAGCCCCCGGTGGCGCAATGGGTTAAACCCTTGTACTGGCATGACTGAATCAGAGGTTCAAATCTGGGAAGAGCTCGAATGAGCTCCCTTTGTCAGCTCCAGCTCCTCATGCAGGGACATGAGAGAAGCCTCCCACAAGGGTGGTAAACATAAAAAAAATCAGTGCATGCCCTGGGCAACATCCTTGCAGAGACTCTCACAACAGATGCACCTTGCGGTTTCTCAAGTCGCTGCTGACATGGGGGAAAAAAAGGTTGGTTCATCAGGTGTATATGTGTTTTGTGTGTGTGTATATTCGTATATGTGTGTGTATATATATTTGTGTTTGTGTATATATGTGGTTTTGTGCATGCGTTATAAAGTATTTTTGGGGTTTTTGGCTCTTTTAAGTCCCTTCCACTGTGTTTTTCAATGTTTTTATGAGTGATGGTCACTCGTTGCCCTGATATGTGTCTTGTGTCCAAATTTGGTGTCATTTTGCCCAATGGTTTTTCAGTTATGTTAATCCCACAAACGAACATTACATTACATTTATTTATATATATATAATTTTTATATATATAAATAAAAATTACACTGTCTAGCTGGTATTGCACCACCTGACATCTGCCAGGAAGTAGCAGCCAATAGTGAAAGGACCAAGGCAGAGACATCTCCAGCTCATCCCCTGTTTGGGTATCAGCCAGCACGTCAATGACTTAAATCAAGAAATAGTTTTCTAAGATCTACAGAGACACTCGCTGGAACACCCCAGCAAGCTAGAGCCTCATCGCTGAGCCTGGAACCTCAGGTCTCGGCGGTGGTCAGGGGAGCTTTTGCACAATTAAAACTTGTGCGCCAGCTGTGCCTGTACCTTGGGAAGTCTGGTCTGACTTGGCCACGGTGGTCCACGCTCTGGTTACATCCCGTTTAGACTACTGCAATGCTCTCTACGTGGGGTTGCCTCTGAAGACTGCCCGGAAGCTTCAATCAGTCCAACGTGCGGCAGCCAGATTGCTAACAGGAGCAGGGTACAGAGACCATACGACCCCTCTGTTACGCCAGCTCCACTGGCTGCCGATCAGCTTCCGGGCACAATTCAAAGTGCTGGTTTTGACCTATAAAGCCCTAAACGGCTCTGGCCCAGTTTACCTGTCTGAACGGATTCTTCCCCTATGAACCATCAAGGTTATTAAGATCTTCCGGGGAGGGCCTGCTCTCGGTCCCACCACCCTCGCAATCACGGTTGGTGGGGACGAGGGACAGGGCCTTCTCGGTGGTGGCTCCCCGGCTTTGGAACTCCCTCCCACTAGAGATTAGATCTGCTCCCTCCCTCCTGACTTTCAGGAAACTACTAAAGACCTGGCTCTGGAATGTGGCATTCGAGGACTGAATCTATAACCTCCGTCCACAAGGAAGGAGGATGATGAACTGTGACTATGATTATGACTATGACTGGATTGACGACTTGGCTTGGGTAATTGTGATGATGATGTTTTTATTGTACTTTATTGTACTATTTTAATCTGTAATGACGTTGCACTTTGTTGTACTTATATATTATTGTACTTTCATATATGCTGTAAACCGACCTGAGTCCATCGCTGAGGTGAGAAGGCCGGTATAGAAAACTTCTAAATAAATAAATAAATAGAGTCCAAAAGTGGCAGGCTCAAACCCAGAACCTCAACCAATGGCTGATACCAAATGAGAGACTCCCTGGGCACACAGAAACTGGGCAACTTGGAAGGCGCTGAACAGACTGCGCTCTGGCACCACGAGATGCAGAGCCAATCTTAAGAAATGGGGCCACAAAGTGGAATCCACGACATGCGAGTGCGGAGAAGAGCAAACCACAGACCACCTGCTGCAATGCAACCTGAGCCCTGCCACATGCACAATGGAGGACCTTCTTGCGGCAACACCAGAGGCACTCCAAGTGGCCAGATACTGGTCAAAGGACATTTAACCAACTACCAAACTCACAAATGTTGTATTTTATCTGTTTGTTTGCTTTGTTCTGTTAGAAATGTAATATAATTGACTGGTTGATCTGACACGACAAATAAAATGTGACACGACAAATAAAACACACACACACACACACAAAATATTATAAATAATATTATAAATAAAATAAATAAGATTTTTTCCTGTCTCTATGAAAAGTCCTCAGCCCAAAACATAGCATATTTGGAACCCCTACTTTAATATATATATATACACACACACACACACACACATATATATATATAGTAGGAAAGCCAAAATATTATAAATAATATTATAAATAAAATAAATAAGAATGGTTCTTGTCTCTGTGAAAAGTCCTCAGCCCCAAATATAGAATGTTTGGCTTCCCTACTTTCTTTTTTTATATATATATAAAATATATATATAATATATAAAATATATATAATATATATATAAAATATATATATAATATATAAAATATATATAATATATATATATAATATATATATAATATATAATATAATATATTTATATATATATATATAAAATATATATATAATGTATATAATAATATATATATAAACATATATATAATATATTTTATATATATATAAAATATATATATAATATTTGAATATATATTTTATATATATATATTCAAATATCTATCCCTTTATAATAAGGAATTTGTGAAATGTAAGCTTTCCCGCCATCTATTTAAATTAAATAAGAATGGCAAAATAAGGGGAGGAGCGTTGGATTAAAAGGGGCGTGGTTTTACGGGATGGCCAATCATGGGGCACCTTTCAACGCATCACGTGACGGCGGTAGCGGCAAGGG
This sequence comes from Anolis sagrei ordinatus, assembly GCF_025583915.1. NCBI lineage: Eukaryota > Metazoa > Chordata > Lepidosauria > Squamata > Anolidae > Anolis > Anolis sagrei. Next base: position 10,193,368 of record NW_026847549.1, read on the forward strand.
GGGCGGAGTTATGTCTGAGGAAACAAGGGAATGGGAGAGGGAAGAAAAGGACCTCTTTTGTACGGGCCGGCCAATCAGAAGCCTCGCTTATGAATCACGTGGGAGGACTACAAAAAGGGGCGGGGTTATGTGTGAGGAAAAGAGCAAGAATGAAAGTGTGTAGAGAGGAAAGGGGCGTGTTTTGGTGGTCACGCCCCCTTTCTCTCCCTCTCTTCCAATCAGAGACTCCTCTCCGCGTCACGTGGGAGGGTGGGAGTAGGAAAAGGGCAGTTGGGGAACCAAGGCAACGGTTGCACGCGCGAGGGGGAGGAGCCTAAGCCAGCCTTTGCTGTTTTGGCCTCCTGCTTGTAAGTAACCAGTTGGGAGTAGCATTATATTGGCATTGAATGGCTTCAGCATGGTTTAAATGCCTATGTCTTTTAATATATATGTTTGCAAAGGTTTTATGTTATTAGTCTATACATTGAAAGGTTTTATCTATGCACTTTAATTAATTAAATTTAATTTAAAGGTTTTATCTATTCATTTTAATTTAATTTTAAGCTTTAAGGAGAGAGGGTAAGAATTCAAACTTATTGTATTGTCTAAGGATATCATGCCTGGAATCACTGGGTTGCAGTACTTTTCTGGGCTGTTTCTCCATGTTCCAGCAGCATTCTCTCCTGACATTTCGCCCACATCTATGGCAGGCATCCTCAGAGGTTGTGAGGTTTGTTGGAAACTAGGAAAATTGGGTTTATATATCTGTGGAGTGTCTCAGACATCAGAAGAGCTGCAAGACCAAGAACAAGCCACGAGAGTAAAGATGAAGATCCACCCAAAGGAAAAGTGTTCCTGCCATACATCACGGGAACCACTGACCGCCTAGGAAAGCTGATGAGGAAACACAACATACAAACTATCTACAGACCCACCAAGAAAATCCAACAAATGCTACGTTCAGCAAAGGACAAGAGGGATCCTCTCACTTCTGCAGGAGTCTACCGTATACCATGCAGCTGTGGACAAGTCTACATAGGGACCACCAAACGCAGCGCCCAGACACGCATCAAGGAACATGAAAGGCACTGCAGACTCCTTCAACCAGAGAAATCAGCCATAGCAGAGCACCTGAGGAACCAACCTGGACACAGCATATTATTTGAGAACACAGAAATGCTGGACCACTCCAACAACCACCATGTCAGACTACACAGAGAAGCCATTGAAATCCACAAGCATGTGGACAATTTCAACAGAAAGGAGGAGACCATGAAAATGAACAAAATCTGGCTACCAGTATTAAAAAACTCTAAAATTACTACAGCAAAACAGCAGAGAGGAAACAACCAGGCACATCTTAACACCTCTCAACAGAACATTTTCCCAGGCTCAGCCAAGTCTTCAAATGCTAATGAAGGTGGTCAGCTGAAACATTCACACCTAGCTTCTTCAGAGAGAGCTCTTTGCCCCACCCCAGTCATTCCACAGATATATAAACCCATTTTCCTATTTCCAACAGACCTCACTACCTCTGAGGATGCTTGCCATAGATGCAGGCGAAACGTCAGGAGAAATGCCTCTAGAACATGGCCCTATAGCCCGAAAAAACCTACAAGAACCATTGTAGTTTCATTTAGCAGGTAGGTGTGAATGTTTCAGTTGGCCACCTTGATTAGCATTTAATGGCCTAGCAGTTTCAAGGTGTGGCTTCTTACTGCCTGGGGGAATACTTTGTTGAGAGGTGATGAGCTGGCCCTGATTATTTCTTGTCTGGAACTCCCCTGTTTTTGAGGAAAATTGGGTTTATATACCTGTGGAAAGCCCAGGGTGGGAGAAAGAACTCTTGTCTGTTGGAGGCAAATGTGAATGTTGCCTTGATTAGCCTTGTAGCTTCAAAGCCTGGCTGGTTGCTGCCTGGGGGGAATCCCTTGTTGGCTACCCTCTATCCCCACAAGAAGCTAATATAATTAATAAAGGACTGAGTTATGTACCATCTGGAATATTGTGTCCGATTCTGGGCACCACAATTCAAGAGAGATATTGACAAGCTGGAATGTGTCCAGAGGAGGGCGACTAAAATGATCAAGGGTCTGGAGAACAAGCCCTATGAGGAGCGGCTTAAGGAGCTGGGCATGTTTAGCCTGAAGAAGAGAAGGCTGAGAGGAGACACGATAGCCATGTATAAATATGTGAGAGGAAGCCATAGGGAGGAGGGAGCAAGCTTGTTTTCTGCTTCCCTGGAGACTAGGACGCAACGGAACAATGGCTTCAAACTACAAGAAAGGAGATTCCATCTGAACATGAGGAAGAACTTCCTGACTGTGAGAGCCGTTCAGCAGTGGAACTCTCTGCCCCGGAGTGTGGTGGAGGCTCCTTCTTTGGAAGCTTTTAAACAGAGGCTGGATGGCCATCTGTCAGGGGTGATTTGAATGCAATATTCCTGTTTCTTGGTAGAATGGGTTGGACTGGATGGCCCATGAGGTCTCTTCCAACTCTTTGATTCTATGATTCTATGATTAGCCTTTTAGCTTCAAAGCCTGGCTGGTTGCTGCCTGGGGGAATCCCTTGTTGACTGCCCTCTATCCCCACAAGAAGCTAACATAATTAATAAAAGACTGAGTTATGTACCTAGGCCTGAATTTAATTTATTTCATACCAAGAGTAAATTCTTTTCTCACACAGACAACATAATGATGATTAGATAATTTGAAAGGGTGGTAGAAAGAGATTAGGATATACTGCCTCACACCAAAACTATGATACATTACAATATGACTAGAACAGAAATAAACACTATTAGAAGACTGACTAATATGCCTAACCCTTAACTAATAATAATAATAAACTTTATTTAATACCCCGCCACCATCTCCCCAATGGGGATTCGGGGCGGCTTACTAATAATGCTACAGTATAATTGATATAGTACAACATTGCAATATTTAAAACTGATATTGTACTATGCTAATAATAAATAGTATATATATATACCTTGTAAGCTACTCTAAGTCCCTTTCGGGGTGAGAAGGGTGGCATATAAATGTCATAAATAAATAATAAATATTGTTTCATCTGAAACAGTTTTTAAAATTGACTCCCAATAAAAAAAATCTCTAAAATCAGCAAAACAACACTTAAAAAACGGGGGAATTACAATCAAGAATCAATCAAGACCAGCTAACATCTCCCAACAAAGGATTCCCCAGGCAACAACCAGGCATGCTTTGAAGCTGCAAGGCCATTCAATGCTAATCAACGTGGCCAATTGCAACATTCTTTCTTGCCTCAAGCAGACAAGAGTTTTTTCTCCCACCCTAGACATTATTCCACAGATAAGAATATATATACCCCACTTGCAATGATAATAATAATAATAATAATAATAATAATAATAATAATAATAATAAACAAAACAAGGAAATTCCAGTCATGAATTAATCAGTGGGTTGTTGTAGGTTTTTTCAGGTTATATGGCCATGTTCTAGAGGCATTCTCTCCTGACATTTTGCCTGCATCTATGGCAAGCGTGAGGAGATGCAGGCGAAACGTCAAGAGAGAATGCCTCTAGAACATGGCCATATAGCCCGAAAAAACCTACAACCCAGTGATTCCGGCTATGAAAGCCTTCGACAATACAATGAATTAATCAGGCCCACCTAACACTGCCCCACAAGGATTCCCCCAGGCAGGAAGCATCCAGGCTTTGAAGCTGCAAGGCCATTCAGTGCTAATCAAGGTGGCAAATTGAAACATTCACACCCATTTCCAACAGACAAGAGTACTTTCTCCCACCCTGGCCATTCGACAGATATATAAACCCTGTTTTCCTAGTTTCCAACAGACCTCACACCTCTGAGGTTGCCAGGCATAGATTCAGGCAAAACGTTAGGAGAGAATGCTTCTGGAAAATTGCCATAACAGCCTGAAAAACTTACAGCAACCTATTCAAACTTATTATTTGTGTGTAGTAGTAGTAGTTACAATGACATTAATGATATATTTGTGTTTGTTTTCCTTCTTTTTAGTGCTGACTCTCCAGAAATGATCGAATCAGTCCAAATAAGGAGGCAGTGCAGCCTGGACTTTTACTCTCATTATGAGCACCTGTGTGCAGTTCAAGGCTGCGCTCCCCTCGTGTCCGTGCAGGCCAAAAAGCCTGAAGGCGTGATCGATATAAACGCAGATCGTATCAAAGGTGCAGACTGGTTGCCTCTCCTGGCTGCGCTCAGGCACAACAAGACCTTGACTTCGATCGCCATCAAGAGCTTGCACCATCAGGGGCATGCAGACCCAGGTAGGGACTCTTTTAATGGCAATTGGTCATGCTATCTTGGTTGTTGAAGGTTTTCATGGCCAAATCACTGGGTTGCTGTGAGTTTTCCAGGCTGTAGGGCCATGTTCCAGTAGCATTTTCTCCTTATGTTTTGCATGCATCTGTGACTGGCATCTTCAGAGGTAGGAACCCCTAGTGTTGCAGTGGGTTAAACCCTTGTGCCAGCAGCAGGGAAGACGGAGAGGTTTGAGGCTTAAATCAGGGAAGAGTAGGGATGAACTCCCTCTGTCAGCTCCAGCTCCCCATGCGGGGACATGAGAGAAGCGTCCTTCAAAGATGGTAAAACATCAAAACATCCAGGCATCCTCTGGACAACGTCCTTGCAGACAGCCAATTCTCTCACAGCAGAAGCGAGTTGCAGTTTCTCAACTCACTCCTGACATGAAAAAAAAAATATTCAGAGGTCTGTTGGAAATGAGGCAAGTGGGGTACATATCTGCAGAATGTCCTGGGTGAGAGAAAGAATCCTTGTCTGTTTGAAGCAACAATGACCAGGCTTTGCAGCTGCAAGGCTACTCAATGCTAATCAAGCTGGTTAATTGCAACATCCACACTTGCTTCAAACAGCCAATCAATCCAGCTGAAAATGAATCTTATTGCAAAGACAAAATGGCATGATGGGCTGCCAAGGTAAAATTTTAATTTGATATTATTTATTTATTTGCAACATTTATATGCCACCCTTCTCACCCCAAAGGGGACTCAGAGCGTTTTACAAGAGATATATACACACACACACACACACACACACACACACTTCTTGTTGTTGTTGTTCATTCGTTCAGTCGTCTCCGACTCTTCGTGACCTCATGGACCAGCCCACTCCAGAGCTTCCTGTCGGCCGTCACCACCCCCAGCTCCTTCAAGGTCAGTCCAGTCACTTCAAGGATGCCATCCATCCATCTTGCCCTTGGTCGGCCCCTCTTCCTTTTGCCTTCCACTTTCCCCAGCATAATTGTCTTCTCTTGGCTTTCCTGTCTCCTCATGATGTGGCCAAAGTACTTCAACTTTGTCTCTAGTATCTTTCCCTCCCGTGAGCAGTCGGGCTTTATTTCCTGGAGGATGGACTGGTTGGATCTTCTCGCAGTCCAAGGCACTCTCAGACACTTTCCTCCAACACCACAGCTCAAAAGCATCGATCTTCCTTCGCTCAGCCTTCCCTAAGGTCCAGCTCTCACATCCGTAGGTGACTACAGGGAATACCATGGCTTTGACTAGGCGGATCTTTGTTGCCAGTCTGATATCTCTACTCTTCACTATTTTATCGAGACTGGACATTGCTCTCCTCCCAAGAAGTAAGCGTCTTCTGATTTCCTGGCTACAGTCTGCATCTGCAGTAATCTTTGCACCTAGAAATACAAAGTCTGTCACGGCCTCCACGGTTTTCTCCCTCTATTTTCCAGTTGTCAATCATTCTTGTTGCCATAATCTTGGTTTTTTTGATGTTTAGCTGCAACCCGGCTTTTGCGCTTTCTTCTTTCACCTTGATTAGAAGGCTCCTCTGCTCCTCCTCGCTTTCGGCCATCAGAGTGGTGTCATCTGCATATCTGAGGTTGTTAATGTTTCTTCCAGCAATTTTCACCCCAGCTTTGCATTCATCCAGCCCCGCACATCTCGCATGATGTGTTCTGCATACAAGTTAAAAGGTTGGGTGAGAGGATGCAGCCTTGCCGGACGCCTTTCCCAATCTTGAACCAGTCTGTTGTTCCGTGGTCAGTTCTGACTGTTGCTACTTGGTCCTTGTACAGATTCCTCAGGAGAGAGGGAAGGGGGCTTGGGATGCCCATCCCACTAAGAACTTGCCACAATTTATTATGATCCACACAGTCAAAGGCTTTAGAAGAGTCAATGAAGCAGAAGTAGATGTTTTTCTGAAACTCCCTGCCTTTCTCCATTATCCAGCAGATATTGGCAATTTGGTCTCTCGTTCCTCTGCCTTTTCTAAACCCAGCTTGAACATCTGGCAACTCTCTCTCCATGTATTGCTGGAGTCTTCCTTGCGATCTTGAGCATTACCTTACTGGCATGAGAAATAAGGGCCACTGTACGGAATTTGAGCAGTCTTTCGCATTTCCCTTTTTTGGTATGGGGATATAAGTTGATTTTTTCCAGTCTGATGGCCATTCTTGTGTTTTCCATATTTGCTGGCATATGGCATGCATCACCTTGGCAGCATCATCTTTTAAGATTTTAAACAGTTCAGCTGGGATCCCGTTGTCTCCTGCTGCCTTGTTGTTAGCAATGCTTCTTAAGGCCCATTCAACCTCACTCCTCAGGATGTCTGGTTCTAATTCATTCACCACACCGTCAACTATCCTCAATATTATTATCCTTCCTATACAGATCTTCTGTATAGTCTCGCCACCTTCTCTTGATCTCTTCACTACACTTGAACTACACGTGCATCTTTGTTTCTTATCATACCAATTTTTGCCTGAAATTTACCTCCAATCTTTCTAATTTTCTGGAAGAGGTCTCTTGTCCTTCCTATTCTGTTGTCTTCTTCCACTTCCATGCATTGCTTATTTAAAAATAGTTCCTTATCTCTTCTGGCTAACCTCTGGAATTGCGCATTTAACTGGGCATATCTCCCCTTATCACTGTTTCCTTTTGCTTTCCTCCTTTCTTGGGCTACTTCCAGTGCCTCAGCAGACAACCATTTTGCCTTCTTGGTTTTCTTTTTCTTTGGAACGTACTTTGTACGTACACTCTTCTATATATATATAAATGCTTTGTGTGTAATGAGTACCTTAAAAACAGAAGAACCAATTTGGCAACAAAACATCTCACAACACAAGGAGTGACCATCACTCAAAAATTTATGATTTTGTCATTTTGAGGGGTGTAGTTGCTGGGATTTATAGTTCACCTACAATCAAAGAGCATTCTGAACTCCCAGATGGAATTGTACCAAACTTGGCACACAGAACTCACATGACCAACAGAAATACTGGAAGGGTTTGGTGGGCATTGACCTTGAGTTTTGGAGTTGTAGTTCACCTACATCCAGAGAGCACTGCGGACTCAAACAATGATGGATCTGGACCAAACTTGGCACAAGCACTCAATATGCCCAAATATGAACACAGATGGAGTTTGGGGGAAATAGACCTTGACATTTGGGAGTTGTAGTCACTGGGATTCACAGTTCACCTACAATCAAAGAGCATTCTGAACCCCACGAACGACAGAATTGGGGCAGACTTCCCACACAGAACCCCCATGACCAACAGAAAATACTTAAGGCCATCCAGTCCAACTCCCTTCACCAGGGCAAGAAAACGTAATCAAAGCCCTCCTGACAAAGAGCCATCCAGCCATAGATATAGAAAGATATATATGATTCACACACACAGAGATATAGTATCATAGATTTGAAAGGGACCCCTAAAGAAAGACAATGATATGTTGCATGTTCCAGAGTGGGCAAACCAGACACTCGCCACATCAACACTGACAAAGAAACAGCAAGAAATACTGTTTACTCACAAGCATAAAGGAATTACATATATTAGAAACTCAACACTTTTTCATTACTTTATTTTCCAGATCAACAGACTGGGCCACAGCAATGCATGGCAAGGGATAGCTAGTATATTATATTATTAGCATAGTACAATATCAGTATTAAATAGTACTATATTGTATTATACCATTATATTGTAATATTATTAGTAATATTACATGTAATATAAATATATAATTATAATATAATATTGCATTATATTACAAATATTATATGAATCTACAATGTATTATATTACAGTACATTATATTATTAGAATAGCACAGGAGACAAGATGGAACTGTCTTCTGCCCCCCTCTCTCTTCACTCTGGCCCAGTTGGTGCTGCGGGGAGGGGTCTGATATGAATTGAATGTCATCTGTGTACTCACATTAAATGTCGTTTAATTTGCTGTTCTTTGGCAGGTAGTGAAAGACAGGGGCCACATATAAAAAGGAGAATTCCGGCTATTCGATCTAAAGACTTGACCAACCAACTGTGTAAAGCGATCAAAGGCTGTTTGATGATCTCAAGTTCACTGAAAAATCTGGAACTACAGGGGTTGCTTCTGAGGGAAAAAGACTTGGCGTTATTGACGAAAGTAAGGCTGCTCGGTTGTAACAAATGAGTGTGAGGAAAAGGGGGCCGCTCTGTGCCTGCTTCAAAGTGATGTGTGTGCTTTGCTTTGCAGGGGTTGGATAACACCACTTCTTTAGAAGAACTGTCTCTGGCCCATTCCCCAATTGGTGATGGAGGGGCCGAAAGTAAGTTCCCAGCTTAATAGAATGGGATGTGAAACCAGTTTTTTAAAAATTGACTATATTTAGCCTATTAGAGATGGCAACTTGAAGTTATATAAATAGTTAAATGTCTTCTTTGTTTTCAGTCATTTGCCAAAGTGTGAAGAACTCAACGTGCATCAAATCTGTAGATTTTACAGGTTGTAGTTTGACTTGGCGAGGAACAGAACACATTGCCGGCATCCTAAAGGTAAAATTGGTTTTCATGAAATGGGTTTTGAAGTTGGTTTTTGACTCAGAGTGACATTTGCATGTTTTGATTTAAATGTATTGGTCAACTTGTTTTGTGTTACATTTTTTATTTTGATACTTTGTTTTACAGTTGTATGATGTAGTTTTGTATTTCATTACTCCTTTCTTTCTTTTCTGTTTGTGTTTGTATGTACATATTTTAGATTGCATGCCTTTGGCAGGAGGACCCACTGTTTTTTGTTGTTTTACTTATACAGCTGTATGTACATAGATGCTATATAAACAAACAATATTAAGTGATGATGATATAATAAGCATAAACTGTGGAAAAACCAATAATAGCAACAGGAAAAATAAGAGACATATCTCAAGACTGGGTTGTTGTATTTTTTTGGGGCTATTTGGCCATGTTCTAAAAGCATTCTCTCCTGACGTTTTGCTTGCATCTATGGCAAGTATCCTCAGAGGTTGTGGGGTTGTATGCATCTACAACAACCCAGTGATTCCACCCATAAAAGCCTTTGACAATACATATCTCAAGACTCATAAAATGCTGTGTCTGATAGTTGAAAAGCTTGATACATTTCAGCCTATAGATCTGTGGTTTCCAACCTTTTTTTGACCAGGGACCACTTTGACCAGGGACCGCTCTCCAACATTAATATCAAAAGAGTTACGAATCAGTTTTTGGTCAACTTTAGATTCTGTTTGGTTATTTGGGGTGCTGATTCATTAAATTGCATTAGATAGACCACATCCAGTAGTCACCATCTGCTCGGCCACAGAAAACCATATTTAATATGCTTTGGCACTATAAGAGGGTTTTGTGAGACCAGTTGCTCTCGTTGCAACAGTGTGGTAATGGTGAGGCCGCAGACCATATTTTAGTTCTTGCAAACTATTGGTCATCTATGGATCACAGCTTAGGATCCACTGCTATAGATGTTCCCTTCCTAAGGAAGCTGCATAAAAAAGCAATAGTAATATGTGGCATGAAATCATTGTTTTGTTTGTATCCACTTAGAAAAGAAACTTCAGACATTTCTGATCCAGGATCTCCAAAATTATTTACCAGGAGAATGGAAACATGTGAACAAAAGCTGACATTAAACATAATATATAATGAGCAGATACTAGGAAAAAGTAAGCATTTATAGGCCCTAAGGGAAAGTGATTAACCGAATAGCCTAAAGATTTTGTAACAGTTGAAGGAGCTCAAAAATTATATTCTATATCAGATTGTAAGCTACTATCCTTAGGATTTTTGTTATTTGCCATCAATTCAGGTTTGACTTACAGTTATATTATCACATAAATTCAGAGAAGCAGAAAACAAGTCCTGAAGCACTATTTTTTGTTTAGACAGCGAATTGCAAAATATTACGTCCTGAAGTTTACAGCAAGACATGCTATGACGTCTGGTAGTATCAAAGCAATTTATCATACACAATTTGTTGTCAGAGTAAAGAATGAAATGGAATTGAAATACATGTTTATTTCATTTAACTAAACACTGTAGCATCGACCATAAGGATCGTCATTTGTATTTTTCCAGACTTGCCTCTTCAGTACCCATTTGTTTATATCTATGACTGTTGCTTTGTTTTTGGGAAGCACCAAGCCATGAGGAGACATGGGGAAGTCTGGGCTGAGAGCCTACGATACAGAAGGCCTGACTTGGACTGCATGGCCGGCTTGAGGCGCGTCTCTCTTAACTGCAATGCTCTTATTGGCGACCGAGGGGCTACCATTTTAGCTGAATGCCTTGGAGAGGACCTGTGGTTGAAAGGTGGGTGCCAAATCTAGAGCTAGGTGTAAGAATACCTCTTTAAACATTTGCCTATTTTGCAAGACTCAGTCCTGAGTACAGCGTGAAAATGTCAATATCTCTCTCTTTCTCTTTTTACTCCAACATGACCTTTAATCCTCATTCAGGCAGGTACAAAACCCTTCACTGCTTAATCTTATTCAATCTTCATCCATAACTTACAGCTTTTCAGATAAAAAATATTGTGAAAAACATGACTGGAGGACTGTAATATCAAATATCCTGGATGAAGGTTGAATACAATTTGGCATTAATGTTTTCTTGATGTTTACCTTTTTGAAATATTGGATCATAGGCCTTCAGAACTTCGTGATTTCTCTTCTGAATCAAATTGGGGGCAACTTTCTTTACCTTTCCTACCATTTCGCCAGGAGCAGCATCCGGGACAAAAACAAAACAAAAGGATCTAGTGAGAGATGCTATTGTGGGAAGTGAAGGCACTGTTTTACTGTCCTAGGCTGCAGGAATTATGCAAATAACTAACTAGTTAAATAAATAAATAAATGGAAAAAGTAAGGAGAGGTGCAAATTCAGAAGTCGCTTTGAAGGCCTGACTCCAATTTAAAGAATGAGTTCGCATTCCTGCAGACTGAAAGGAGTGGTAATCCACCCTGTTTGGGCCCAAAAAGGATCAGTTTATGGAACCTGAGAGGGTCTAGAGAGGGTCTAAAGCAGGCATGGGTAAATTTTCTAACTTGGGGGCCGCATGGCGGGCCAGACCAGGGAGAGTGGGCTGGGGTTCTCCCCCAGTCTCCTCCCTGTCTTTTCCTTCCCTTCCTCTTCTCTTTTGGAGGCAGAAAGTGAAGGAAAGACGGGAAACTTTTGCATCCTAGAAGGGTTGGCCTTGGTCAGGATGAGATGGTGGACAGGAGAGAAAAAGTATATCCATTAGACCCCAGATTGCCTACTCCTGATATAGAACGCTAGAATCTTAGAGTTGGGAGAGACCCCCAAGGGACATCCAGTTCAACCCCTTGCCATGCTGGGAGGCACAATCAAAGCACTCCTAATAGACAGCCTCTGCGGAAAAGCCCCCAGAGAAGGAGACCTCCACCACACTCCCAGGCACACTATGCCTCAAGGAAGTTTTTCCTAATCTTTTCAGTTGAATCTCTTTCCCTGCCATTTGAAATTATTGCTCCCTTGTTCCCTGGTCTCTAGAGAAGCAGCAAGGCAGTTTCCCCTCACCTCCTTCACCCTTTGATATCTTAAAACATTGTTCTCATGTTCCCTCTCTACCTTCTCTTCTCCTAGCTAAACATCCCCCAGGAGGAACGGAGAAGGGGAAGGAAGGAAGGCTGGAAGGGAATGGAGGGAGGGAGGAAAGAGAGAAGAGAAGAAAGACAAAAGGGAAGGAGGAAGGAAGGATGGATGAAAGAGTTGAAGGGAATGGAGGGTGGGAGAAAGAGGGAGGGAGGGAGGAAAGAGAGAAGGAAAGGCAAAAAGGGAAGGAAGGAAGGAGAAAGAGAGAGAGGGAAGGAGGGAGGAAGGGACCTGTCTATCTTCGTGATCGCATTTCCTTCTATGAACCGGTGCGAACTCTAAGATCTTCCAGGGAGGCCCTCATTTCTCTCCCACCACTGTCACAAGTACGATTGGTGGGGATGAGAGAGAGAGAGGGAGGGCCTTCTCGTTGGTGGCCCCCCGCCTCTGGAATGCCTTTCCAAGGGAAAAAAGACAGCCCCCATCCCTCCCCTCCTTTTGTAAGAGCTTGAAGACCTGGCGGTTTCAACAAGCCTTTGGGAACGACCAGTTCTAGCCCAGCCCCAAACATTGTTGAATATGGCCTTATACTTCCTAACTATTACCCCAGTCATCACCCTTTTAGGCCCTGGAAATGAGCAGCCACAGACCCATACCTGCTGTTACTATTAGCCTGTTACAGCATTGTACTTAATTCCCAGTCCCCTCATATTTTAAGTTTGCATTAGCCTCAACCTGGCCTTTTAATTGCTCTGAACAGACAGGATTATTTTTAATATATATGTGTAATTGTGATAATTTTATGCTTATGTTGTTTTCTTAATTTTGTTATGCTGTTTACTCTGTATGTTTTGTTGATGTTGCTTGGAAACCGCCCTGAGTCCCCCTCGGGGAGGTAGAGAAGTATATAAATAGAGTTTGAAAGAGGGAAGGAACAAAGGATGAAAGGGTGGAAGGAGAAGGAAGGTGGGAGAAAGAGGGAGGGGAGGGAGGAAGGAAAGAGAGAAGGAAGGAAAGACAAAAGGGAAGGAAGGAAGGAGAAAGGGAGAGAGGGAAGGAGGGAGGAAAGAGGGAATGAAGGACAAAAGGGTGGAAGGGATGGACGGAAGGATAAAAAGGGAGGCAGGGATGGAAGGGAAGGAGGAAAAAAAAGAGAAGGAAGGAAAGGATAGGATGGTGAGAGAGAGGAGGGCCTGAGAAAAGAGCTCAAGGGACCGCATCTGGCCTCTGGGTCTGAGTTTGCTCAGACCTGGGCTAGAGCCATAAAAACATCATATATACAGTCCCAGGATAGCATACTTTATTTGGCTTATGGTTCTGTTAACTTCAGCCCACTTCATCAAATGCATTCTTTGAAATCTATTTGATATTCTGTTAATGTCTCTAAATACTTGCAGGCCATTCCAGAATGGTAATGTTAAATCACTTTAATGTTCTAGCCCTTGACCTGCAGCAGTGTGGCCTTACCAACGAGGGAGCAAAATCGCTCTTTGAGGCCCTTAAAACTAATTCCACCCTTGTGGTTCTGGACATCAGAAAAAATCCGTTAGTAGGTTTGTATGTTTCTCTTTCATTGTCTTAAAGGGAGAATTGGAAAAGTGTAATAATTCCCCAAATCATGTTCCTTTGAGCTGAAATACTGAGAAAGGCCCCTTCCACACATCTGAATAAAATCCCACATTTTCTACTTTGAATTGGAATATATGGCAGTGTGGACTCAGATAACCCAGTCCAAAGCGGATATTGTGGGATTTTCTGTCTTGATATTTTGGGTTATATGTCTGTGCGGAAGGGTCCCGCACAGAGCACATGACCTGACCCTGAAGTCTCCCATCTTTAAAGCCTTCACATTTTCCTTCACAATCATTTAACTTGGAACAACAGCTAATCATAATACAGTAAGTGGCTAGTATCACGATCTCTAGTAAAGAACCAGTGCGATGTACTGTTTTGAATGCTCAACACTCCTGGAGGCCAGGGATTTAATCCCAGATCAGTCATGGAAATGCCCTGGGAGATTGGAGAAGGCTCACTCTCTCAGCCTCAGATGAAGGCCAGACAATACCTTGGATTTGCAGCAAGTAAGAATAATATATTTTTTTCGTCTCAGGAGTGACTTGAGAAACTGCAAGTCGCTTCTGGTGTGAGAGAATTGGCCATTTGCAAGGACGTTGCCCAAGGGATACCTGGATATTTTCCCATCCTATGGGAGGCTTCTCTCCTGTCCCCGCAAGAGAAGCTGGAGCTGATAGAGGGAGCTTACCCCGCTCCCTGAATTCGAACTGCCAACCTGTCGGTCAGCAGTTCTGTTGGCACAAGAGTTTAACCCATTGCATCACTGGGGGCTCCAGATAATGATAATTATTATAAACTTTATTTATATCCTGCCAGTATCTCCCCGAAGGGATTCAGGGCAGCTCACAAAAGCACTCAGTGGTGCAAACATAAAATACAACAAGTACATAAGCAAAATAACACAATAACAATAAAGTCCATATAGCAAATTACATAATTTATTTATTTATTTATTTATTTATTTACAGTTCTTATATTCCGCCCTTCTCACTCCGCAGGGGACTCAGGGCGGATTACAGTAAACACATATATGGCAAACATTCAATGCCAGTTTGACAAACAACATTTAACAGACAAATACACCGAGGCTATTTAACTTTTTTTCTGGCTGCCAGGGGAGCTGCTGCTTTTCATCATCCATCGACGACACCGATGAAGTTCTTCCGCATTCCACATTCCCCGGAGTCTTTTTTCTTTATGGCCTCATAAATTAGTTAAATTAGCAACACATTAAACATCATATAAAACCTTTACCAATTTAAAAGATTCATTAAAATGCAGCACTCATATAAAAGTAAACTATAATTAATATCATCACAACATTAGAGACTTTGCCCTCAAACCATATGTCAGGAATGCTTTGAGGGCAGGTCTCTAATGTGTGATGACAGAATGTGCTGAGGCTAAGTAAGCTAAGTAAGGACTAGGGCTGAGCTATTAAGACAGGCTGTTTCTTAATTTTAATGAGCTGATCTTTGATGCTAGGAGGTAGGAATAGGAATGGCTGCATGAATAACACATGATTTGAATTGTTGTTAAATAACATTGTGTAAATATCACCTTTTTATTATTCTTTCTTTGTAGATAATGCTTTGATGAAGAAAATAATTGAAAGAGTTCTTATGAATGCTGATGGAAACAATTTGGAGGTATATTCTAGAGGCAGACTTGGACTTTTATGTAAATGCGTATTAATTTTAGAAGTATATGTATCTTGTATTGAAATACCTCTACGCTATGTTTTTTCTCCTTTCCAGTACAAGTGGCTTCCATCACCATCTCCAAAAGATGTTAAAAATAAACCGAAAAAAAGAACGGTTGTCTTGGGAAATGGCAGGAAAGGAAAGGCTACCATTCGTATTGGTAATTATATTCATTTCCTTGATTTGGAAGTTTCAGGTTCATTAATAAATGTTAATTTCTTGACTATGGTTATAATTTGTATTGGGCTGCTGGTGGTTAAAATGGTGAAATAGTAAAACAATCAGTGACAGATTCTTAATGTGTTGCTTATTAAGATTGTCCTTAATGTGTTGCTTTTGAAATAACATATTAAACAGTGCTACCGTTATGATTTATCTTTGTGATGCAAGTGATATTGCAGTAGCAATGTATTTCAAACAATTGAGAAGATCAGCTCTCAATTTTCGTTCTGCAGCTGTTAAAAAATGACTGTCTCAGTTTGACAGACAAGAGAGGACCAGGTTTTTAACATTCTGAAATATGGGTTCCTGTGAGTTTTCGGAAGTTTATGGCCATGTTCCAGATGCATTCCCTCCTGAACATGGCCATACAGCCCAGAAAACTCACAGAAACCCAGTGATTTCGGCCATGAAAGCCTTTGACAATACATTGTGAAATATTTTTACCCCTTACAGTATCATGTTACTGTTAATTTGATCCTGTATAACTAAAAATTTAATTTAACCAACCTGGACACAGCATATTATTTGAGAACACAGAAATGCTGGACCACTCTCACAACCACCATGTCAGACTACACAGAGAAGCCATTGAAATCCACAAGCATGTGGACAATTTCAACAGAAAGGAAGAAACCATGAAAATGAACAAAATCTGGCTACCAGTATTAAAAAAACTCTAAAATTACAACAGCAAAACAACAGAGAGGAAACAATCAAGGACATCTAATCACCTCTCAACAAAAGATTGCCCCAGGCACTGCCAGGCCATCAAATGCTAATCAAGGTGGTCAGTTGAAACATTCACACCTAGCTCCAACAGACAAGAGTCTTTGTCCCACTCTGGTCATTCCACAGATATATAAACCCCTTTTCCTAGTTCCAACAGACCTCACTACCTCTGAGGATGCTTGCCATAGATGCAGGCAAAATGTCAGGAGAGAATGCCTCTAGAACATGGCCATATAGCCCGAAAAAAACCTACAACCCAAAAATGTAATTTCCTAACCATCCATTGTCCCTTTTAAAATAATGATGTGACTATGTAAGTGTTAACTATTTCCCTTCCATCTCTTTCAATTCAATCCTGCACAAATTTCCATGAAAATAAGTCCCATAGCACACAACAATACTTTCGTTGGGTAAATGTTCATATAGATGAGACATCTCCAATTCCAGGCATTTGAAGCTGGTGCAGAGAAGCAGTGCCCTGTATTGGCAGGCAGCCATCTTTATCGTTGAAGTCAAAGAAAACAGCTGGGGTTTATTTTACCAGCAAACAGCAGAAAACATACTTTAATTGTCTGTTGCCAGCCATGGCCAATGTCAAAGATGGCAGTGGAGTAGATAAGCTTGGTCTCATTTTGACAAGTGGATAGCTATGGTGCTTCAGGACCATCATTCATTGCTGCATTGCCTGAGCTTCTCAATTTGCTTGAATCAAAAAGGAAGACATGAGACTTTCCTGATATGTTTTGGACCCCTTATCCACATTGTAACTGCAAGGACAATTGCCACTCTTTCTCCAGCTCCATGTTAGGGAGGAAGATGGTGGCTCCTTGTTTTAATTGGCAAAGGGTAATGAGTCAAGGTGGTGGCAGCAAATGGAAACATGGTCTGCTGTGCTAGACTGAAGTCTGAAAAATATGGGGTTGTTATACTGTTTTACTACCCCAGTGGTTCCCAAACCACCAGTGGTCTGCAAGAACAAAAATATGGTCTGCACCATTACTACACAGTTGTCTCAAAACCACGCAGCAACGAGAGTGAGTGGTATCATGAAACCCTCTCATAGTGCCAAGTCAATGGGGATGTCGGGAAGGGAGATGCTGGCTACCCATGAAGGATTACTACAACCAAATCAGCTCTAGATTATTAAATATGGTTTTCTGTGTGAGAGCAGTTGGCGACTACTGGATGGCATATGTTCTGTATCAGAAACTAGAGCTGATAAAGTCTGTCCAATGCAGTTTTCTGAATCAGCACCCCAAATAACCAAACCAGATCTAAAGTTGACCAAAACCGATTCATAACCCGCTCGGTACTAATGTTGGAGAGTGGTCCCTGGTCAAGTGTTCCCCGGTCAAAAACGTTTGGGAACCACTGTACTACACAGACTGTGAAAGAGCTTTTATTGCCCTTGAGACTGAAAGAGAGATGTTAATATCCTTTGTAGACTTACATCTATGAAAGCTTATGCTACCAACCTCTCTCTCAGTCTTACATGTAATACAGAAAGGCTCAAACCTTTCTATTCAGGCAGGCTTTTAAAGATTAAGGTGTTTCAGATCAATTCAGGAGCGCTGTTGTTTTTAATTTTGAATTTGTTTTAATGGTTTCTAAAAAAATTTAATACTGTCTATATTTAATCCTGTTTTAATGTTTGTATCTTTGTATATTGAGTGGCACAGTGGGGTAAACTGCTGAGCTGCTGAACTTGCTGAACGAAAGGGTGGCTATTTGAATCTGGGGAGCGGGGTGAGCTCTTGCTGTTAGCCCCAGCTTCTGCCAAATTAATATTTCAAAAACATGCTAATGTGAGTAAATCAATAGGTACTGCTTCTGCGGCTTCTGCCAAATTAATAGTTCAAAAAACATGCAAATGTGAGTAGATCAATAGGTACCGCTTCTGCGGGAAGGTAACAGTGCTCCATGCAGTCATGCTGGCCACATGACCTTGGAGGTGTCTACAGACAACGCCAGCTCTTCGACTTAGAAATGGAGATGAGCACCAACCCCCAGAGTCTGACATGACTAGACTTAATGTCAAGGGGAAACCTTTACCTTTACTGTGTACTGAATATTGAGTTATATTACATTTGACTAAAAAACAAAGCTCATTCTCAAGCTTTCATTGTAATCATTGGATTTGTTAGATTAGGGATTGCTTATGCTATCTGTTTTGCAGATTTCATAGATTACATTATTTTAGATATGTAATGCAAGACATGTGCTATAAATTAAATATCATTTTAAATAAATATGAGGTTTTAGGTGACATGGAAAAACCTAAAAGTAATTGCACTGTGCTCTCATTTAATTTATCTTATGTGGCTGTTTTTCCAATATCTGCTTCAGTAATTTGGAGACACAAAGGTAAGCATACGAAATAGCACACCCTGTAAAATTTCAGGAAAAAAGGCTTCAGATCTCTATAAATGGGGTTTTCTTCCATGTAAAGATGAATTGATTTCTTAAGAATGTCTAGCTGTAAGCATACCAGTGGAGTATACATGATAGCCATGTATAAATATGTGAGGGAAAGTCATAGGGAGGAGGGAGCAAGCTTGTTTTCTGCTGCCCTGGAGACCTACTACCTGTTCGCAAGATCCAGTTTATTGGAGCGGTCCTGGATTCAATCCAACAAAAGGCGTTTCTGCCGGAGGACCGATTTACGTCCCTCAAGTCATTGGTTGCGCGTGCTTTAAGCTCAAAGAAGGTGTCAGCAAAAAGAATCCAGATTTTATTGGGGCACATGGCATCTACGACTGCCGTCACACCTTTTGCCCGACTACGTCTAAGGCCCATCCAGAACTGGTTCCTGTCCGTATTTCGCCCTGGTCTGGACAACCCCCATGTGCGGTTTTGTATTCCAGAAAAAGTACGGCGCGCTCTGTTGTGGTGGACGGAGCCGGACAATGTAACTGTGGGCTTGCCATTTCAGAGTCCCGATCCGTCGGCTGTTGTTACGACGGATTCCTCCCTAAAGGGTTGGGGAGCACATTTCGAGGGTTTGACCGCACAGGGTGTTTGGACTCCAGAGGAGTCAGAGTACCACATAAATGTTCTGGAGCTATTCGCCGTAGAAAAGGCGCTAAAATCGTTCGAGATGGCGTTGATGGGCAGGGTAGTGCAGGTGGTAACGGACAATACTACGACAATGTATTAC
Source organism: Anolis sagrei ordinatus (assembly GCF_025583915.1). Classification (NCBI taxonomy): domain Eukaryota; kingdom Metazoa; phylum Chordata; class Lepidosauria; order Squamata; family Anolidae; genus Anolis; species Anolis sagrei. The sequence goes on from NW_026847549.1 coordinate 10,212,597, forward strand.
ATAAACAAACAGGGGGGAACGAGGTCGCAAATCCTGTCAAGTCTGACCATACGCATCTGGGAGTGGTGCATAGCCAGAGGGATACACCTAGTGGCTGTTCACCTCCCAGGGGAGGAGAACATACTAGCGGACAATTTAAGCAGAACCCCCATGTCCAATCACGAGTGGTCTATCAATCGCGAGGAACTCAATATGATCTTCAAGATCTGGGGATTTCCAACAATAGATCTATTTGCGTCACAGGAGAACACAAAGTGTTCCCTTTATTGCGCCCGCAGGAGGGCGGATCTGGAAAAGGGATGCCTAGGGGATGCATTTCTTCGCAAGTGGAACACCGGATTCCTGTATGCGTTTCCCCCATTCCCGTTACTCCCGAAAGTTCTCTCAAAGATTCGGAGAGACAGAGGGGATTGTATTCTGGTGTCGCCATGGTGGCCTCGCCAACCATGGTTCTCGACTCTCCTCGAGATGTCCAGGGGGAGGTACAGGCGATTTCCAATCAAAATAGATCTCCTAACATCACAGAACGGGCAGGTTCTTTATCCGGATGCCCATATGTTGAGACTGACTGCTTGGAGGATTGCTCCAGACAGTTAGGATCTTCTGTGCCCTTGTCTGCCTCAGTTAAGGCAATTCTAGACGCAGCACAAAAGGCTTCTACGAAGCGCTCATATGTGTATAAGTGGGCCCGTTATTCCCGGTATATGAAAGAGAGGAATCTAGACCCGATAAATGCCCCGATTTCGGATATTTTGGATTTTTTAGTTTCATTGTCTGACTCGGGTTTGGCTTTATCTTCCCTGAAATGTTACCTGGCGGCCATATCGTGGTATAGGAGGAAGGAGGGGCTGCCCTCCCTCTTTTCGGTATATTTGGTTAAGCTTTTCCTTAAGGGGTTTGGTAATGTTAAGCCAGCAGTCACTCCAATTATTCCCTCGTGGAGTCTGGAGGTCGTTCTTTCGTCCCTTCAAGGTTCGCCATATGAGCCCATGGCCACTTGCGATATTTCGCATCTTTCCTGGAAAACCTCCTTTTTAGTGGCAATAACATCGGCCAGGCGTGTTAGTGAGATCTGTGCGCTTAGGTCGGATGAACCTTACCTCCGGTTCCACAAAGATAAGGTTGTGCTCCGCACGGACATTACCTTTCTTCCCAAGGTGACGTCAAGCTTCCACATGTCCCAAGACATTGTTTTACCAGCTTTTTTTCAGGCTCCTACTTCGCCTATGGAACGAAGTCTCCATTTGTTGGATGTACGTAGAGCGGTGGCTTTTTATCTCAGTAGAACTAAGGATATGAGAAAAACGCCAAGACTATTTGTGAAATACAGAAATGTGGTCTCCCCGTGTCGTCACAACGCCTATCATCATGGATAGTTTCTGTGATTAGGTTGGCCTACAAAAATTCGGGACGTGAGCTTCCTGTTGGTGTGAGGGGTCACTCTACGAGAGCAGTGTCCACTACAGCTGCATTTTGGAAGGGCGTATCCCTAGATGCCATATGTCGTGCTGCAACCTGGTCTACTCCGTTGACGTTCGTGTCACATTATAAGCTGGATCTGAAGGCCAAGAAGGACGCAGCGTTTGGTCGTGCAGTGCTTTTTTCTGCGGTGGCATGACTCCCGCCGTCCAAGGTGGGTAGCTCGCTAGTCTTTTACCATTAGTGCGTATTCACAGCACACTCACGTAGGGAAAATGAGAGGTTGCTTACCTGTAACCGTAGTTTCCCTAGTGATGTGCTGTGAATTCGCACGGCCCCGCCCATCCTCCCCGCAATTTGTCATGCCTCCTCTTTCTGGCTGCATTAGCGGCGGAAGAGATCTGGAGGCGGTTGACCGGCCGCGGTCTATTTATAATGTACAGGGGAGCGTGCGCGGGGCCAACCGCCGATTCCTTTTAAATTTTTAACTGAAGAGTCCGAGTGATGCCTGATGTTTCTCCGTCGGCTGCTCCTGCAATTCCTAGGAGGGTCGATCTTCTATACAAAGTTGACTTATCATTAGCGAGTTGGATCGCTCATCCCACATCACCAAATACGGTGGTGGCGGAGGCAGCTAGGTCAAAAAGACCTAAGAAGTATTCTGTAACACCACCAGATAAGGAGGGCAAAAAGATTGACTCCCTTGGAAAGAAAATACATGTGGCTGCAGCATTGTTTGCAAGGATGGCACACTATGCCACTTATTTCAGTGGATACCAGAGTTTTCTCTGGAAAAATATGCTGCCCTATATCAATCTCCTGCCATCTGAAGACCGTCGTCTTCCTAGGGCATATCAGGCTGAGGCACTTATTCTTTCTAGATTACAGAAGGACTTTGCCAAACATATGGCTGAGACATCGGGCAAGCTTTTTGCTTCTGCCACGGCCATACGACGACACGCGTGGCTTCGTGCTTCCACGCTGTCTGAAGAAAGCCGTTTGTTGGCGGAAGACCTTCCAATGACTGAGGAAGGTCTTTTTGACCCAACAACGGATGATAAGATTAAACACTCACGGGAGGTTTTGCAAGCAGCCAAATATCCTTACCAATACCCTTACCCATGGCAGCCAGGTAACTTTCATAAGCCTCGCTGGCAGCAGACTCCACCCACTTATCATAGAGCGACCTTTGGTGGGTATAATTCAAATCAGGGCAATCGGAATGCTTCATCGAAATTCCAATTTGGCCGGAAGCAAAATTATAATGCAAAGTCCAGGTATCAACCATACCAGACTAAGGCGAAGGCCGCAGGTAGTACAAGACGTCGTCTTTGACGAATCTGATGTTTTTGATATCCGCTGCCCCAGGGATAGTCTATCTGATTTATCTAAGCCTGTTAGTTATATTTGGTTCAAGGATAGACTTCGGCCTTTTGCTCAAGCATGGGCTGCGATTACGACAGATAGGTGGGTCCTCCAAATAGTAGAGGAGGGTTATTTTATAGAGTTTACTTCGTTGCCCCTGTTGGGATGTTTAAAGGTTACTCCAGAGTCTCCAGCCTTACTGGAAGAAGTTGAAACTCTCCTAGCAAAAGGAGCAATTTCCCCTGTTGACATTTCTATGTTCACTGGATGTTTCTTTTCTCGTTACTTTTTGGTAACCAAGAAGGGGGGTGGTTTGCGTCCTATCTTAGACTTGAGGGGAGTGAACATGTACATTGAAGCAAAGAAATTTCGAATGGTGTCTCTTTCTATGATCCTTCCTCTTCTAAATAAAGATATTTGGTTCGCAACCATAGACTTAAAGGACGCATATTTCCATATTTTCCTTACGTAGTCCCTGCGAAGCATACAATTGATAATCTCTGCGCTCGTGCAGCAGCATTCGGAACCTTCCAATTTAAAAAGAATGACAGTTAGAGTAGGCCACGCCCCCTCCCCCTAGTATATATAGCCCGTGGGCGGGGCCAACCGTCAGTTCTCTTCATCCGCGCTAGAACAAAGCAGCGGAGAACCTTTTTTCTCTAGCGAGCAAGATTAGTGTTTAAAGACTTGAGTATATTACCTGCTTCTTGCCAATCATGGCAACGAGTTCTTTTAAAAAATGCATAAAATGTCCTAACATTTTGCCGGACAATGATGGCCATGAGCTTTGCCTCGCCTGCCTTGGTGAAGCTCACTTGTATCAATCCTGTTCGGTCTGCCAAGCTTTCACTCCACAGACCAGGAAGAACAGGATCTTGAGACTGAAGGCAGCTCTTTATGAGAGAGCACTCTTGCCTTCTTCAGATCCAATTAAGATCGATCCGCCAGAGGCAAGCTCTGGGACGTTAATTAAGAAGAAAGTTAAAAAAATCAAGGACAAAGCTTCCCAAGATGGCCGAGTGGCCGTGGGTAAGAAATCGGCCGCACATGAGGGAGCGGCAGCTCATCTTTCAAAAGCCCCTTCATCGAAGCCGAAGGACAATGCTATGGGTCCTCTAGTGGCAGAGAAAAATGTTGCAGCCACTCCGGCGCAGGAGAGGCACGAGGGGGAAGCGAGGCCATTTAGACTTACCCCTCCTATGCCGATTTTGTCGCCCAGCCAGCCTCTTTCAATGGCTGACGAAGTTGCCTCAGCTCCAGAAACAGCCGTGCCTCGCTTGGTACCCACACATCGGCAGGCAGAGGTCCAAAGACGGGCTCCAGCCGATATCGGCAGCCTCCCGGCACGCCAAGCGGTTAGCTCCGATACCGAGGCTAGAGAGTGTTTTGAGCGCGCATGCGCAGCTCAGCCCGCAGCGACAGACCCACCAGTGGAGGCGGAGCGTGCTGTTTTAACTCCGCCTGCCAGCATCGAGTGTGAGGAGGGAGGACGTTTGAGCGTCGCTCCTCCCATGGGGGGGAGCGATCAGCTGATGGAGCCTGTTGCTCCGATACGGAGCGAAGCAGGGAGAAGTCCCGAAGGACTAGTGTATGAACACACTTCCAGGAGGGGCAGCAAGCGCCCAAGGCGTTCGAGGTCCCCCTCAAGACACAGTTCTCGATCTCGCCGCCGCCGAGATCGGGGAAGCTCAAGAAGGGGGAATCGTAGGCGTTCCCCATCTTCTTCGTCTTCATCATCAACATCTTCTTCAAGCTCTCCCTCTCCAAGGTCAAGACGTTCAAGGCGACAGAAGCGCCATAGACGCCATTGCTTCCCATATCCACCCCCTTATCCACCTTGGGGGGGTCATCACATGGAATGCCATCCACAGTGTTTTTATGAAAATTGCATGGACCATGCTGTATCTACCAAGTCTCCTTGTACTTCAAGTCGGAGGCAGGGAAATCCCTTGCCCTATGGAGGGAATCCTAGGTTGAGAGTGCACCCTGCTGATATAGAAGGGCCTTCCACGTCAGCGGCCGCTGAACTCAGGCCCCACTGCATATCCCATCACTCTCCATCCCCATCTACTGTGATGGCTAATCAACGTTCTTCTAGTGGAAATGACATTGCAAATAACTTACCTTTGACAACGCGAGTGTTGTCTGATTCCGTCGATGTTGCACAAGGTGATGACCATACACCCACTTTGGAGGTGTCAACACCTCAATGCTATGCTTCAGCATCTCATGTTGAGGGAGGGCAACAAGCATCAGAGCACGTGAACAGTGCATCGGAGGACTCTGATGTGCCAGATTATTTATGTCACGGTGATAATGACACGACATCAGTTATACAATCTGCTGAGTTTAATAAGTTCAATGCAATTATAGGGAGATTGATGAAAGCCTTGGATCTCCCTGCTCCCAAGACACCAGAGCACGTGGTTGATCCGATGTTCCCTTCGGAGGAACAAGTCTCATCCCCGACAACAACTCTACCAGTATTGCCATACTTGTTGAAGCTGGCACGCATAGTTGATGTATCACCTACACTGGTGCCTGCTATCCCAAAGAGACTTGATACATTGTACAAAATTGATATTTCCTGTCACAAGTGGGTGGTAACTCCTCCAAAACCCAACACTGTGGTAGCGGAGGTTGCAAAAACAAAACGCCCTAAAAATTCTCTTACTGCCCCACCAGACAGGGAGGGGAAGAAAGTAGATACCTTAGGTAAAAAGGCACATCTCTCCGCAGGCCTACTTACACGCATGGCGCATTATGCCACTTACCTCAGTGGTTATCAGAGCTTTTTATGGGCTAAGGTATTGCCATATATTGAGATGTTACCAATTGACAAACAACGATTCCCTAAGGCTTTACAAGCTGAAGCTGTCATTTTATCTAAAACACAGAAGGATTTTGCAAAACACCTAGCAGAAATGGCAGGAAATTTGTATTCGACAGCAACCTCAATGCGCCGCCATGCTTGGCTGCGCTCCTCAACTCTGTCTGAGGAAGGAAGGGCCTTAGCAGAGGACATGCCCTTCCATGAGGAAGGTCTCTTTAACCCGGACATAGACGTCAGGATTAAAGAGAAACAAGATGTGCGACAGGCTGCTAATAAGTTTGGTTTTACATCGCAGCCATATCCTCAACAACGGCAGCGGTGGCACCCCTACAATTCGAACTACCGGAGGAATTCCGGAAACTCATTTTTTAATACAAATAGGGGCCGTAATTACTCCACTAATCGTTTTCAGTCTGGCAGGAGGAGTCCCTATTTTCCCAAGGGAAGGTCCCAGACTTGGGCAAACAAGGGGAAGCCGCAGGGGAATCCAAAGAAGCGTCTTTGACGTGACATCTTGTGGATCTGAGGCCATTGATTCTGATATACTTACCACGGTTACTTCTGTTCCTATTCAGTCAATACCCCAGTTATGTATGTTTGGTGATAGGTTGTCCTCATTTTATAGTACATGGGCCCAGATTACCACTGATAAGTGGGTCCTTTCTATTGTCAAAAATGGTTATGTTATTGAATTTTTGGACCTCCCTAGGGTAGGTCATGTTCGTAGAACACCATCCTCCCAGCCATTGAGGGATGAGATTCAGATGTTGTTAAGCAAAGGAGCTATATCTCCGGTTAATGAAATTGATATTTCGCGTTGTTTTTTTTCACGTTATTTCCTCATTAAGAAGCGCACGGGGGGTTTACGACCTATTTTGGACCTCAGATAGTTAAATAAACACGTTCAACAAAAAAAGTTTCGCATGGTCACTTTAAATAATATTTTGCCCTTATTATTCAAGGGGGCATGGTTTGCAACCATAGATTTGAAGGACGCCTATTTCCACTTGTCCATTGCAAAATACCACCGTAGGTATCTCTCCTTTATGGTGGAGAATGACCCATATTGGTTTAATGTCTTACCTTTTGGGCTGTCCTCTGCCCCAAGGGTATTTACTAAGTGTATGTCCGTTGTGTCTGCCTACCTACATACAAGGGGCGTGTCTTTATTTCCTTATATTGATGATTGGTTGGTGGTGGCCGACTCGCGTGCCCAGATTCAGTCGCATCTTTCTATTGTTTTGTCTCTCATACAGTCCCTAGGTCTGGTGATCAACGTGGAAAAGTCGGCCTTGACCCCAACTCAACAGATCCACTTCATAGGCGCCCTTTTGAACTCCACTACCGAGAGGGCTTACCTTCCGGACGACCGATTTGTAAATCTACAGGCCTTGGTCCATCAAGCAATTTCTGCTCCATGTCTTACTGCCAGACAAATCCAGACACTCCTAGGTCACATGGCCTCTGCTACTGCGGTGGTGCCGTATGCCAGACTGCGTATGCGCCCACTTCAATACTGGTTCATATCGGTATACAGCCCTCTCCTGGACAGTCAAAACACCAAACTGTCCATTCCAGAATCTGTCCGCCAATCCCTCCGGTGCTGGGGGGACAAGGAATGGGTGTGCAGGGGATACCCTTTTCATGCTCCACGTGTTACATGCATACTTACGACAGACTCTTCCCTCTCGGGATGGGGTGCCCATACACAGGGTCTCACCGCTCAAGGAGAGTGGACAGAGGAAGAAAGCACATCACATATAAATCTTCTCGAATTGCTCGCAGTCGACAGAGCACTAAAGTCCTTCGAGAAGGTGGTAGAAGGTCAGACCGTCCACATTCAAACAGACAACACCACAGTCATGTTTTATTTAAACAAACAGGGCGGCACACATTCCCGTCACCTGTTGGATCTCACTCTCAAGATTTGGGAGTGGTGCATAGACAGAGGCATTCACCTAGTGACGACACATGTCCCGGGGGAGGACAATACACTGGCAGACTCACTCAGCCGGAAACCTCTGGCGAATCACGAGTGGGCCCTCAATCAGGAGGAGACAACCAGGCTCTTCAGAGCTTGGGGATATCCAGAGGTGGACCTGTTTGCTTCCGCAGCAAATGCAAAATGCGCCCTTTTTTGCGCACGGCGGAACGTTTCTCCGCAGGAAGGGTGTCTTGGGGACGCGTTCCTCCAAAACTGGTCGGGTCGTCTAGTGTATGCTTTCCCACCCTTTCCCCTGTTGCTGAAAGTGGTGGCGAAGATGCAGAGGGAGAACACGAGCTGTATTCTGGTGACTCCGTGGTGGCCACGGCAGCCCTGGTTCGCTCCTCTGCTTCGGATGTCCAAGAGGAATTTCTTCAGGTTCCCCAACAGGGTGGACCTCCTGTCAACACAGGGAGGCAGGGTGTTTTACCCAGATGTACAAGACCTGCGGCTGACGGCGTGGAAAATACAGCCGAACCAGTGATTCAAGTTTCTAATTTGTCAAAAGATATTCAGGCTATTTTGGAGGCGGCCCATAAGGCATCAACAAAGAAGTCCTATGTATACAAATGGTCAAAGTTTAGTGCATTTGCAAACAGGAAGGGTGTAAGCCCCATAACAGCCCCAATAGAATTAGTGTTGGATTTCCTTATGTCTTTAGCGGACGCAGGGTTGTCCCATTCATCTCTCAAGTGTTACCTGGCGGCAATTTCCTGGTACCGAAGGAAGAACGGTCTCCCGTCTTGCTTCACTCACCCTCTGGTTAAACTTTTTCTACGGGGAATGGCAAACACTAGGCCTCCAGTAGCCCCAATAGTTCCATCATGGAGCCTTGAATTAGTGCTTTCATACCTAACCAAACCGCCCTTCGAACCTTTAGCTTCAACGCACATTTCTTACCTATCCTGGAAAACGGCGTTCTTAGTAGCCATCACGTCGGCAAGACGTGCAAGTGAGTTATGTGCTTTGAGGGTGGATCCCCCATACTTAAGGTTACATAAAGACAAGGTGGTACTTAGAACAGATGTTGCCTTTTTGCCAAAGGTCTCGTCTTTTTTCCATATGTCTCAGGACATAGTACTCCCTGCTTTTTTCCAAAATCCCTCTTCGCCTATGGAGCGAACTCTGCACCTCCTAGATGCCAGAAGAGCCATAGCTTATTATACTGACAGAACGGCAACAGTGAGGAAAACACCACGTCTCTTTATTAAATACCGCAAGGACGTGGAGGGCTTGCCCTTGACATCTCATAGATTTTCCTCTTGGATAGTTTCTACAATTAAATTATGCTACCAGCTGGCTGGCAAGGACTTACCGTTACAGGTCAAGGGCCATTCCACCAGAGCCATGTCTACTACTGCGGCCTTCATGAGAGGAGTTCCTTTAGATGTCATCTGCCGGGCGGCCATCTGGACGAACCCGCTGTCTTTCGTTACACACTACAAGTTGGATGTAGCTTCAAAGAAGGATGCCGAGTTCGGCAGGGCGGTGTTGTTTACGGCGGTGGCATGACTCCCACCAACCACGGTCAGTAGCTCGCTAATCTATCAATTGTATGCTTCGCAGGGACTACGTAAGGAAATTATAAGTTGCTTACCTGTAACTGTAGTTTCCTTAGTAGTCACCTGCGAAAGCATACACACCCACCCTCCTCCCCTCAAGGGTCATGCCGCGCCTTCCAGCTGCTTTGCGGCGGAAGAGAACTGACGGTTGGCCCCGCCCATGGGCTATATATACTAGGGGGAGGGGGCGTGGCCTACTCTAACTGTCATTCTTTTTAAATTGGAAGGTTCCGAATGCTGCTGCACGAGCGCAGAGATTATCAATTGTATGCTTTCGCAGGTGACTACTAAGGAAACTACAGTTACAGGTAAGCAACTTATAATTTCTATAGCTGTACATCATAGAAAGTATCTCGCCTTCATGGTTGGAGACAAGGCTTACAAATTTAATGTCTTACCCTTCGGCCTCACTACGGCCCCTAGAGTTTTTACTAAATGCATGGCGGTGATTGCTGCTCACCTTAGAACTAGGGGCATTACGGTTTACCCGTACATTGACGACTGGCTTTTGGTGGCGGAATCACGGGAACGTTTGCATTTGCATATAGACCTAATACTCTCTCTTCTCCAGTCTTTAGGTCTCGTGGTAAACAGGGAGAAATCACACCTACTACCTGTTCGCAAGATCCAGTTTATTGGAGCGGTCCTGGATTCAATCCAACAAAAGGCGTTTCTGCCGGAGGACCGATTTACGTCCCTCAAGTCATTGGTTGCGCGTGCTTTAAGCTCAAAGAAGGTGTCAGCAAAAAGAATCCAGATTTTATTGGGGCACATGGCATCTACGACTGCCGTCACACCTTTTGCCCGACTACGTCTAAGGCCCATCCAGAACTGGTTCCTGTCCGTATTTCGCCCTGGTCTGGACAACCCCCATGTGCGGTTTTGTATTCCAGAAAAAGTACGGCGCGCTCTGTTGTGGTGGACGGAGCCGGACAATGTAACTGTGGGCTTGCCATTTCAGAGTCCCGATCCGTCGGCTGTTGTTACGACGGATTCCTCCCTAAAGGGTTGGGGAGCACATTTCGAGGGTTTGACCGCACAGGGTGTTTGGACTCCAGAGGAGTCAGAGTACCACATAAATGTTCTGGAGCTATTCGCCGTAGAAAAGGCGCTAAAATCGTTCGAGATGGCGTTGATGGGCAGGGTAGTGCAGGTGGTAACGGACAATACTACGACAATGTATTACATAAACAAACAGGGGGGAACGAGGTCGCAAATCCTGTCAAGTCTGACCATACGCATCTGGGAGTGGTGCATAGCCAGAGGGATACACCTAGTGGCTGTTCACCTCCCAGGGGAGGAGAACATACTAGCGGACAATTTAAGCAGAACCCCCATGTCCAATCACGAGTGGTCTATCAATCGCGAGGAACTCAATATGATCTTCAAGATCTGGGGATTTCCAACAATAGATCTATTTGCGTCACAGGAGAACACAAAGTGTTCCCTTTATTGCGCCCGCAGGAGGGCGGATCTGGAAAAGGGATGCCTAGGGGATGCATTTCTTCGCAAGTGGAACACCGGATTCCTGTATGCGTTTCCCCCATTCCCGTTACTCCCGAAAGTTCTCTCAAAGATTCGGAGAGACAGAGGGGATTGTATTCTGGTGTCGCCATGGTGGCCTCGCCAACCATGGTTCTCGACTCTCCTCGAGATGTCCAGGGGGAGGTACAGGCGATTTCCAATCAAAATAGATCTCCTAACATCACAGAACGGGCAGGTTCTTTATCCGGATGCCCATATGTTGAGACTGACTGCTTGGAGGATTGCTCCAGACAGTTAGGATCTTCTGTGCCCTTGTCTGCCTCAGTTAAGGCAATTCTAGACGCAGCACAAAAGGCTTCTACGAAGCGCTCATATGTGTATAAGTGGGCCCGTTATTCCCGGTATATGAAAGAGAGGAATCTAGACCCGATAAATGCCCCGATTTCGGATATTTTGGATTTTTTAGTTTCATTGTCTGACTCGGGTTTGGCTTTATCTTCCCTGAAATGTTACCTGGCGGCCATATCGTGGTATAGGAGGAAGGAGGGGCTGCCCTCCCTCTTTTCGGTATATTTGGTTAAGCTTTTCCTTAAGGGGTTTGGTAATGTTAAGCCAGCAGTCACTCCAATTATTCCCTCRTGGAGTCTGGAGGTYGTTCTTTCRTCCCTTCAARGTTCGCCATATGAGCCCATGGCCACTTGCGATATTTCGCATCTTTCCTGGAAAACCTCCTTTTTAGTGGCAATAACATCGGCCAGGCGTGTTAGTGAGATCTGTGCGCTTAGGTCGGATGAACCTTACCTCCGGTTCCACAAAGATAAGGTTGTGCTCCGCACGGACATTACCTTTCTTCCCAAGGTGACGTCAAGCTTCCACATGTCCCAAGACATTGTTTTACCAGCTTTTTTTCAGGCTCCTACTTCGCCTATGGAACGAAGTCTCCATTTGTTGGATGTACGTAGAGCGGTGGCTTTTTATCTCAGTAGAACTAAGGATATGAGAAAAACGCCAAGACTATTTGTGAAATACAGAAAAGATACCTGTGGTCTCCCCGTGTCGTCACAACGCCTATCATCATGGATAGTTTCTGTGATTAGGTTGGCCTACAAAAATTCGGGACGTGAGCTTCCTGTTGGTGTGAGGGGTCACTCTACGAGAGCAGTGTCCACTACAGCTGCATTTTGGAAGGGCGTATCCCTAGATGCCATATGTCGTGCTGCAACCTGGTCTACTCCGTTGACGTTCGTGTCACATTATAAGCTGGATCTGAAGGCCAAGAAGGACGCAGCGTTTGGTCGTGCAGTGCTTTTTTCTGCGGTGGCATGACTCCCGCCGTCCAAGGTGGGTAGCTCGCTAGTCTTTTACCATTAGTGCGTATTCACAGCACACTCACRTAGGGAAAATGAGAGGTTGCTTACCTGTAACCGTAGTTTCCCTAGTGATGTGCTGTGAATTCGCACGGCCCCGCCCATCCTCCCCGCAATTTGTCATGCCTCCTCTTTCTGGCTGCATTAGCGGCGGAAGAGATCTGGAGGCGGTTGACCGGCCGCGGTCTATTTATAATGTACAGGGGAGCGTGCGCGGGGCCAACCGCCGATTCCTTTTAAATTTTTAACTGAAGAGTCCGAGTGATGCCTGATGTTTCTCCGTCGGCTGCTCCTGCAATTCCTAGGAGGGTCGATCTTCTATACAAAGTTGACTTATCATTAGCGAGTTGGATCGCTCATCCCACATCACCAAATACGGTGGTGGCGGAGGCAGCTAGGTCAAAAAGACCTAAGAAGTATTCTGTAACACCACCAGATAAGGAGGGCAAAAAGATTGACTCCCTTGGAAAGAAAATACATGTGGCTGCAGCATTGTTTGCAAGGATGGCACACTATGCCACTTATTTCAGTGGATACCAGAGTTTTCTCTGGAAAAATATGCTGCCCTATATCAATCTCCTGCCATCTGAAGACCGTCGTCTTCCTAGGGCATATCAGGCTGAGGCACTTATTCTTTCTAGATTACAGAAGGACTTTGCCAAACATATGGCTGAGACATCGGGCAAGCTTTTTGCTTCTGCCACGGCCATAMGACGACACGCGTGGCTTCGTGCTTCCACGCTGTCTGAAGAAAGCCGTTTGTTGGCGGAAGACCTTCCAATGACTGAGGAAGGTCTTTTTGACCCAACAACGGATGATAAGATTAAACACTCACGGGAGGTTTTGCAAGCAGCCAAATATCCTTACCAATACCCTTACCCATGGCAGCCAGGTAACTTTCATAAGCCTCGCTGGCAGCAGACTCCACCCACTTATCATAGAGCGACCTTTGGTGGGTATAATTCAAATCAGGGCAATCGGAATGCTTCATCGAAATTCCAATTTGGCCGGAAGCAAAATTATAATGCAAAGTCCAGGTATCAACCATACCAGACTAAGGCGAAGGCCGCAGGTAGTACAAGACGTCGTCTTTGACGAATCTGATGTTTTTGATATCCGCTGCCCCAGGGATAGTCTATCTGATTTATCTAAGCCTGTTAGTTATATTTGGTTCAAGGATAGACTTCGGCCTTTYGCTCAAGCATGGGCTGCGATTACRACAGATAGGTGGGTCCTCCAAATAGTAGAGGAGGGTTATTTTATAGAGTTTACTTCGTTGCCCCTGTTGGGATGTTTAAAGGTTACTCCAGAGTCTCCAGCCTTACTGGAAGAAGTTGAAACTCTCCTAGCAAAAGGAGCAATTTCCCCTGTTGACATTTCTATGTTCACTGRATGTTTCTTTTCTCGTTACTTTTTGGTAACCAAGAAGGGGGGTGGTTTGCGTCCTATCTTAGACTTGAGGGGAGTGAACATGTACATTGAAGCAAAGAAATTTCGAATGGTGTCTCTTTCTATGATCCTTCCTCTTCTAAATAAAGATATTTGGTTCGCCACCATAGACTTAAAGGACGCATATTTCCATATTTCTATAGCTGTACATCATAGAAAGTATCTCGCCTTCATGGTTGGAGACAAGGCTTACAAATTTAATGTCTTACCCTTCGGCCTCACTACGGCCCCTAGAGTTTTTACTAAATGCATGGCGGTGATTGCTGCTCACCTTAGAACTAGGGGCATTACGGTTTACCCGTACATTGACGACTGGCTTTTGGTGGCGGAATCACGGGAACGTTTGCATTTGCATATAGACCTAATACTCTCTCTTCTCCAGTCTTTAGGTCTCGTGGTAAACAGGGAGAAATCACACCTACTACCTGTTCGCAAGATCCAGTTTATTGGAGCGGTCCTGGATTCAATCCAACAAAAGGCGTTTCTGCCGGAGGACCGTTTTACGTCCCTCAAGTCATTGGTTGCGCGTGCTTTAAGCTCAAAGAAGGTGTCAGCAAAAAGAATCCAGATTTTATTGGGGCACATGGCATCTACGACTGCCGTCACACCTTTTGCCCGACTACGTCTAAGGCCCATCCAGAACTGGTTCCTGTCCGTATTTCGCCCTGGTCTGGACAACCCCCATGTGCGGTTTTGTATTCCAGAAAAAGTACGGCGCGCTCTGTTGTGGTGGACGGAGCCGGACAATGTAACTGTGGGCTTGCCATTTCAGAGTCCCGATCCGTCGGCTGTTGTTACGACGGATTCCTCCCTAAAGGGTTGGGGAGCACATTTCGAGGGTTTGACCGCACAGGGTGTTTGGACTCCAGAGGAGTCAGAGTACCACATAAATGTTCTGGAGCTATTCGCCGTAGAAAAGGCGCTAAAATCGTTCGAGATGGCGTTGATGGGCAGGGTAGTGCAGGTGGTAACGGACAATACTACGACAATGTATTACATAAACAAACAGGGGGGAACGAGGTCGCAAATCCTGTCAAGTCTGACCATACGCATCTGGGAGTGGTGCATAGCCAGAGGGATACACCTAGTGGCTGTTCACCTCCCAGGGGAGGAGAACATACTAGCGGACAATTTAAGCAGAACCCCCATGTCCAATCACGAGTGGTCTATCAATCGCGAGGAACTCAATATGATCTTCAAGATCTGGGGATTTCCAACAATAGATCTATTTGCGTCACAGGAGAACACAAAGTGTTCCCTTTATTGCGCCCGCAGGAGGGCGGATCTGGAAAAGGGATGCCTAGGGGATGCATTTCTTCGCAAGTGGAACACCGGATTCCTGTATGCGTTTCCCCCATTCCCGTTACTCCCGAAAGTTCTCTCAAAGATTCGGAGAGACAGAGGGGATTGTATTCTGGTGTCGCCATGGTGGCCTCGCCAACCATGGTTCTCGACTCTCCTCGAGATGTCCAGGGGGAGGTACAGGCGATTTCCAATCAAAATAGATCTCCTAACATCACAGAACGGGCAGGTTCTTTATCCGGATGCCCATATGTTGAGACTGACTGCTTGGAGGATTGCTCCAGACAGTTAGGATCTTCTGTGCCCTTGTCTGCCTCAGTTAAGGCAATTCTAGACGCAGCACAAAAGGCTTCTACGAAGCGCTCATATGTGTATAAGTGGGCCCGTTATTCCCGGTATATGAAAGAGAGGAATCTAGACCCGATAAATGCCCCGATTTCGGATATTTTGGATTTTTTAGTTTCATTGTCTGACTCGGGTTTGGCTTTATCTTCCCTGAAATGTTACCTGGCGGCCATATCGTGGTATAGGAGGAAGGAGGGGCTGCCCTCCCTCTTTTCGGTATATTTGGTTAAGCTTTTCCTTAAGGGGTTTGGTAATGTTAAGCCAGCAGTCACTCCAATTATTCCCTCGTGGAGTCTGGAGGTCGTTCTTTCGTCCCTTCAAGGTTCGCCATATGAGCCCATGGCCACTTGCGATATTTCGCATCTTTCCTGGAAAACCTCCTTTTTAGTGGCAATAACATCGGCCAGGCGTGTTAGTGAGATCTGTGCGCTTAGGTCGGATGAACCTTACCTCCGGTTCCACAAAGATAAGGTTGTGCTCCGCACGGACATTACCTTTCTTCCCAAGGTGACGTCAAGCTTCCACATGTCCCAAGACATTGTTTTACCAGCTTTTTTTCAGGCTCCTACTTCGCCTATGGAACGAAGTCTCCATTTGTTGGATGTACGTAGAGCGGTGGCTTTTTATCTCAGTAGAACTAAGGATATGAGAAAAACGCCAAGACTATTTGTGAAATACAGAAAAGATACCTGTGGTCTCCCCGTGTCGTCACAACGCCTATCATCATGGATAGTTTCTGTGATTAGGTTGGCCTACAAAAATTCGGGACGTGAGCTTCCTGTTGGTGTGAGGGGTCACTCTACGAGAGCAGTGTCCACTACAGCTGCATTTTGGAAGGGCGTATCCCTAGATGCCATATGTCGTGCTGCAACCTGGTCTACTCCGTTGACGTTCGTGTCACATTATAAGCTGGATCTGAAGGCCAAGAAGGACGCAGCGTTTGGTCGTGCAGTGCTTTTTTCTGCGGTGGCATGACTCCCGCCGTCCAAGGTGGGTAGCTCGCTAGTCTTTTACCATTAGTGCGTATTCACAGCACACTCACGTAGGGAAAATGAGAGGTTGCTTACCTGTAACCGTAGTTTCCCTAGTGATGTGCTGTGAATTCGCACGGCCCCGCCCATCCTCCCCGCAATTTGTCATGCCTCCTCTTTCTGGCTGCATTAGCGGCGGAAGAGATCTGGAGGCGGTTGACCGGCCGCGGTCTATTTATAATGTACAGGGGAGCGTGCGCGGGGCCAACCGCCGATTCCTTTTAAATTTTTAACTGAAGAGTCCGAGTGATGCTGCGCATGCGCAGGAGTACCATTAGTGCGAATTCACAGCACATCACTAGGGAAACTACGGTTACAGGTAAGCAACCTCTCATTTTCAAACTACAGGAAAGGAGATTCCACCTGAACATTAGGAAGAACTTCCAAACTGTGAGAAAGAGCTGTTCAGCAGTGGAACTCTTAATGACTTTTAAAAAAAATGTTTTTAATTACTGTTATGATAATTTGGTTATAATTAATTGCTACTGTTTTAACTCTGTATGTATTTATGGTTTTATACTGTGTTATTGATTGTGGCATCAAATTGCTGCCTTTGTTAGCTGCTCTGAGTCCCCCCCCCCCCCGGGTTGAGAAAATAAATAAATAAATAAATAAATAAATAAATAAACTCTCTGCCCCAGAGTTCAGTGGAGGCTCCTTCCTTGGAGGCTTTTAAAAAGAGGCTGGATGGCCATCTGTCGAGGGTGCTTTAAATGCAATTTTCCTGCTTCTTGGCAAGCTGTTGGACTGGATGGCCCACAACATCTCTTCCAGTTCTTCCAGTTCTATGATTCTATGGTTCTTAATCTCTTTGAGATGAAAGTAATGGACCCTCTTCCTGTAAAGATGCACTTAAACACAGTTTTCAAAGGGACATGGAAGAAAAAAAAAACCCCTAAACAAACAGAGTTTCATGGCACCCTGCGGGGATTGAGGACCACACATTAAGAATCACATGTTGCAAATGAACATTCTGCTGAAAATAGATATTTCATAGATATTTTAGCAAAGTATGCTATGTGGCTGTAATATAACTATATTTCTTCCTAGGGTTTGATATAATGGTTTTATCTCTCACACCAGAAGTGACTTGCAGTTTCTCAGGTTGCTCCTGACACGACAAAAAAAATAAATAGTTGAATACCTCTTAAACTGATTGGTTTTGTTATTTTTACTTCCTTTACTGCATGTTTTGTGATTTTCCTGCTTCTTGGCAAGGGTTTGGACTGGATGGCCCATGAAGTCTCTTTCAATTCTATGATTCTACAATTCTTATGAACATGAAAAGGAAATCCTTACGATTTGCTTACTTGAGAAAGTATTTTAGCACTTAGGAAGCTGACGGTATGTGGTAGAAAATAGGCAAGAAGAAAATTATCAATGGTTCTGGCAGTATATTTTTTCAAATTATCAAAACATCTATCAGCTTTGTAATGTGACATGCAAATTGCAGAAAAGAAATGGTCTCTGAGTGTATTCAGAAGCACATTTTAGGTGATTCATAGCTCGTGTTGGTTTTAAATTGGGTTTTACTCCCAATCTCACGTGTTTCTCAATCTTGAAACTTCTGTTTTTTCCCCCCTCCTGTACAATATCTTTTCCCTCCTTTTCTTGATGGATACAGGATTTGCTACAAAAAAATCCTCAAGTACTGGCAAGACAATGTCATCTGATCAAGACCTCTATGCGCCAAAACCATTGCCTCCAGGGGCACATGGATTCCTGCCTTGGCGTACTGCTGAACGTGCAAAGCATTACAGGTAATGTGTCTTTGAAGCAATGAGAAAGTGCACCACACTATAGTTATAGTATCTTAAGCAGAAGAATGGGAAATGTGAGATTTTAGGCTGGGAAATGTTATGTATACAAGTTCTGAGTGGTAAATAACTTAGAGCAGTGTTTCTCAACAAGGGTTCGGGAGAAAGTGTCAGAGAGGTCGACAAAGACCATCAGAAAATACTTTGATTGTAGGTGAACTATAAATCCCAGCAATTACAACTCCCAAATGTCAAGGTCTATTTTCCCCAAACTCAATCAGTGTTCACATTTGGGCATATTTAGTATTCGTGCCAAGTTTGGTCCAGATTCATCATTGCTTGAGTACACAGTGCTCTCTGGATGTAGGTGAACTACAACTCCCAAACTCAAGGTCAATGCCCACCAAACCCTTCCAGTATTTTCTGTTGGTCACGGGAGTTCTGTGTGGCAAGATTGTTGGTGTTCATAATGCTCTTTGATTGTAGGAACTATAAATCCCAGCATACATCCCCAAGTGTCAAGGTCTATTTTCCTAAACTCCACCAGTGTTCACATTTGGGCATATTCAGTATTTGTGCCAAGTTTGGTCCAGATTCGTTTGAGTCCACAGTGCTCTCTGGATGTAGGTGAACTACAACTCCAAAGGTCACACCAAACCTTCCAGTATTTTCTGTTGGTCATGGGAGTTCTGTGTCTAAGTTTGGTTCAATTCCATTATTTGTTGAGTTCAGAATGTTCTTTGATTGTAGGTGAACTATAATCCCAACAACTACAACTCCCAAATCACAAAATCAACCCCCTCCCCCAACCTCACCAGTATTCAGATTTGGGCGTATTGGGTATTTGTGCCAAATTTGGTCCAGTAAATGAAAATACATCCTACATTTCAGATATTTACGTTACAATTGGTTCAGTGAATGAAAATACATCCTACATTTCAGATATTTACGTTACAATTCATAACTGTACCAAAATTATAGTTATGAAGTAGCAATGAAAATCATTTTATGGTTGGTGGTCCATGACTTGAGGAACTGTATTAAGGGGTTGCAGCATTAGGAAGGTTGAGAACAATTGATTTAGAGATATTCATAATTAAATCGCTGGACTAGTATTGCAGAATCTTCTTGGCATCTTCTCCCCCCCCCCCCCCTTTTTTTTCTCAACCATTTAATTTATTTTTAGGGCTTCATCTGGGAAGAAGACCCATGAATTTCCTTTGCAAATCCAGGTAATATGTCTTCTACAATGAAGTAAAAAAAAATGTAAGTTTTATATTGGGTTTGAGAAGAGCTGTTTGGATGTAATTGTTTATAATTGTGTTGGAAATATTCTTCCTTAAATATTCTAGGGGAATTTAGCATAAAGTTTCCCATTCAGTAACAAATACAGTTATTGACTTGTAACCTAATGATATATTGTATGAATGTGTTTGTATTGTTTTTATTTGTATTGTTTCAAATACATTGTTAGCTGCCTTGAGTTGCATCATTGAGAGAAAGGCAGACTACAAATTAATAAATTAAATAATGAATATTTTGTGTGCCCAGGCTGGCATCCCATTGAAAGTTACTGTGGAAAGTGCTTCTGCATCTGAAACTGAGACAGAAGGTGCTATAGAAGATGTTATAGGTGAACCTGGTGCCAAAGAATCTCCAGAAATCATGAAATTAAAACAATGCCATCAGTTACAGGTATGGAAACTGCCTTAAGTTTTATTAAATGCAAATGTAATGCAATGCAATGGTCTTTTGGACCAGGTAACCATGGTGTAATTGTTAAGTATTCAGAGTGCCTCTAAAATACATGTCTTTAAAAAGGGTATGAACACCTTGCACAAAAAAGGTGTTCATACAAGGTTGTATTTTATTTTATTTTATTTGTTTTTGGGCTTGGCCTCATGTGAGCTGCCCGGAGTCCCCGTTGGAGATGGTGGCGGGGTATAAATAAAGATTATTATTATTATTATTAAATTCAAAAAGCAGGGGAAATTCAGACAAGAATCAATCAGAGTCAGCTAACACTTTCCAACAAAGGATTTCCCCTAGGCAGGAAACAGCCAGGCTTTGAAGTTGCAAGGCCATTCAGTGCTAATCAAGGTAGCCAATTGCAACATTCATAGCTGCCTCAAGCAGACAAGAGTTCTTTCTCCCACCCTGGACATTCCACAGATATATAATCCTCCCTTGCCTAATTTTCAACAGACCCCTCAACCTCTGAGGATGTCTGCCATAGATGTGGGCGAAATGTCAGGACAGAATGCTTCCAGAACATGGCCAAACACCCTGGAAAACTTAACAGCATGTGATCTCTATCACTAAGCTTTCCCTGTTATCTTAGAGAGCATGGTGCGCTGTCTGGCAAATTTTGAAACTTCTAAATATATGTGGAAGTATCAACAGATTACCTTTCATTTTTGGTAGATGGATTATGAAGAGTGCCAGTTAAAATTAAAGGAGGAACGAAAAGCAAGAGTAACTGCAGAGGAGCGGATAATGGAGGTAATACACATTCTGTCCCTTAGCATGTCATTGTTTTCTGTAATTCTATTATAACCATCTAACCAAAATCCCATGTATATATCACTTCAGCCTTTTTCTCATATCGACTAAAACTTACGTCCTCACATTTTAGGTTTTGAGTGTTTTCCAAATTGAGTATAATAGAACATTTGGGACTATGTTTGATAGCAGTTTGTCTGCTTAAAGTGACAATGAGAAAATATCCTAATGTATGAGAAGTAGTTTTTTTTCCTATTTTGCAGTCTACTTCAGAGTGCAACCCTTTATTTAAATGAGCAAGTATATGTAATATTTGGGTAGAAACAAGAAATTAGTTTTTTTCTGTATTCAGAGCCATATAGTAGTTATTGCTCCTATTAATAACTATTATTATTATTATTATTATTATTATTATTATTATTATTATTATTTGAAACACAACAAGATGAGTCCACAGCAGACACTCTGCTGCTGTTGTATTGGATCACACGTCGGACACTTCCCAAGTGTCTAGGACTGTGTGATGTATCGGCGAATAATGCGTGCAGATCCCAGTAAGGTGACCTTCTGCAGCTGGCAGATAGTAATTTTGTCAGTACCGATTGTGTTTAAGTGCAGGCCAAGGTCTTTAGGCACTACACCCAGTGTGCCAATCACCACTGGGACCACCTTGACTGGCTTGTGCCAGAGTCTTTGCAGTTCGATCTTTAAATCCTCATATCGTGTCAGCTTTTCCAGTTGTTTCTCTTCAATCCTGCTGTCACCTGGGATTGCAACATTGACAATCCATACTTTTTATTATTATGAGGTCAGGAGTATTGTGCTCCAAAACTCTGTCAGTCTGAATTCAGAAGTCCCAGAGTAGCTTGACGTGTTCATTCTCTGTAACTTTTTCAATATTGCAAAGCCAAAATGTGACATACATGAAATGCTGGGTCTTTCTTCCTGCCACCAGCTGTTTCAATTAAAGGACAATTGTTTTATGGTTTCTTTTTAGCTGGAACTTGAAAATACCCGTTTAAGAAATCTGAATTACTCCCTGTCAGAGGTTCTCCATGCGCAGTCTGTAGCCAGCACTATTTTGGAAGATGAAGGAGTTTTGGGTAGCATTGAGAGCTCTTTCCAGAAATTCCATGCATTTTTAGATCTTCTTAAAGATGCCGGGTAAGAAAAAGCAGTTTGCATTTTTGTTCTTCTTCATTAGTTGTAGCTTGTTAGCATAATATAAATTCAAAAACAATCCCACTCTGAACATTTCACAGATATATGAACTCCATTTTCCTAGTTCCCAGCAGACCTCATAACCTCGTATAGCCTGAATAGCAGGTGACACCTCTGTAGTAGAATCGAAACAGTCCAACATACCGAAAAAATTTACAACACCCCACTCAAGCCTTACCGGCCTCTGCAAACAGTTCCAACATCACCCCGCAAGCTCAGAAAACCGCTACCAGAAGCACAGTCCGAGCGTGTTTGGGTTCGCCGCGAGCTCGCTCTCAGCCTAGCATGAACACCTCCTTTCTCTCCCCCTTCCTTTCCTTCCCCCTCCTTCCTCCCTCTCCCCCTCCCTTTAGTTCCTTCCCCCCTCCCTCTCCTTTCCTCCTCCTCATCCCCTGGCCCTCCCTTCCCCTTCTTCCATCTCCCTTCCCTCCCCCTCTTTTTTTTACTTTCCCTCCCTTAGTACCTTTATGCTCCCTCCTAACTAAACTCTCATACTCCCCCTCACCCCCCAACGTCGACACACCACATTCTTCCCGCCTCCCACCACGTATGTGCCCTCACGCCTTTCCTCCAAACCACACCCGCCCTTTCTTCATAAGATTCTACCCATATTCACTATCTCTCCATTTTTCCCTGGCCATCCGCTAGCCACGCAGGCCAGCGTACCTCATTGCCTGCAGTTCCTTTCTCTCGCTCTCCGCTCCCCTCGTGCCCCCTACGCGCCCTCCTATCGGGACTCGCCCAATCCCCCCCCAGACGCACCTGCCATTTTCCTAATGGTGCACCTTGCGCAGCGGCCACAGCCTTGGGAGGTGTCTTCGTACAAATCACTGTTAGCAATTCGCCCCATTACCACGCTACTCGCTGGATTCTTCCGAAGATGTGATGACTCGGTCAACCTTACTTTCCTACAAACGGACCTCTCATTACATAGATTATGTATGTCTCAGGAAGTAGGAAGACATGATGCCCTACCCTGGGCACTTATTTTTGATCCTACACTTCTCTTTGGGCATAAAAAGGAGAATGGACTTGATATACTCATGATTCTATTCTGATTGTTGGAATGCAAAACAAATGTTGCGGAATTTCAGTTATGGCATCTTGACCTTCTTGTCCCATTACTCTTGCCTTGCATTCACTTAGATGACTATGGTTTCTTATATCTTACAGACTTGGACAGCTTGCAGCAATAGCTGGGATAGATCAATCAGATTTCAGCATATTACACCATCCCCAAATGACTTCTACTCTAACCAAACCTGCAGGAATGCCAAGGGAGAAGTCATTTGAAGAAGAAAGACAAGAACACATGCAGAATTTTAAAGTAAGTTTGTGACACATGAAAAATACTGCCTTTTCTTGACAAGTTACTGGTTTACAAATTTATTAGTATGCTAGGGGGTGACAGATTGTTTGCTCCTCTAACAGCATCTTGGATTTGGTGCTAGGAAATGAGGAATGATTTTTTTTCTATCTGTATTAGTCTATACAGTGGAAGCTTGACTTAAGAGCATCCCAACTTAAGAGCATTTTGAATTAAAAGCTAGTGCCAGAGTATAGGGCTTTAAGGGAGCAGCCTCCGCGCCTCGTGCTCTTGTCCTCTTTGAGATATTGCTGTCTGCTTTGCTCTTGTACACTTTGAGGAACTTTGGGTTAGTTGACTTTGTGTGGCATTTTCTCCTGGTATGTTTGGCTTCCTGAAGAAAGAGAGAGCAAGAGAGGGAATGTGAATGTGCATTTATACATTGTTTGTTATTTATAAAGTACATTTTCTTATTTAAAAAGCATGTAACAAAATTAATTGAGGGGAGGTTCGGGGGACAGAATGGATTAATAGCCTTTCAGTGCTAGTGTTTTGAGCTAAGAGCTCAGTCACGGAATGAATTAAACTCTTAAGTCAATGTATCACTGTATTATCCAGTTAGCAAGGAAGCATCTCCCTCCACGAACCACTGTGGAAAGTAAGATCTTCTGGGGAGGCCCTGCTCTTGGTCCTGCCACCATCAAAGGCGCGTTTGGTGGGGATGAGAGACAGGGCCTTCTCAGTGATTGCCCCTCCCTCCTGTTCTTCAGGAGGATGGTGAAGACTTGGCTGTGGGACCAAGCCTTTGGGGCAGTGCAATGAGGCAAAATGGTCTCCTGAGATGGTTTTTAAGCAACTTTTAATGTGAAAATAAGTGATTTTAATGTTCGTATTTATGGTTATATGTCCTGGCACTGAATGTTTGTCGTATATATATTGTGCTCTGCCCTGAGTCCCCTGCGGGATGAGCTGGACGGAATATAAATGTTTTAAATAAATAATAATAAATAAATATACAATAAAACTGAAGGGAGAGTCAGAAGTAAACAGTATGAATGATTTGATTGGCTCAGTATCGGCCTTCCAAAATGACCATTCACGATTGGTATAAACCTCTGTTTCCACTTCAAAAAACTTGTCAGGATGTAGGTAGACAGTTCTAAAGGGATGGTTGCATTGCTGTTTTAGCCAAGTCAAAAGTCTTGCATTCCATTCCATGTTAAACACAGTGATTTCGCTTTCATGGGCAAGAACCCATCTCATGAGGTGCTTGGCCAAAATATCAGTGTATTTATGTAGCACAGAAGATTTTATTTATTTATTGTATTTATATCCCACCTTTCTCACCCCAAAGGGGTTTCGGAGTGGCCTTAAAATAGGCAACAATTCAATGCCAAATAAAACAGACATATAATAAAATAAACATATAAATTCAAAATATAAAACTAAAAAGCATACAAACATTAAATCAATTATTAAGAACCACACAATCCAAAATCGTAGTCCAGATGCGGTTCCAGTCATAACTGCACATATACCATCTTCATTTATTGCACTGCATTACTGCCCAAAGGCTTGCTCCAATATCCATGTTTTAATTTTTTTTTCTGAAGGTCAGGAGGGAGGGAGCTGATCTGATTTAACTGGGAAGAGAGTTCCATAGCCGATAAAAATCATAAAATTAAACCTCTTAACAATAATATTTAAAAGCCACACAATCCAAAATCGTAGTCCAAAGCCATCCCAGTTGTCAATTGCACATATTCCATATCCATTTCTAGCACTGCATTACTTTACTAACCGAAGGGTTGGTCCCATAACCACGTCTTCATTTTCTTTATGAAGGCCAAGAGGAAGGAAGCTGATCTGATTTAACTGGGGGAGGGGGGGGGGGAATTCCATAGCCAAGGGACCACCACTGTTGGGGATTCCTCATCTTAGGAAGAGGAAGGGGAGCAGGGAAGTGCTCAGGAATTGGAGGGAGAAGAAGAATCAGACAATGAGGGTTTGAAAGTGCCCACATTTCTAGAGAGAGACAGAGCACAGACACCGTTCAGCCAGAATAACTGCTAAAAACACTGGGAGACGCCCTACCTCCTCCTGCGTGGGGAATTCGGGGCTATAAATCAGAGGCAGGAGCAGTCAGCTTTCGCTGGTAATAACGACCCTGATACTGCTGTTTTGACTCCTATGGAATCTGCTTTGTGTCTGCTTAGTTCATTGTCTGTTGTCTGATGGAAGACTGGTGTTTCTTTTGAGACTTGAATTTGTGTCTGGATTAAGACTTCCTTGCTTTCTTTTGCATTTTTCAATTGCATCTGCTTATCTTTTGTGTTTGCTGAAGTAAAGCATTTTTCTTTTACTTTCAATATTGTCTAAAGCAGTGGTTCTCAACCTGGGGTCCCCAGATGTTTTTGGCCTACAACTCCCAGAAATCCCAGCCAGTTAACCAGCTGTTAGGACTTCTGGGAGTTGAAAGCAAAAAACATCTGGGGACCCCAGGTTGAGAACCATTGGTCTAAAGGCTGTTTTTGAAGGGCAATTCAGGAAGCCATTGAGAAGGCCCTGGCTCTTGTTCCCACCAACTGCGCCTTTGAAGGAGGTAGGACCGAGAACAGGGCCTCCCTGGAAGATCTTAACCTCCTAGATGGTTCATAGAGGGAGATACGTTCGGACAGATAAGCTGGGCCAGAACCATTTAGGACTTGAGGAAAATTGAGGAAGGAAAATGAGTGTGATAGAAATGTGTGCATTATCACAATTTAGAACACTGGTGATAGTTTGGAACTTTTAATGAATTGGAACATAACCTTATCTGGATGAGTGAAGGACCAATCTATGACACAGGGATTCATTCCCATGCACCAGCAGCTGAAAGCAGGAGTTTTAAAGTTCTTTCCTTTCTGTTTTTTATGTCTTTAGTGTATAGTTTGATTTTAATTTTTGTCTTCTTCCTAGAATGCTGGCTCAGTAGTTCATTCTGTTCCTGTCAGCTTCCAGGCAGATTTGAGTCCATGCCAGGTTGCAAATAATGTCCTCCCCGCTTCAGCAAACACCCAACAACTTTCAGTCATTAGTCAGTCCCAGCAGAGTTTGTGGCAAGAAGCTGAAGATAAGATTGACAGCTGGAGAATGGAAGATGAGGCATCAAAATCCAGCCTGGCAGCATCTTTGGAGAAACGCAGTCAAGCTGTGGAGTTAGAGGCAAGAGATTCCTCTGCGAGACAACCAGTTTCTAGTCAGCGCTCAGTCTCTGAACCCAGTATAAATGTCTATAGTGGGTACAGTGATAAATTCAGCACCCTCACAAGTGAAAATAGTAAAGCTTCTTCAAAAAGACTTCCTTATACATCAGGCTTAGCTGCAGGAGATCAAAGCACGCGTCAAAGTGAGCCTTCTAGAAATGACACAGCTGGGTCCGATTCGGATATACAAGAAAGCATTCATTCTGTGGGAAGCCTCTGAAACTTTAATTCCATTCAATACGTTTTGTGACAAATGCATTACCCAAACATTTTGTGCCACAAGCCACCTACACTGGATTGCATCTACATGACAGCTGAGTGGGGTTCTTCTCCCCCTGCCCCCCAGCCCAGTATGTAAATTTTAGCAATATTACTTCTTGGCAGCATCCAAGAGGATTGATTGTGTGTTTTTCTTTTTATATGATTTTTTAAAAATAAATAATTGAAGGATCTCATGTACTTCGGATAAGACATATGCATAGTTCTAACGTGCCCAAATTCTACTATGACAAGTGAATAAAACAAGTATTTTTTTAAACCATCTACTATGGCTGAAATAACTTTGCTCCCACATTTCATGGTCAGTGTTACAGACATTCTCAAACTGAATTTCCATTCCCTCTATTTTCATCCGTGATTAAATTTTTAACAATGGGATTGCCCTCAAGAGTGCCTTCTGGTAGTTTACTGACAACTGCATAGCATTTATGCAGAGAGTAGAAGGACACATCCCTCTTAGAGGCACACTGAACTAATGTTTGGACCTCTTGTAAGAACTACTGTATGGCAATAATAATATTTTATTTCTTACCCACATCTTGTGGTTCAGTATGAGTTACAAAGCAATTCAAACACAAGACATTGTAAAAATTCCACAAATACACATATTAAAAGGTATTTCTATGAAATACATATTAAAATACTCAGAACAGAGATTAAATGCAGGAAATGAGTTCAAAATTCATACTTAAAACTGGTTAGGTGGTATATTATGATTATACACATACACACACATACACACACAGATACAGCTCTTTTCAGTCTGAAGTCGACTCAGGGCAGTGCACAGATTGGCAACAATTAGATGCCATAAGCATACATACATTCATATAAATTAAAAACATTTAATATCGCAGAATAAAAGTCATATAAAAACCAATTAAAACTATAAACATTAATGGGTTGCTGTAGGTTTTTTCGGGCTATATGGCCATGTTCTAGAGGCATTTTCTCCTGACGTTTTGCCATCCCTCTGGAGGCCAGAACCGCCCCATCCATCCTAACATTTAGGAAATGGGTGAAGACGTGGCTGTGGAGTCAGGCCTTCGAGGAATGAGACAACACCATAGGACTCTGGATGGAAGTGGATATAGATCCATCTTATTAGGACGACTGACCACTGTAGTTTTATATTTAGTGTTTTTAAAGTTGTTTTGTAATTTGTGATATATGATATTTTAATGAATGTATATGTTTTTATGGCTGTAAACCGGGCTGAGTCCCTCGACGAGGTTGAGAAGCTCGGTATACAAAACTGTGAAATAAATAAAATAAATAAATAAATAGGAATCAAGGTGATCAGTTGAAACATTCACACCTAGCTCCAACACACAAGAGTCCTTTGTCCCACCCTGGTCATTCCACAGATATATAAACCCTTTTTCCTAGTTCCAAAAGACCTCACTACCTCTGAGGATGCTTGCCATAGATGCAGGTGAAACGTCAGGAGAAAATGCCTTTAGAACATGGCCATATTGCCCGAAAAAACCTACAGCAACTCAGTGATTCCGGCCATGAAAGCCTTTGACAATACATATAAACATTAACGTCTACCAGTTTGACTCCTTATCCATTTGCATCATCTAAGCCGTTCTATGTTTGTTTTATATATATGTATATTTAATAATAAATATACATTTATTATTATTACATTTATATCCTACTTTTTTTCTTCACAGGGACACTCAAAGCAGCTAACAATTAAAAGCATTACAACTATATATATATATATACAGTATATATATATATATGACCTCTACATATAATATATATATATAATATGCAGTGTGTGTGTGTGTGTATACTAGCCGTCCCCAGCCACTCGCTGTGGCCCAGTCTCGTGAGCTGGAAAAGAAAGTAATGGTTTCTAATCTATGTAATTTCTTTATACTTGTGGGTAAACAATATTTCTTGTTTCTTTGTCAGTGTTGATGTGGAGAGTGTCTGGTTTGCCTACTCTGAATATGCAACATATCATAGTCCTTCTTTAAGGGTCTCTTTCAAATCTATGATACTATATCTGTGTGTGTGAGAGAGAATCATATCTATCTATCTATCTATATTTATGACTGGATGGCTCTTTGTCAGGAGGGCTCTGATTACATTTTCTTGCCCTGGTGAAGAGAGTTGGACTGGATGGCCTTAAGTATTTTCTGTTGGTCATGGGGGTTCTGTGTGGGAAGTTTGCCCCATTTCTGTCGTTTGTGGGTTTCAGAATGCTCTTTAATTGTAGTGAACTATAAATCCCAAATGTCAAGGTCTATTTCCTCCAAACTCCATCTGTGTTCATATTTGGGCATATGGAATATTTGTGCCAAGTTTGGTCCAGATCCATCATTGTTTGAGTCCACAGTGCTCTCTGGATGTAGGTGAACTACAACTCCCAAACTCAAGGTCAATGCCATCAAACCCTTCCAGTATTTTCTGTTGGTCATGGGAGTCTGTGTGCCAAGTTTGGCCCAATTCCATCATTGGTGGATTCAGAATGCTCTTTGATTGTAGGTAAACTATAATTTATTTATTTATTTATTTATTTATTTACTTTGCTTATATACCGCTGTATCTCAAGCCCGAAGGCGACTCACAGCATATATAAATCCCAGCAGCAACAATTCCCAAATGACAAAATCAATTTTTTTTGAGTGGAGGACATAAATTGGACTGTTAGGTGTCTTGTGTCCAAATTTGGTGTCAATTCTCCCAGTGGTTTTTGAGTTCTGATGGTTGCACGAACTAAACATTACATTTTTATTTATATAGATTCTTTCCTATATATATATATACTTTCTAAGCTATTTTCCCAAATAGCTTTGAAAGAGAATATATATATATATATATACACAATATTTCATATAGAGATGTCATTCATATATATGTGTGTGTGTGTGTGTGTGATATCTATATATTTGCACACAAAGACAGTCCTGGGGATTTAGAAGAGGCAAATAACTCCCATCTGCGCATGCGTCTCCCCAGCCTTGGCCCCTTTCCAACGCAACACCTAAAAAGGGGCGGGGCCCAGAGCCACGTGACCCGGACGCGGAAGACTTCCTCCGGGCGCATGCGCAAGCTAGCGACACTTCCCGGATAAGAGCGAGAGGGGGCGCATGCGCAGAAGACGTGGCAGCTTCGGGCTGAGGCGGAGTTGTTGTCGCTCGGAGGAGCTTGGCTTGTCGCCGCCGCTGGGATGGACGAGGACATTTTGACCACGCTGAAGATCCTCATCATCGGCGAGAGCGGCGTGGGGAAGTCGAGGTAGGCCTCTGGGCGAGCGGGTAGGCCTCAAAGTAGGCCTCGGGCCTTTCCCCTCAAGGCAGCCCTCGGGCAGAGTAGAGACGGGCTGGGGAAAGGGGCGGGGCTCAATCCCTGCTGAAGCCACGCCCCCTCATAGGGAAACCTGTAAGGGCCAACTTGGGCCCTCACTCCCGGTCTCCAGGTGTTTTGGACTACAACTCCCACAATTCCTAACAGCCGGTAGGCTGTTAGGAATTGTGGGAGTTGTAGTCCAAAACACCTGGAGGCAGGGAGGGAGGGCCCAAGTTGGCCCAGGCCTGGGAACAGAGTTGATATGCTCAGAGGAACAGTTGATAAAGACTTTAATATCTCAACTCCTCCTGATCTAACTGTTAAATCTCTTAAAAGGGATTTATTTATTATTTACTTTATTTGTATACCGCTTTTCTCAGCCCTTAGGCGACTCAGAGCATTTAACAACACAGTTTCAATATACATGGTACACAATCATTGGACCTTTAAAGCAATAGTAAACAATTAATTAAACATCAACATCAATTCTTATTATTATTATTAACTTTATTTGTACCCCGCTAGCATCTCCCGAAGGACTCGATGCGGCTTACAAAGGCCAAGGCCACAAAACACAACACAAACAATATAACACCAAAAGCAAAATTAAAAACAGTTAAAGCAATATTAACGACATGCAATAGACAGTATATCAAGACACAATAAAAACTGGGCCAGGCCAGAGTAATGGGTACAGGAATAAAAGTGCTGATGTGGCAGGTGGTATACGAGGATTATAGGGCAAGTGCAGTGTCCGGTGTGCAATAATCTTAGTTCTACTAAAGGTGCTTCAAGGACTTGTTATTGGAGATTTCCTATTCTGGAAAGGCACATCGGAACAGCCAGGTCTTCAAGTTCTTTCTAAAGACTGCCAATGTAGGGGCCTGTCTAAGATCTTTTGGGAGGGTGTTCCAGAGTCAGGGGGCCACCACAGAAAAGGCCCTGTCTCGTCTCCCCACCAGCCGCACTTGTGACGCAGGCGGAATCACGAGCAGGGCCTCACCAGATGACCGAAGTGAACGTGTGGGTTCATAGATGGAGATGCGGTCACTCAGGTAGGCATCAATATCAATATAACAAATCCATCACGTCTCATCAATAGAAGCAGAATCCAGCCTCATTCTCCTTATTCCGTGTTCCAATAAGCGATTGCACTGCCTAGTCAAATGCCTGTTCGAAAAGCCAGCTCTTCAATTTCCTCTGGAATGCCAACAGGGAGGGGGCCAATCTGATCTCTGTAGGGAGGGTGTTCCACAGCCGAGGGGCCACCACTGAGAAGGCCCTGTCTCTCGTCCCCACCAGGTGCGCTTGTGAAGCTGGCGGGATCGAGAGAAGGGCCTTCCCGGACGATCTTAAAGTCCTAGCAGGTTCATAAGGGAAGATGCATTCAGACAGGTAAGTTGGGCCAGAACCGTTTAGGGCAGTGGTTCTCAACCTGGGGTCCCCAGATGTTTTTGGCCTACAACTCCCAGAAATCCCAGCCAGTTTACCAGCTGTTAGGATTTCTGGGAATTGTAGGCCAAAAACATCTGGGGACCCCAGGTTGAGAACCACTGGTTTAGGGCTTTAAAGGCTAAAGCCAGCACTTTGAATTGTGCCCGGTAGCAAATTGGCAGCCAGTGGAGCTGGCGCAACAGAGGAGTTGTATGCTCCCTGAGTGCCGCTCCTGTTAGCATCCTGGCTGCTGATCGTTGGACCATTTGGAGCTTCCGAGCAGTCTTCAGAGGCAACCCCACGTAGAGAGCGTTGCAGTAGTCTATACGGGATGTGACTAGAGCATGGACTACCGTGGCCAAGTCAGACTTCCCAAGGTACGGGCGCAGCTCTAACAGTGATCTTTGCCTACTTTTCTATTGTATTTTCTTTGTTCACTGTGTCTTCAGCAAAGCTACTTTGCTTACAGAACCAACACTTTAATTTATATTGATCAACCATTGCCTATCAATCTTGACATGGAATATGTTTAGCATCTTCACTCCTCTGACACCTTCTATACGGTTCCGGCCCGGTGTATCTGCCCATACGTATCTTCTTCTATGTTCCACCTCGAAATTTAAGATCTTCTGGGGAAGCCCTGCTCTCGGCCCCGCCTGTCACAAACATGCCTGGTGGGGACAAGGGACAGGGCCTTTTCGGTGGTGGCCCCCGCCTGTGGAATTCACTCCTTGGGGAAATTAGGTCATCTTCATCCCTCCTCTCCTTCAGAAAGAAGTTGAAAACTTGGATGTGGGACCAGGCCTTCCGGTGACTATACTGACAAGGATAATGACAATGCGGACAAATTATTATGGTGGTGGACTATAGACAAGCTTGAGAGAGCCTTCTCGATTGTGGCCCCTTATTTATGGAATGCCTTGCCAGTTGAAACCCGAACCATCCGAGAGCTACTTGCTTTTCGGAAAGCCTGTAAAACCTTTTTTTTTTCCGACAAGCTTTCAATGGGTGAATAACTCAGGACTATGTCTGTTCTCGTTTTTATTGTATTTTAAAGTTGGTTGTATTGTTTTAATCTGCTGTAAAACGCTCCAAGCCAAATTGGGAGTGGCGGTATACAAGTCAAATAAATAAATAAATAAATAAATAAATAAAATAATGGAGTCTCCGATCTCAGAATCTCGGCTAGATAAGGCCATATGGCTGTTATATTTAAACATATTTTAACTGAATGGATTTAATGTTTTAATTGTATGCAGTTATTGGTTTTATTATGTATTGTTATGTACTCGTGTAGGCATTGAATCATGCCAGCTGGAAGCAGCCCTGAGTCCCCCTCCCTTCCAGGGGGGTTGAGAAGGGAGGGCCACAAATATTTTAAATAAATACATTCTGGTCTAGTTTTTGGCTTCCATGGATGCAGTTGAGTCTAGCTGAGAGGCTCCACCCCTGGGGAAGATTCTGAAAGGAGTGGAGGAAGAGGATATCTTAAAGCAGTGGTTCTCAACCTGTGGGTCCCCAGGTGTTTTGGCCTACAAATCCCAGAAATCCCAGCCAGTTTACCAGCTGTTAGGATTTCTGGGAGTTCAAGGCCAAAGCATTTGGGCCCCCACACTGAATCCCTCCCATAATGGCTGTTTACAATATACAGGCCAACCTCTCCTAACTAAGGAGAACAGAGGAGATTTCTGTGAAGGCATGACACATCCCCTCACAAAGAGAAAATACCACAGAGACTTACTCTATGTGGGTAGGTTACCTTTATACCAACCCTCAACGAATCACAGAAGGAAGTTAATTGGGATCCCTCCAAGGTTAGCAATTTAGATCAATTTCAGACTAAAATGTCTGCTCATAATTTGGGTGGGGGGTGGGGTGTGGGAGAAGAATAACTGCATTGGAACAAGCTCAAGCCTTATATTATTATTATTATTATTATTATTATTATTGTATTGTCAAAGGCTTTCATGGCCGGAATCACTGGGTTGTTATAGGTTTTTTCGGGCTATATGGCCATGGTCTAGAGACATTCTCTCCTGACGTTTCGCCTGCATCTATGGCAAGCATCCTCAGAGGTAGTGAGGTCCTACCTCTGAGGATGCTTGCAATAGATGCAGGCGAAACGTCAGAGAGAATGCCTCTAGAACATGGCCATATAGCCCGGAAAAAAAAACCTACAACAACCCATTATTATTCTTATTATTATTATTATTATTTATATCCTGCTTTTTCTCTCTATATGGAGTCTCAAAGCAGCTCACAATGAAAATCATTGCAATACAACTTAAAATGTTAAAACAGTATTAAACATCATTAAAAGCATATAAAATCACAGCAGCCTCTGAATAAAAAGGTTTTAGCCTGCTGCTGAAATGACAGCAGGAAGGAAAAAATTCTGGCTTCCCTGGGCAGCGAATTCCAGAGTTAAGGGGCAGCCACTAAGAGGAAGGCCCACTTTCTCATTCCCACCAACCGTGCTTGAGATGGAGGTGGGACCAAGAGAAGGGCCTCTCCTGAAGAGCTCAGGGCCTGGGCAGGTTCGTACAAGGGGATGCAGTTGGCGACCCGAACTGTCTAATGAAATACTTTAGAGATGAAGACCAAGTCTAAACATGACATCCATTTAGCAATCCATGCAAACCTTATTCACGTAACCTCAAGATAATTTTTGCACCATATTTTAATGATTTCTGTGCATGACACTAAGTTTGAAACCATCAGAAATCAAGGTGCCTCTATATCAGCTATCCATCGGGATTGTTTTGGATTATAGAACTCCCGATAAGGGATACTTTATCTATATGATGATAATTATGACCTTGTTTTTCCTATTGTTTGTTAGGGTGTGGCACTACCATTTGCACATGCTCAGAGGCCCCACTTCCTTGCCAAGCTGCTTTTATTTACGACTTATGAGGACACTGCCATGCCCAGCTTGTTTGAAATATGTGTCTGAATAGTTTCCCTTGAGGTTTGTTTGCGTAAGTGTCAGCCCTTTATCAAGCATGACCTCCAGTTTTGGACTCTGCCTTTCGATTTTGAAACCAAGTTCCAGAGCTGAGTTTCCTTAGAAGCAAAACTCCCTTCTTCTGTTTCAACCTTTGGCTCTTTCCATTGTAACGAGAGCTTGGGAAAGCCACTTCTTGTGCTACAGCTCTCAGCACTTTGACCTACAATTCCCAAAACAGGCCACCAGTATTTGCAGTGGTGTGGATCCTTCTCTTCAATTGTAGGGAGTTGTAGTAACTTGTGAAATATAGGGAGACTGGTAAGTAGAGGTGAATTTGTAGAACTAGTCCAAGTCAAAAGCTGGTCTTCTTTCTCCTTTTATGTCCTAGCTTCCTTTGAAGCTATTATCCTGTTTGAGTTTGCTGTCAAAAAACAGGTTCCCTGTCTTGAAGGCCTCTTTTGTTTTGCTCAGCTACTGTTATTTATTACCTTACCTTCGCTTCTATTGAGACTTATGTGGATCCTTTCCCCCATTTTGTCCGAACCATAATCTTGTGAGGGTCCAGCTGAAAGAATAAGACTGTCTTAAGATCATCTTACCGATTTACGGGTCATTGGAGACTAGAATCTGGATTTTTTGCACACATTTTTTGATTATTTGCGTATGCTTTTTTGCACTATACTACATTGGCTCATCCTTATATCATACTCATTACCATTCTTTGCCTTTTACACACAGAGTGTGTTTTAACACTTACATACTAACACGAGGAGGTAGATGGTTTCCTTGGAGAAATAACATAATGTGCCCTAATGTTTCTATTTTTGTTGATGGATTGAGCCATATTGCTTTATGGCATGAGCTCGTGTTATTTTTCCAGGACACACAGTAAAATGCAAAGTAATTGTGTGTAGTGGGTGGACAATTGCAATTAATTACAGAATACTTTTGTAATTTATTTGTTACATGGACATGTATTTTTTTTCCTTTATAAATGTCACCCATGTCTTAATGAGTTTTTCTTCAGATCAATCATTATGATATCATAAATAACACTTGCCAACTCACATTTTGGTGCTTCAATTGTTAGCCCTGTTTTTGGGTTATATTTCACCTTCTGGTTCCAAAAATGGTACCACTTTTTTCCTATCAGTTCCAGATTTTGAGATGGAGAGCATATGCCATGTACCAGTCTTGTGCTTGCCCATGGATAATCATGTTAACGTTATCTAAGAGACCAGAACTGGCGTGGTCTATCCAGTGCAATTTTTCTGCAGCAGTGTCCCAAATAACTCCAGGAACAAATAACTCCAAGAAAAAAAGCATTGTTTTTATATGATAAAACATATTTTGATACCTAAATCTGTTCTCCTTAGTTTACAAAACTAGACAAGAGAAAGGGCTTACTTGCTGTAGTGTGTGAAATACAATCATCCGTATGTTTTCATTCTCCATTGTTTTCCCACTTAATACACAAAACTATAAAATGTTTAGCCCTCCAGATGTTTTGGTCTACAGCTCCCATATTTTTTTGCCATTGGTCATGCTGACTGGAACGTCTGGGAGCCGAAATTTAAGACACCTGGGGAGGACAAAGGTTCTCTGCCACTGTTACAAGATGTTGCAAGCACTTGGGCTTAGTGTTGGCAGAGATGACTGGAGCATTTTTGAGGGATTAAGTAATCTTCAGAAAATGACATATATTGCTTACTGTAATCTTCCAAGTGCTCCCGGGAACAACTGCTTACGCCAGTACCTTCAGTGCCCAGCCCTCTGGCTATTCGGGCCTCCAACTCCCAGAATTGAACATGCAGGCAAGGGCATTGAACATGCAGGCAAGGGCATTGACAATGCCTGCCTTATGCATTTTTAGGCTCCAAAACTACAATTAAGTCATTGGAACGTGTATGGCTAAGTTAAAAAGGCTGTGGGTGCCACTACACTCTAAAATTAATGCAATTTGACATCACTTTAGCTTCCCTTGCTCAGTGCTATGGAATCAGAGGATTTGTAGTTTGATGAGACAGCAGCACTACTTGGCAGAGAAGGCTAAAGAACTTGCAAAACTACAGCTTGCATGATTGAATAGCATTTGGTAATTCGCCCCTCCCTGGATTGTCAGAGCTGCCATTCCACTGGCCACTGAGTGGGAGGCCACCACACAGTGTGCCTTAGGTTGGGGACCCCTACTTTAAGGCGTTCCTATTTTTGGGTTATCTTAAGATTTACTCAGAGGGGTTTTTCTTTGCTGTCCTTTGAGATTGTCCAAGATCACCCACTAGGTTTCCATGTCCAAGTGGGGATTTTAGTCCTTATTATTCAGGTTCATAGTCCAATGCTCAAACCACTACACCATGCTGGCTCCTACAAGGCCAATATTTATTCTTAATTTAGTTTATTTGGAGTATTTATACATTGTTGTTCAGCCACAAAGGCTCTCAGGGCAGCATACAAATTCCTAAGACATGACACAAAAGGAAAAGGGGAGGAGATTAAGTCCAGCAAATACTGCTTCTTCTTCATAAGGATTATGAGATTTTCAGTCAAGTACAACTGTACAGATGAGTTTGACTCTCTAAATGTAAATTACGGCTAGTGTAGCACTTTTTTTAAATATCCAAACTGCTATGCTTAAGTTAATTGATTATCTTATGCAGTCACAAATCCAAAGGTGGACTGTTGCATCAAGTGTTAAATTGCCATTTGGCAAAGTAAAAGTGTCATATGGTGAACAAACTGAATAATTTAATGAAGAAACCAGACAGACCCATTTAGTACATTCTTATAGAAATCTCTATAGCAATCCTGGGAGGCTGGCTAATATTAACTGCTTATCTACTATACGAGGAATTTGAGGGTGTGTTCATTTGCCCATGGCCACCTAATGAGTTTGTAGCTCAGTTTTCAAAGGAAAGCTCCAGCTGTTCAGTGTTGACTGCTGGATTGCAAATTACATTCTTTGTGCGCAGGGGTATGACAAACTTGAAAGTTAACTTTCTTTCTGCTCTGTTATATTTTTTTAGAATAGTTGCCACTAGGGTAAATAGGAGTTCTGAGTCTGCCAGATCTAAGCAAACAGCTTGGTTCCTAAATTACAGGGTAAATGAAATGTAAGTTGCCGAAATATTGTTATTGAGAACATTCATTTACATGAAAAAAACTTAGAATCATAGAATCAAAGAGTTGGAAGAGACCTCATGGGCCATCCAGTCCAACCCCCTGCTAAGAAGCAGGAATATTGCATTCAAATCACCCCTGACAGATGGCCATCCAGCCTCTGTTTAAAAGCTTCCAAAGAAGGAGCCTCCACCACACTCCGGGCAGAGAGTTCCACTGCTGAACGGCTCTCACAGTCAGGAAGTTCTTCCTCATGTTCAGGTGGAATCTCCTTTCTTGTCGTTTGAAGCCATTGTTCCACGTCGTCTTAGTCTCCAAGGAAGCAGAAAACAAGCTTGCTCCTTCCTCCCTGTGGCTTCCTCTCACATATTTATACATGGCTATCATATCTCCTCTCAGCCTTCTCTTCTTCAGGCTAAACATGCCCAGCTCCTTTAAGCCGCTCCTCATAGGGCTTGTTCTCCAGACCCTTGATCATTTTAGTCGCCCTCCTCTGGACACATTCCAGCTTGTCAATATCTCTCTTCAATTGTGGTGGCCAGAATTGGACACAATATTCCAGGTGTGGTCTAACCAAAGCAGAATAGAGGGGTAGCATGACTTCCCTAGATCTAGACACTATGCTCCTATTGATGCAGGCCAAAATCCCATTGGCTTTTTTTGCCGCCACATGTTTAACTTATTGTCCACGAGGACTCCAAGATCTTTTTCACACGTACTGCTGCTTCAGATATAGAGTTGTACACAAAACTAGCATCTCTGGGTGTGGTGATGAATTAACAAATGTAATTGTACTTCTATCTGTTGTGAATCTAGTGGTATACATTCGTTTATTTTTGAGTGGTTTTTATTAGATTCAAGAGTGCAATCTAGCCAAGTTATACTGGAATATCTTTGGTATTTGTCAGCAAAAATACTCTTTGTGAAGAAGGAAGGTAAACTATAACAGTGTTGACATGTGCTTTTTGCACCAGAAACTAAACAGAGGCTAAAGGCTTTTAAGCTTTTATGGATTGCAACCTACTTTATCACTTGTGTCTGGGCTGCAGTCCACAGAGATGCATGTGAAATAAAATTTGTTACCCTTTATGATGCCACAAGGCTTGCTGTTGCTGCTGTTTTTGCTATTGTCTTGGGGTGAAAATTGGGCCATGCCCCTCTATAGTTGCCAGCCTCAGTTCAATTCTTTCTCATTGAGCTACTTGTGCCACTCTTTAAAAATAGGAGCATGAAACCTTAATCCTGCTATTGGTCCCAAATAAATAGGATCCACTTAAGAAGTTTGTTAAGGCTAAATTAGTTGTTTACTGCTTTGGGAGAAAGATGATATATAAATGCAGTAAATAAATAAATGGTTTCAGAAAAAGAAAAATGGATTTTTTTTATGTCGTAAAAATTGTCAGTGTATTCCAGTAAGGAGCCCCTGGTGGTGCAGTGGGTTAAACCCTTGTGCCGGAAGGACGGCTGACCGAAAGGTTGGCGGTTGAAATCCGGGGCGCAGGGTGAGCTCTCGTCTGTCAGCTCCAGCTTCCCATAATAGAATATGAGAGAAGCCTCCCACAGGATGGTAAAACATCCAGGTGTCTCCTGGACAGAGTCCAGGAGTCCTTGCAGATGGGCAGTTCTCTCACAACAGAAACAACTTGCAGTCTCTCAAGTAACTCCTGACATGGGAAAAAAGTGTATTCTGGTAGAAACCCGTGTGGACTGTAGCCCACCTTCTTCAGATACAGCCAGAGAAGTGGGTTGTAACCTATAAAAGTTTATTCTGAAATAAACTGGCTAATCTTAAAGATATCACAGGACTCCTTTTACTTCTAATTTAGACTGAAACAGGCCAATATTGCTGTCAATAAATTGAATGCTGTGATTAAGAACCTTAAAAGAATCGGATACAATTCAAGATTCCTTAAATATAATCAATATTTTCAGTGGAATACTAAATTCTGGTCTTCAGATGTTTTAATCCATACCAAACAGATCTTATTATCCTTGAACCAGGGCAGGGAAATTGCAGTGGGGATAGAGGCCCGTTTCATGGCATTTACCTAAAACCCACCAGTGTTTAGAATCCACCTTTTCTGCTTTTCCTGTTTTGCTGATTGGAATTACGTATTCATATTGAAACTGCCACTCCAAGAAGTGTCTTGGTCAGCGTTATGATGAACTTGTAATGGGAGCCCACTTTCCTCAATTCTGTCATAAAAACAATGCTTTGTTGGGGGGGGGGGGGTTGGTTCGTTGCTCTAATTATCTAACTTGGCAAATTTGAAACCAGTAATGAAGGTCTGTTCACACGCAATGCTCACATTTTTTCCTTTCTCTCCTCCCATCTCCTTCCCCTTTTACACAGCCTTCTCTTACGCTTTACAGATGACACCTTTGATCCAGAACTTGCAGCAACAATTGGTAAGTTTCTGTTACCTTCAGCACTTGGAAAAAAAATAAGGTACCTGTTGTCAGTGTTGACATTTACCTGACTGCTCAATAACAACAGCGAGAAAAATTGTTCTAATTTGGGCATTATATCAGATCTGTGAAAATAAGAAACATACGAAGTGATGTAAAATAGCACAGAAAGAAGCTAATAGTGTAGCAGAGTCATCTTTTTCTCAATATTGTACGGTTGTGGCTTCAAACTTTTGCAGATTAATCTAAACATGATCTGTTACGTTAAATATTAAATCTACATACAAGTTACTCTATAGGACATAGAATGAGTCTTTCAGCACAGTGCTTGGTGCTTGGAATGTGATGACCTTTAAAAGTTGTTTGGAAGAGCTGAAACTTTTGCCAAAGTCAATAATGTGTTTTAAAACTGAAAATTCTGTAGTTTAACTGTTCCTTTGGGTTAGCTTGCATTTTATTTTTATACCCATAAATCTGTAAAAGGATGGTTACTATATTTAGCACATCACTTTGTCTAGGAGATTTTCATAGTTTTGAATTGTGGGGCTTGCATCGTTCAGCTGTGGCAGTCAAATAGATCAGAGGTGAAAGCAAGGCCATATAGATTCATAGTAGTAAAATTTCAGAGTCCGTATTGTGGTAGTACTATAAATAGGCTAACTAAAAAGGCACAAAAATGTTAGCTAAAGCTTTTGTATAGTGCAAAGCTTCATAAACTATTTTAGTATTAAGTACTTTCGGGTTTCGTTTGCAAGAAGTGGAGAAAAGCCTGCTAAAGGAGTAAGATGATGCTGGGGAAATTCCATTGCAGTCACTCAACAAAAACAGCTGCTACTTAGCAGGCTTTGGAAAGAAAGAATTGCAGGTCCATGTTCTAAACAAGATAGCATCACAGTTTCTTACCATAAATACTGAATTGACTTCATATATAAATCAAGAGTATTTTTGAGGCCAAAATTATGGGTTTTGATATCACCTGTAGATAAGTCCACAGTTCTTCCACAGAGGGGGAAACCCCCAAAGCGCCCTGAGGAACCAGCCATCCCTGGCTGCCACAATTGCCATTTCCCCCTTCCAGACATTTAGAAAGACCAGAAGTGATGCCACAGCTCAGAAAGCAGAGGGTTCTACTTTTAGGTTCACCTGGGACTGCCTTTTGCCACTTTACTCAGAGAAGGTGGATTTTGTGTGTGTGTAAGAGTTCAGGTCCAGTACTCTCATTGACCCATTGGATCAGTCAATACAGATTTTTTGGGATGGATTTTTTTTTAACAAAATTTCTAGACTTACACATATGTATATAGAGTACATCATGATAGTATTCTGGATATACTATAGAATTGTGCGGCTAAGGAAAGCATCCAGGTAAGTCAGTGTAAACAGTTACTACAACAATAATAATAATAATAATAATACTTTATTTATACCCCGCTACCATCTCCCCAAGGGACTCGGTGCGGCTTACATGAGGCCGAGCCCGCAATACAAGCAATATAAGCAATAACAGATACAATACAAAGCAATTAAAAATAAAACACATACACAAATAGCATCACATTAAACAAATACAGTGCACAATTAAAACTATGGCTGGGCCAAATGTAATTAAAGTTTAAAAAATAATGCTAGGCATGGACAAGATGCAGGAGATAGGGCGTTGATGGAGAAATACAAGCAGTCCTAAATCAATATAAAGTGCTTTGTGGGACATAGTGCTAAGGGTTCATTATTCTGGGAAGGCACACTGGAACAACCACGTTTTCAAGCTCCTCCTGAAGACTGCCAAAGATGGGGCATGCCTGATGTCCTTAGGGAGTGAGTTCCAGAGTTGAGGGGCCACCAACGAGAAGGCCCTCTCTCTCGTCCCCACCAATCGCGTTTGTGATGCAGGTGGGAGCGCGAGTAGGGCCTCTCCAGATGATTGAAGAGATCATGTGGGTTCTTGTCCTGATTTGGCTCTG
Organism: Anolis sagrei ordinatus; assembly: GCF_025583915.1. NCBI lineage: Eukaryota > Metazoa > Chordata > Lepidosauria > Squamata > Anolidae > Anolis > Anolis sagrei. Next base: position 10,254,226 of record NW_026847549.1, read on the forward strand.
ATGTGTTCAGTTTCCTTTAACTGAGTGATGTTCAGTGCCTACAGGGAAACCATAACTTTGTTTTTTCAGATTGCATTTGTATCTTGGCCCGTTCACATGTATGCTCACATAGAACTAATACGATGAACAGGTGTGTGCATTTGTCAGGTGGAGTTTTCTGATTGCATTTTGTAAGCCAGGCAAAACACAGCTTGCTATTTTTAGTATAGGCTCTATACCAGGCATAGGCAAACTTCGGCCCTCCGGGTGTTTTGGATTTCAACTCCCACAATTATTAGGAATTGTGGGACTTGAAGTCCAAAATACCCATGACTGCTCCTATCCTATATAGCGTACAATAGAGTCAATCTTCCGACAGTTTTTGTAAATAGAATGGATTCAGCTTGCAATTTGTTCTACTTAGCAAATGAACATCTGTTTCTTTTCTCCATTTACTGTGATGAGATAGCTTTCACTTTCCCTTTACAGAAGTGTTCCCTTCAAAAATTGTATGTGCAGTTGGCTCCTCAGTTCTGGGCCTGTAGGCAGTAACTTCCTTGAACACTGAATGCCTCATATACTATCAAATTTTATGTGAAATTAAATGACACTTGGATCATTCTAAATTCCATTTTCCTATCAGTATATTTTTGTATTTTGTTCTCTTCTAGCCAATTTGATATAATTTGCAGTGAAAGCACTGGGTGCTGGTCTCTTTCCAAAACACTGCAGTAGAATAAGGAAGCAAAGAGCACAAATGTACTTTCGAAGGAAACCCATTTCAGAATTAGTATGCAACATGCATAGCCTGACTCTGTGATGTTCTTTTGCTCTAAACCACTTCTGGATCTGAGGGAGTGTTAAATATTATTGCCTTTTAGGTGTTGACTTCAAAGTGAAAACCATCTCAGTTGATGGAAATAAGGCCAAGCTAGCAATATGGGTAAGTTGTAATAAAAAACCCTGTAATGTCTCCCATCATTGTTGAGTCTTGCCAAGAATTGTATTGGTATGTAATAAATTTTGTACCCAGTGCTGCCAAGTAATTGTGGGGTTTTTTTTGTTGGACAAATGTGATTACATTAGGTTACAGATAAATAGTAAGTGGAATGGCTTGTGCTCCTTGGCATGAAAATCTAGGCATTTAAATATTTTTCACTGGTTTACTTGTAAACGAAACACTCAAATGTGACCACTGTAAGTAATATTAGTCAAAAAGTCATATTTCTATTTTAAGTGTGCTACTCTGGGAATAGACAGTAAAGAAATGATTTTATATAGAGAATATCAAAGATTCCCTGTAGCAATGAATTCTAAGCCTGTATTAGAAATATGTGGCAAAACAATTTATAGTTGATGGGTGGTAAGCTAAAAAACCTTCATGATTACTTGGAATTCTTTTATCTCCTTATCAAATGAATATCTGTTTATTAGACTTTGAGTACTTAAACATACAGTCAAAAATATGCTGTTAGATTGGTTAGGGACCAGCTTCTTCAGCTGGGTTTAATGGATAAAGAGAAGGAAAAGTGGGAAACTAATAAAAGGGGGAGGGCTTATATTTCAAACAAGAGCAATATTGTTATTTTTATAGTCATGCTTCCTTTAGAGTTCTGGTTTTTGAAAGAGAATTATGTAGAGATAAGTCTAGATATAGGAACGAGAAGTCACTTAAACGTTTGATTTGAATGGACAGATTCCTGTCTCTTTTGCCATACCATACAAATGTTCTTCTTTCTAAAGAATTGTGGAGCATGTCTATCACAGTAGGTAAAACGTGAGGAATGCTGAATATTTTAGTACAGTAGCATCTGGAAAAAAATTATGCGATTCAGTCCTGCTATATAGAGAGAATAAGATATAGGAACTTATACGAGAATAAGATATAGGAATCCAATTTATTCCTGAAGGGATTTATTCAAAAAGTACAGAGGAGGAAGTCCTTGTAAGGTGGAAAATACTGAATATCAGGACATATAGCGCCTGTTTTTAAAATAACATAGGGAAGGGAAGGAGTGGGGAAATGTTCAACTGTGTCAAGCACATGCATTTTTAAACTTTCTGCCTCTTTTAGGACACTGCTGGTCAAGAACGGTTCAGGACGCTAACTCCCAGCTATTACAGAGGAGCACAGGGTGTTATATTAGGTAAGCCTGTCTCTGGAAATGTTCTAGTTTTTTAAGAGTCCAAGTGTTGGCCTTCCTTAATTGGTTTCATGATGACATTTTTGATACTGGTGTCTGTCTCTATGTTTGTGGTAATTGGATGTTCATGCCAAATTACGAAGAAGGGAAAGGTTGAAATAGCCACCATCCCCAGTATGGCTTAATCTGAAGTTGTATGCAGCTGTATGCGCTTTAGCCTTGAGACACCTTTACACCCATTACCACACCAGAGTCCAGTAGTACTAACTACAACAGTTTATTAAGAAAAGCATGTACAAAGGGGGAAAGGGCATTTCCTAAAAGAGCAGCGGAATAGGAAATACAAAATAGTAGCAGTCCATATAAAAAAGAACAGAAATTAAAAAATGGCAAAGTACAGGATGAGGCAGCATAACTTCCTTTTTTCAAAACTTAATAAAACCCATTGTATGAATCAGAATTTTTTTTTTTATAATGTAGGCACATACCTAAAGTTTTGTTTTACATAGTTTTGAAGACCAAATTAGGTAGGTGATGTCCCCCATTCTCCATTCTCCATACACTGAGTAAACCGATTTCTGGTGTTTGTCATGACTCTTGCCAGCATAGCAGGTGTTATGTTGGAAATTTCTTCCTGGGTGTTGGTCTTCAAATCTTGTAGGTCCTTGGACTGTTCACATAAACATGGGATTTCAAAAAACCTCATAGAAAAAAATCATAAGGGGCCAAATCTGGAGAGCGGGCCGGCCACTCCAAATCCGCTCGAAAAGTAGGCCTCAGCGGCAAAAGCATGTTCCTCACTGTTCCAACGCATGACGGCGACTGAACTGTGTCAGGACAAAACTATATACTCCCACTTCTCGAATGAGACCACTAGCGCTCCGCTACGTCTTCAACCAACTGAATGGCGCGCATTTTTAAAAAGGAAGTTATGCTACCTCACCCTGTACATGAAGTCAAGAGAGTCAAAACCACAGGCATAAATCCATGAGCATGAAAACAGGATCAAAACCACAGGCACAAATCCATGAGCATGAAAACAGGAACTTTCTCCAAGGCAAACCCTTCCAGGAACATAGGCAAACACAGAAAACATGAATCATGAACTTGAGAGCTGAGACAGGAACCCAAACTTTATGACAACGTTGTCTCCTCTGAGAGATGCCAAGTAAACAACACTTAATTTTAGCCCGACCAAGATGGCATGAGATCATGACAAATACACCTGGGCTTCAAGGACCTTTCATGGAGTCTCTCAGAATGCCTAATTAATCTTTCACTTCCTCCATCTGGAGACCTAATCTGACTTCGGGAAAAACTCCCCATTGGCTGAAGGCCATTTCCCAAGAGAAATGGACCTTTCAGCAGTTTCCCTTTCCCCTGTTGCTAAGCAACGAACATCTGAGCACAAAACATCCTCAGCCTCGACTTCATCTGCCTGCAATTTTCTCCGATGATAGAGAATTTTAGTAGTTCTTCTGCTCCACCCTTCTCTTACCTGTTACCTGCTAGATTTTACTTTAGTTCATGAACAGCAAGCATATGTCCTGAATCTTTTTAGAGATAGGAGTGCAGTTGAGCTGGAATGACAGTGAATAAAAATGGTGTGGTTTGGAGATTCATTTTAAGTGGCAACTCTCTGCTTTCTAAATTGTACTTTTATAAATAAGCATAATTGTTCCGTAGAGTGGCAGGACAGGTATTTCAGTCGAAAGGTAGAAGTGTGTGCCAGCAACTTTGAAATGTATTCATTACTGAACATTGTTTTCTCTTGATTTCAGTTTATGATGTTACAAGAAGAGACACTTTTGCTAAACTAGACAACTGGCTAACTGAATTGGAAACATACTGCACAAGAAATGATATAGTTAAAATGTTGGTTGGAAACAAAATTGATAAGGTACGTAACTCTTACCTAATTTTACATTACTTGTAGCTTATAAACTTAGTTCGTTTATTGTAACTAATGTTTCTGGTTGGGTTTTTTTTATAGGAAAACAGGGAGGTTGACAGAAACGAGGGCCTCAAATTTGCTCGGAAACATTCCATGTTGTTCATAGGTAAGTTCTTAAAAAGACATGGAAAAATATGGCAGAGTGATCTGTTATATAATGAGATGTAATGGTTGATTTATTTTAAAGAACTAGATGTAATGATCAAAATTGTTCTGTAGAATTATAGAAACTAAACTTTTAAAATATATTCCCAGTCAAAGTATCCTGGAAGTTTCATAGTTTCTGAGAACCTCTTTTGCCCTATTTCGATTATGATTACATGTTTGTCACTCTGCTTTTTAATTTTAAATTCAATGTAGTTCTGTTGCAACTACCAGATAATTTGATGTTCGGCTTTTCTTGGGTAACTAGATTCCAAGGGCTAATGCCCTGCCAGACCCAAGAATGTGGCTGGGACCATGTCGCAAAATCATATATGCTAATGCAGTAAAGTGCACTGGTAGTTGCATATTGCATTTCCTAATGGAAAACCTTGATGACTGGCACTTCTTATCTATATGCTAAAATAATAGGAACAGTGCTATCCTTGCAGAACTTGTTGAGCCATATCTTCTTGAACCAAAGAGCACAGAAATATTTTAGGGGTGAGAAAAAAGATCAGAATTTGCTCTGCATCAAAACCCACTGATTAATGTTAATTTTGGATTATGCTTTTTACCAGTGTTTGCTAGTACATTTTATCATTGTCAGAACAGGCACGGATGACAAAAAAAATTACTTAGGCCATCTTTGTATTTAAGTGGCAGGGTTAAAACCTTGTGCCAGCAGGACTGCGGACCACAAGGTCAGCAGTTCATATCCGGGGAGCAGGCTGAGCACGCTTTTGTCACCTCCAGCTTCCCATGTGGCATCATGAGTGAAGCATCCCACAGGATGGTAAAACATGGTTTGATCAAAACCAAACATTGGTAAAAAGCATAATCCAAAATTAACATTAATCAGTGAGTTTTGATGCAGAGCAAATTTTGATTTTTTTTCTCACTCCTAACATGTTTTTGTGCAGATGGTCAATTCTCTAACACCAGACTTGCAGTTTTTCAAGTCGCTCCTAATACAAGAAAAAAAAAATTAAAATGGCATTTGCTGACATGTTTGTGGCCCTCAAATAAAATTATGAATCAGTTTATGCGAAAGAAAACACCCAACAAAAATTGAAGAGGCAAGTCATACATAAAATATAAATACTGCAAATAAATAAATAAATAAATAATAAAAGCAATGGTTATTTTGGACTTAACTTATAAACCCCACAACTAGTTTGCACAAATATCACAATCCACAATTTGAGGAGTGCTAGAAGACTGATTTGTGAGTTGACATTAAAAACTTGTAAAGTTGGTTGCTTTGTTAGCCTTTGGTAGTTAACTGCATTGAGAGATTCATTAAATGTTTACCAAACAGAATCTATGTAATGCAAAAAGAGAAGATCTGTCATTGCAACAGTACTTTTTTTCCTAGAGTGTACAGTATATGAATTCCACACAAGTCTTTTGGCAGCTTCTGTTCATTCTGTGCCAATAGATGGAGCGACTCTTGTGCTCTGAGCTTGGTGATATAGTCTTGGGAAATAGAGTTTTTTCAAAGAGGGGAAAAAGTGATACAACATACCTTGACATTTTGTCTTTTCTCCTCCCTCCCTCCCTCCCCCCTCCCTCCCTTCCTCTCCCCTCCCTCCTTCCCCAAACCCATCCAGAGGCAAGTGCAAAAACGTGTGACGGTGTACAGTGTGCCTTTGAAGAACTGGTTGAAAAAATCATCCAGACGCCTGGACTGTGGGAAAGCGAGAGCCAAAACAGAGGTGTAAAGTTATCAAATGACGAAGAGGGCCATAGAGGCGCTTGCGGCGGCTATTGTTCGGTGTTATAAACTCTGGAAGACTCGTCCTTTTTGCGTATTTAAATGGATAGTGATGTCCTCTGTACATAAACTCATACCTGCTATTCTAGGGACCTTGCAGTTTGCACATAACTTGTGTATCGAGGCAGTCGTCATTTTCTTTATTAGGGAAATGGCGTTCTGCAGCTTTTCCAGTTCAGAAGTGTTAATGGTAAGCATGACTAATTTGCAACATCTTCGTTCTTTTTGTATGTAGCATAAGGTGATGTGTCGCAGGAGCAAATGTGTTCAGATATCCTAATCTTATCATGATTTTTTTCCTCTGAAGCCTATTACACAAACACGTTGGCTGCACTCTGCCTGATTGTAATCTTTAATTCAGATTCTGCTGCACTATTTGAGGGACACAATGCTCAATGTGTGTGGATTCATCTTTGATTAACAAATTCTAGCATGGCTAGATTAAACCCTTTTTTAGGTTAATGAACTACACAATTTCTGGGTTGTGACCCTTCCCATAACAACTCTATTTTTTTTGGAAGAGGTGCTTCTAAAGCTGGCATGGACAAACTTTGGCTTTCCATGTGTTTTGGACTTCAACTCCCACAATTCCTAACAGCCTCAGGCCCCTTCCTTTCCCCCTCAGCCGCTTAAGCAGCTGAGGGGGAAAAGGAAAGGGCCTGAGGCTGTTAGGAATGGTGGGAGTTGAAGTCCAAAACACCCAGAAGGCCAAAGTTTGTCCATACCTGTTCTAAAGTAATTGGTGGAGGGGAGATACTTTTTTTTAAAGAGTCACTTCATTGAATAGATCGTCAAACATTTTAACCCTGGAATTTCGAATGGCAGTCTTGCACCATGGCTTTTAAAGCATCCTTTTGGACCTGCAAGATAAATCTTGTCGGGTATGGGCTTAACAGAGGTCCTATTGTGAATCACTTCTCCTGGCTTTGATGAATGCTTCTAAATGTTGTTGATTTAGTGTCGGTCGCCCAGGACTGTTGCTACTTGGTAGCTGAAGGCCCCGAATTGGGTGACAATGCTATTTGTGGCTCTTTTATTATTTTTTTGGAAGCATAAGTGTTAAAACTGTCTTCCGGGTGCGTCTCTAAGGCATGTGCTTATTTTGTTTCGGTTTGCTGTAACGAACAATGGAAGCCTTGATTGTTTTCAGGGAACTTGCATAGTCTGGATTTTTTTTTCCCCCTCCACAGTATTCGATTTTCTAACACCTTCCTTGTGTACAGGTGAATTTTGTAAATCGCAATTCAAGGACTCTTGGAGTGATGATCCTGTAACACTAACGACTTCAAATAATACAGAGTACTGATTTGTCTAACAATACGAACTACTGTGCAATTTCCTGTAAATATATAGCCTGAAATATCTTTATAATATTTCTTTTTTGTACACCTCGGTACTCCTCAGATTATCATTGGTCTTCTGCAAATACGTTGACATTTACCACTTGGATGCACTTCACTTAAAATCTTGCTTTTTTCAGTTTTTACACTTGTTAGAAAACTTTACTAAAACGTTGAGAACTGTTCAATAACCAAACCTTGTTAAGTAAAATAACTAACTGTTCACACTCGATACTATCCAACAGATTTTAGGAATGACTTCTAAATTTAATTTACAGCATATTTGCTAAACAGGTTATTGAAGGGTGCCAGAGCTGGGCCATCCATGGAAGTACAACAGAATCAAATTTTATTGGAGAGAAATGTGTTTTTAACATTGGAATAAAGATTGTGAAGCAGGAACATCTGCCAGTTTTTCTTATCTCAACTGGTTATCTTTTGTGTGCTGTGTCTTTGTTCTCAGACATTGCTGTGTCCCACTTACTTTGTGTCTACATTAAAACTTTGATCTGGAGAATTTTTCAAATGAAGTTGAGCAAGGAGACCAAAATCTTTTCCAAAGAATTGTTCCCCCTTTTGAAGAAATGAAGCATGCTTTTTTTTATTCAGATGAAAGAAAACTTCCTTAGGAACTGAAATCTCTCTCTAGATAGGTTTGTTCCAAATGAATAACTTTCAAAGCACAGTTAAGTCCTTGTTCAGCAAACTAGGACTTGAGAAGATTTGGTCCTTCTGAATTCTTTAGTCCTCCTTATTGCTTCTTAAAGCAATAGTATTCCCCGTAGCAGTCCATGGATGTGAGAGCTGGACCATAAGGAAGGCTGAGCGAAGGAAGATAGACACTTTTGAACTGGGGTGTTGGAGGAAAATTCTGAGTTTTGTTCTATTTTGACATCAAGTCAGCTTCAACTTAGGATGATCTTATGAGACTTTTCAAGAGCCCTGCTCAGAAATAGATCTATATCTACATAGGTAGCCCTTCACACTTGCAGATTTGATGAATAAGATCCAGGAATCTTTGTCTTTCAGTGCAAGTGAAATCTGACCCTAGAAGATGTTCTCATATAAAAATTAACACTTTTCTACCTCACTAGCTCTGAGGATGCTTGCCATAGATGCAGGCGAAACGTCAGGAGAAATGCCTCTAGAACATGGCTCTATAGCCCGAAAAACCCCACAAGAACCTAACACTTTTCTATTTATTTATTTATAGCTTTTTTTCACTTTTAGGGTTTTGATCCTCTAACCCCAGTAACTAGATGGCTAACCGTAGTATTGAAAGCTCGAAACAGCAAAAAGCTCAGATATTTATAACTTATAACTTTCATGATGCTATCCATCATCAAACCATGGCAGCGAACCAGATATATACAGTATTAGGGCTAATCTAACTAATATACATAGCATTTGGAACCACTATATTAGACCTAATATAAATAATATGCATAATAATTGGAGCCACTACACTAGATGT
>NW_026847549.1:10265495-10348839 GCF_025583915.1 Anolis sagrei ordinatus
AGGATTTTTCGGAGGCAGCGCTGATGGAATCGTTCTAGGAGTTGCATGTGACGTCTGTAGACTGTCCACATTTCGCAGGCATATAGCAGGGTTGGGAGTACAACAGCTTTATAAACGAGCACCTTAGTATCCCTAGGGATGTCCTGATCCTCAAACACACTCTGCTTCATTTGGAAAAATGCTGCACTCGCAGAGCTCAGGCGGTGTTGAATTTCGGTGTCGATGTTGACTTTGGTGGAGAGGTGGCTGCCAAGGTAGCGGAAATGGTCAACATTTTCTAATGTGACACCATTAAACTGTATCTCTGGCATTGGAGATTAGATGTAAAATAAAAAATATGCATAATATAATCACTATGATGGCACACCAGGAAGATCTAATGAGAAACCTAAATGTGTCTGGCTATTTTCCCAGTGACCATCGGTATGCCCAAATTACTATAATTCCCCCAAAATAAAACTCTATAAACAATATTAAGTTTAACAATTGTTTACTAAATAATCAAGGTGAATTACAACAATGAACAAAGGTGAGAATTGATTATGATGGTATAACTCTGAGGTAACAAATTACTACTATAATTTCTATGAGGTATTCTATAAACTATGGCAAGTATATTCTGATCTATAATCTATAAAGCAAATATAACTATTCTTTATTACATGTATTATCTATGAAACATGGCAAATACAACTATTAACTATAGGGGAATGTATAACTATAAACTATCTATAAGGCAAATACAAACTATCTATCTATAAACTCTAAGGCAAATACAAACTATCTATGAACTCTCTATCTATAGGGCAAATATGTATTATAAACTTTAAGGCAAATACGTGATTAGGATGGCCTGTTCAAATTGCTAGGCCAGACCAGACACTATCTGGCAACTGTCAACAAGCTAAGAGCAACAAAGAATGGGAAACGAAGTTCTATAACCAGCCCATTCTGGCTCTGAGTCAGAATGGGCTGCACCAACCGAACTCGGCCTCTAGGGGGAACCTAAGCTCTCCCCTAAACTTGGTAAAATGGAACAGTCCAACTGAGAAATAAACAGGCCGAGACATCACACTCCCCGCTCATTAATAATTTATTTATTTATTTATTTACTTTGCTTATATACCGCTGTATCTCAAGCCCGAAGGCGACTCACAGCGGTTCACAAACAGTAAAACAGTAGAAACAGCAGTGGTTCCATACAACATATAACAATTGACTTAACACATTATCCATAAATTAACAATAAGCAATTACAATGCACAATTATTATGAAAAACAACCATACCCAATCTTCTCATCATCCAAGCGTAGTCCAGGTTCGTCGTCCATTGTTCCATTCCTATATTCCATTACCAGATTGCACTAAATTACTCAAACGCCTGCACAAACATCCAGGTCTTCACCTTTTTGCGGAATACCATTAGAGATGGTGCTAGTCTAATGTCCGTAGGAAGGGCGTTCCACTGCCGAGGAGCCACCACCGAGAAGGCCCTATCTCTCGTCCCCGCCAGCCGAGCTTGAGAAGCAGGCGGGATCGAGAGCAGGGTCTCCCCGGAAGATCTCAATGTCCTGGTGGGTTCATAGGCAGAGATGCGGTCAGATAGGTAGCTTGGGCCGGAACCGTTTAGGGCTTTAAAGGCCAACGCCAGCACTTTGAATTCAGCCCGGTAGCAGATCGGTAGCCAGTGGAGTTGGCGCAACAGGGGGGTTGTATGCTCCCTGCGCTCCGCTCCTGTTAAAATCATGGCTGCCGAGCGTTGGACTAGCTGGAGCTTCCGAGCTGTCTTCAAAGGCAACCCCACGTAGAGAGCGTTGCAGTAGTCTAAACGGGATGTAACCAGAGCGTGGACTACCGTGGCCAAGTCAGACTTCCCAAGGTACGGGCGCAGCTGGCGCACAAGCTTTAGCTGTGCAAATGCTCCCCTGGTCACCGCCGAAACCTGGGGTTCCAGGCTCAGCGATGAGTCCAGGATCACACCCAAGCTGCGAACCTGCGTCTTCAGGGGGAGTGCGGCCCCATCCAACACAGGCTGTAACCCTATGCCCTGTTCGGCCTTGCGACTGACCAGGAGGACCTCTGTCTTGTCTGGATTCAATTTCAATTTGTTCGCCCTCATCCAGACCGATTATATAATATATTATTTATATTACTATGTATATAAATAATATACATAGTAATGGGAACTACTATATTAGATCTAATATAAATATACATAGTAATGGAAGCTACTATATCAGATCTAATATAAATAATATACATAGTAATAGAGAATACTATATTTTATATTTATCGTGTCATCAGCAACCATACCATTGTATTACAATTCTAACAGAGCAAAACAAACACACAGATTAAAAAGAAAAAGAAAAAAACACAGATTTTGCAAATTTGGTAGTTGGTTAAATGTCCTTTGACCAGTATCTGGCCACTTGGAGTGCCTCTGGTGTTGCCGCAAGAAGGTCCTCCACGGTGCATGTGGCAGGGCTCGGGTTGCATTGCAGCAGGTGGTCAGTGGTTTGTTCTTCTCCGCACTCGCATGCCGAGGATTCCACCCTGTAGCCCCGTTTCTTGAGATTGGCTCTGCATCTCGTGGTGCCAGAGCGCAGTCTGTTCAGCGCCTTCCAAGTCGCCCAGTCTTCTGTGTGCCCAGGGGGGAGTCTCTCATCTGGTATCACCCATGGATTGAGGTGCTGGGTTTGGGCCTGCCACTTTTGGACTCTCGCTTGCTGGTGTTCCAGCGAGTGTCTCTGTAGATCTAAGAAAACTATTTCTTGATTTAAGTCGTTGACGTGCTGGCTGATACCCAAACGGGATGAGCTGGAGATGTCTCTGCCTTGGTCCTTTCACTATTGGCTGCTACTTCCCGGCGGATGTCAGGTGGTGCAATACCGGTTAAGCAGTGTAATTTCTCCAGTGGTGTAGGGCGCAGACACCCCGTGATAATGCGGCATGTCTCATTAAGAGCCACATCTACTGTTTTAGTGTGGTGAGATGTGTTCCACACTGGGCATGCGTACTCAGCAGCAGAGTAGCATAGCGCAAGGGCAGATGTCTTCACTGTGTCTGGTTGTGATCCCCAGGTTGTGCCAGTCAGCTTTCGTATGATATTGTTTCTAGCACCCACTTTTTGCTTGATGTTCAGGCAAGTGCTTCTTGTAGGTCAGAGCACGGTCCAAAGTGACTCCCAAGTATTTGGGTGTGTTGCAATGCTCCAGTGGGATTCCTTCCCAGGTAATCCTCAGAGCTCGGGATGCTTAGTAATAGAAAATACTATATTAAAGCTACATATAAATCGAGTACAATATCAAAATATTTGCTGAGCTGCAGTTGCAGCTATGCGCCTTTAGGTGTCAGTAGAGAAGCTTTCCCTATTTCCTTTGCTGCGTAGTTAGAGTAACTTAGCCCTTTTGCCAGTTTACGGAACTGGCGTAGGTCTTACCTTCAGCGTGTGAAGCCTGTAGCCCAGCTCCGCCTCCTGCGCTACGAAGTTTACGCAGCCGCTGCGTCCCGCCGTTGAGACGCTCAGAGGCACGCCAAGGCGCTCTCGGGGAAGGACGCTGATTGGTTCTTTCCCTTCGTGACGCGGGAGCTTCTCCTACCCCCACAGAGGAGGCGTTTCCTTCGGCTTCGGGCCTTACGCGAGGCCCCGGCTTTGAGGCCTTGTGTGCGGAAGGGTAAGAAAAAACTGGAGGCCCTTAGATTTCATTATATACATGAGATAATATTATTTTGGAGTATTTTGGAGTTCTAGATAAGGGGTACTTGGCAGGAAGGAAGCTGGGGCCTTATTACAGCCATAAAGCCTCAAGGCCTGGGCCAACTTGGGCCCTCCAGGTGTTTTGGACTTCAACTCCCACAATTCCTAACAGCCTACCGGCTGTTAGGAATTGTGGGAGTTGAAGTCCAAAACACCTGGAGGGCCCAAGTTGGCCCAGGCCTATTTTAAGTGATGCTGTGATGATTCTCCCTTGCCTTTTTGCCTTCCTAGCTCTGAAGCAGAACCAAAATGTCGCTCTACGATGACTTGGGAGTGGAGACCAGCGATTCCAAGACAGAAGGCTGGTCCAAAAACTTCAAACTCCTGCAGTCTCAGCTGCAAGTGAAGAAGGCGGCACTCACCCAAGCCAAGGTAAGGATAAAATGTGTTTATTTATTTATTTACAACATTTATATTCTGCCCTTCTCATCCTGAAGGGGACTCAAAGTGGCATACAAGAGATACACACACACACATATACACACAATATTTTATTTATTTAGTATTTATTTATTTTGTGTACTTCTACCCCGCCCTTCTCAACCCCCGAGGGGGGACTCAGGGCGGCTTACAAAAAGGCACAATTCGATGCCTACACAATAATACAGATAAACGTGTAAAACAGCAATTAAAACAACTCAGACAGTTAAAACAATCAATATATATCACGGGCAATGAACCAATCTCAAGCTCAGCGTTCGCCAACTCAGAGTCCATATTTCGTTCTGCATTATCTATTCTTATTGGTCGTCGTAGTCCTTTATTCATCTGCCAGATTGCCCAAACGCCTGGTCCCAAATCCATGTTTTTAATTTCCTTCTAAAGGAAAGGAGGGATGTTGCTGATCTAATTTCCCCGGGGAGTGAATTCCATAGGTGAGGAGCCACCACTGAGAAGGCCCCAGCTCCTCATCCCTGCCAATCTCACTTGTGATAGAGGCGGGGACGAGAGCAGGGCCTCCCCGGAAGATCTTAAACTCCGAGGCGGGATGTAGAGGGAGATCCGTTCGGACAGATACGCTGGGCCGGAACCGTATAGGGTTTTGTAGGTCAAAACCAGCACTTTGAATTGTGCTCGGAATTGGATCAGCAGCCAGTGGAGCTGACATAGCAGAGGGGTGGTATGCTCCCTGTATGACGCTCCAGTGACTAATCTGGCTGCCTCCCGCTGGACTAATTGAAGTATCCGAACAGTCTTCAAAGGCAACCCCACGTAGAGTGCGTTGCAGTAATCTAATCGGGATGTAACAAGAGCGTGGACCACTGTGGCCAAATCCGACTTCCAAAGGTACGGGTGCAGCTGGTGCACAAGTTTTAATTGTGCAAAAGCTCTCCCGGCCACCACTGAGACCTGGGGTTCCAGGCTCAGCAATGAGTCCAGGATCACTCCCAAGCTGCGAACCTGCGTCTTCAGGGGGAGTGTGACCCCATCTAACACAGGCTGTATATTTCTATACCGCCCCTCTCAGCAAGAGTTCAGTGCCACCAAGGACACGATTACAATATACAATATAAAACATTAGCAACAATAAAATCAACCGTTATAATAAAAAATACTTCAATCGATATTCATTAAAGCAGTGTCCAGTTCCGCCATGTAGTTATTCTGTTATTATATCCGTTACTCCATATTTTCAAATGCCCACTCAAAAAGCCATGTCTTAAGATGCTTTCGGAATGATAGGAGCGAAGAAGCCGATCTAATCTCCCCAGGAAGGGCATTCCATAGCCGAGGGGCCACCACTGAGAAGGCCCGGTGCATTCTATGCCCTCATAATGCACTTTAATCCTGTCTTAGGATGGATTGTTGTTCCCTCGTTTCACTCTGAAAAATCCTATCCAGTTATATTTTTACCTGCTCACGTGAGCATATCTTCAATTTAATTTATTACATTTGGCCCAGCCATTTTAAAACTGTTTATATGTCACTATTGATAGTTGTTCTGTTATGTGATTTATATGATTTGTATTTTATTGATTGTTTTATTAATGTTGTGTTATTGATGTTGTTTGATGTATTTTGGCCTGGCCTCATGTAAGCCACACCGAGTCCCATGGGGAGATGGTAGCAGGGTACAAATAAAGTTTTTTTTAATTAATTAATTAATTAATTTACGACATTTGTAGCCTGCCTTTCTCAACCATACGGCTTTTGACAACACACACAACAACATGTCCATGTTAGAACTTCTGAGCCTTAGATTTCTATTAAACATACTTACTTTTCTTATTTTTCCCCTGGCCTACGTTTTCTTAAATAAATATTATGCTGCCACTGGCATAGATATTGAGTTCATACTGTATTCACTCAAAATTTGCAAAACTGTTTTTTGAATGATAAGCATTTTTTTCAAGCCAATCTTAGTGGTCTGAGGGGAATGACCCCACAGATCAGCAACAAGTCTATAAAACAACATCTCAAAGATAGGATTAGTTGTCTGTTTGTAATATCTTTAATGTTTTTGTGGGGTTTTTTTTAGAGCCAGAGGACAAAGCAAACCACAGTTCTTGCTCCTGTCATTGACCTGAAACGAGGCAGTGCTTCTGATGAGCGACAGATTGTAGACACCCCACCACACGTGGCACCTGGCCTGAAGGTAAGGATGCAGTTTTTAAGGGCAAGCCAGGCTTTGTAAGGGAAAGGAGGCTTTAAGATTGCAGGTGGTGCTTTGATGGATCACTTTGTTGCAGAATCACCTCTCACTTTCCTCCCATCAGGAGGAAACACTCTTCTCTGCCTCCCACTTGGCAAGGAGGCTCCATTGAGAGAGATGATAGAAAGGGTATTGATTGTAGCTACATCACTAGTAGCTGCATCACTCCTATGGATCAATTTGCCCTCCTCTTAGATTTTCATTTATTTATGTCAGAAGCAAATTGAGAATATAATTATAATGTATTAAAAATCACAAAGTTAAAAACATGGCATTGGGTTAAATGTCCTTTGACCCAATGGAGTGCTTGTGGTGTTGCTGTGAGAAGGTCCTCCATTGTGCATATGGCAGGGCTCAGGTTGCATTGTCGTAAGTGGTCTGTAGTTTGCTCTTCTCCACACTCCGTAGCCCCATTTCTTAAGGTTGGCTTTGCATCTTGTGGTGCCAGAGCACAGTCTGTTCAGTGACTTCCATGTCACCCAGTCTTCTGTGTGGCCAGGAGAGATTGTCTTATCCGGTCTCAGTCATTGATTAAAGTTCTGGGTTTTAACCTGCCACTTTTGGACTCTCACTTGCTGAGGTGTTTCTGCGAGTATTTCTGTAGATCTTAGGAAGATGTTTCTTGATTTAAGATGTTGGTGTGCTGGCTGATATCTGAACAGAGCAGAGATGTCACTCCCTTGGTCCTTTCATTATTGGTTGCTACTTCCTACCAGATCTCAGGTGGTGCAATACCAACTAAACAGTGTAATTCTCCAGCGGTGTGGGGTGTAGACATCCTGTGATAATGCGGCATGTCTCATTAAGAGCCAAATCCACTGTTTTAATGTGGTGAGATGTGTTCCACACTGGGCATGTGTATTCAGTAGCAGAGTAGCAAAGCTCAAGAGCAGATGTCTTCACCGTGCCTGGGTTGTGTCAGTCAGCTTTCATGTGATATTGTTTCTAATATAAACTTTTTGCTTTTTAATCAAGCAGTGCTTCTTGTAATTCAGATCATGGCCCAGAACAGAGCAGAGATGTCAATGCCTTGGTCCTTTCATTATTCGCTGCTACTTCCCGACAGATGTCAGGTTGTGCAATACCAGCTAAACAGTGGTGTTGAGCATAGACATGTCTCATTAAGAGCCACATCCACTGTTTTAGTGTGGTGAGATGTGTTCCACACTGGGCATGCATACTCAGCAGCAGAATAGCAAAGCGCAAGGGAAGATGTCTTCACTGTGTCTGGTTGTGATGCCAAGGTTGTGCCACTCAGCTTTCATGTGATATTATTTTTAGCACCCACTTTTTGCTTGATAATCAAGCCGTCCTTTTAGATTACTTTTATTGAAGCTCTAGACTGCTGTCCAGATTTGACGGTTTCACTTTTGTTTGATTAATATGGTCTCTGTTTTATCTCTTCTGGGAATGTAAGTCCAAAACGATTGGTAATCCAGAGGTTCCCCATCTTTGTTCTTGGTGATATGCTTTCCTAAGCTTTAAACAAATTTATAGGTAAGATTCAGTGACTTGAAATGAATGCAGGGGCAAACTGAAAAGAACTCCCAATTTGGAGAAGAGATACAGATTAGTAATAATGGAATTGCAAAGCATCGCCACATTTAAAAATAATATATATTGCCTCTTTGAAGCAGCGTTAACAAACCCATGTTCCACGAGCATAGTCTAACTTTGTTTGCAGTTCAGTTAGATACAGGTTGGAAATTATATTTTGACATATATTGTGTGCAGCTCATTTTGTGTATAGCAGCAGCCTTCAATTGGGAATGGTGTTGCACATAGGTAGTCTTTTTAGAGAGGTGTTTCCAAGCAGATTTTTAGATATTACCTTGAAAGTGGAACCAGATGTTCTCAAAGGGCCTCTTCTGGATGCAATTCTGCTGGATGACTTTACATGACATGTCGCTTGTCTCTATTTTTTGTTCTCAGGATCCTGTTCCCAGTGGCTTTTCTGCCGGAGATGTATTAATCCCTTTAGCTGATGAGTATGATCCAATGTTCCCCAATGATTATGAAAAAGTAGTAAAACGCCAGCGGGAAGAACGACAACGACAGCGAGAATTGGAGAGGCAGAAAGAGATTGAGGAAAGAGAGAAGTGAGTGGTCTATCAAGCTTACCTTCTAGGCTCTTTTCAGTGTTCTGAAGTCTTTCAATTGATTAAGCAGATCAGTTGAAGTTAATTTGTATCTTAAAGAAAGTAAGTCATTTGAGATGTAGTATTGGTGATTTGATATGCCTAATCACCTCTCAACAAAAGATTCCCCCAGGCACTTCCAAGCCATTAAATGCTAATCAAGGTGGTCAGTTGAAACATTCACACTTAGCTCCAGCAGACAAGAGTCCTTTGTCCCACCTAGTCATTCCACAGATATATAAACCCATTTTCCTACTTCCAACAGACCTCACTACCTCTGAGGATGCTTGCCATAGATGCAGGCGAAACGTCAGGAGAAAATGCCTCTAGAATGTGGCCATATAGCCTGGAAAAACCTACAACAACCCAGTGATTCCGGCCATGAAAGCCTTCGACAATATATTTATTTATTTACGACATTTATATGCTGCCCTTCTCATTTATATGCCGATTCAATACCATACCATGACTATTTTTTTCTGAACATTTTTTAATAATTAGGTACAATATTTCTTCATACAGGCATTAGATCTGGCAAAAACATGGGTCCTATGTAGGCCTTCAGTCCTCTAGGTGCCTTTTTTAAAAATGATGTAATTCTTTAATAATAATAATAACAATAATAATCTTTATTTGTACCCCGCCCCCTCTCCCTGAAGGGACTCAGGATCTCTAATTCTTTGATCTCTAAGGCCCCTTCCACACAGCTGTATAAAATCCACATTGAACTGGATTATATGACATTTTCAAAGCAGATATGTTGGATTATCTGCATTGCTATTCTGGATTATATGGCTGTGTGGAAGGGCCCTAAGTCACCCCAAGCAGATCAAACCCACTACAAAATGGAACAGCTTTTCTTCCACAGCTCTGTATTCCAATTCCATTCCTATCATTCTGGCAGGGGGAACTGAAAAGGAAACTGGAACTGATATCACATCCCTTCCAGATTGAATATAGTTGTCTGGATGCATGTGAAAAATGATACCTGGTGAGGTTACCTGCATAAATTAAAAAGAAATAAATAATAAAGAATCGTTTGCTGTGTACAAACTGTGTAAATGGTTGCTTCAAAAGGAAGCAGAAATTAATATATACTGCAGAACCTTGTTAGAAGTGTTTGTGTACTGTAATTGCCTACAGACAACAATGACTGTTGTGAGCTGCCAGATATTGGGCTTCAACTCCCTGCCAGTGGGATCCAATAACACCCAGACAACCACAAGTTCTTTATCCATTGGTGTATTATTTCGCACTTGCTACAAGATTGTCATCTTAATATCTCCTGTAATGTCTATTAATTTTTCAAGGAGGCGCAAAGATAGGCACGAGGCGAGTGGGTTTTCCAGACGGCCCGATCCAGATTCTGACGAAGACGAAGATTACGAAAGGGAGAGGCGGAAAAGAAGTATGAAACTACTCTAATTATAAACATTGCAGTCTTAACTTGGCGTGGATGGGATTTTGCTTATTTCAACCCTAAGAAGTTGATTAGACCCATTTGCGTTATCAAGCCTGGCTGCAGATTTGATCTTATAATCCCCCAAAAGATGCCAGATTCTGCCTGAGAGAGATTGGCTGATCTAAAAGATGTATGTATTTATTTATTTATTTATTTACAGTATTTATATTCCGCCCTTCTCACCCCACAGGGGACTCAGGGAAGATTACAATGTACATATACCTGGCAAACATTCAGTGCCATAGACACACAACATATATAGACAGACACACGGAGGCTATTTAACATTCCAGCTTTTTCATGAGGGTATTTTGGCCACCAGGGGAGCTGTCACTTCACGGTCCATTTGTGACACTGATGGAGTACTTCCTCATTCTTTGCATGCTTGCTGGAGATTTTCATGGCATCATAAATTAGCCCCCAAGCATAAGCGGTATGTAAATTTCCTACTTGACAGATGCAACTGTCTTTCGGGCTGCAAAAGTTGACAGCAACCCAGTAAATTAGCCTTCCTGCATAAGCGATACCTAAATTTCCTACTTGACAGATGCAACTGTCTTTCAGACTGCAAAGGTCAACAGCAAGCTACACAAATTGGTCAGAGACTCACTCCAACCTGGGCTGGTTTCGAACTCATAACCTTTTGGTCAGAAGTGATCTTAATGCAGCTGACTCCCAGCCAGCTGCGCCACAGTCCCGGTGTAGTTATTTCAGTCAATTGTTCACAATGATTTGAAAATACGCCAGATAAATTCTCTTTCCTGTTCATCAACCTATTGAACTCTTAGCTTTGCCAGTGTATTTTTTTCTGTTCCAGCCAAAACAACATAGAATCATTGAAAAAGTTAAAGGCACACGCTTTTTTGTGCAATATAAGCTGTTGTGGATTCTTTTCCTCATGTGATTGGTTTCTTACACAGGCATGGGAAGAGCTGCCATCGCACCGCCTACGTCGTTGGTTGAGAAGGACAAAGAACGTATGTATATTTAATTTTTCAGCATCTGTCTTACAGGAACCAGAGATTTAAGATTGCCTGCACATCACACCTACCCTAAAATCCTTACATTTCACCTGTCATGTCCAGCACTTTTAATTTATTCATTACATTTGGCCCGGCCCTAGTTTTAAATGTGTCATGATGTATTGTTTTGATATTTTACTGTTATTGCTTTAATGTTTATTGGTTCGCTTTATGAGTTTTATGGTTGTATTTGTTATGCTGTTGTTTTATTGAGGGCCTTGGCCTTTGTAGGCTGCACCGAGTCCTTCGGGAGATGTTAGCGGGGTACAAATAAGTTAATAATAATAATAATAATAATAATAATAATAATAATAATAATAACCCTTTTCAGTGATGCTTATTTGCTGTGGATGTCTGTTATCAAGTACTTTCTTGGCCATTGACAGGCAAAGCCCGTGTGTTCCATAGTAAGAATGGGTTTTGCACTGAATCAGTGTATAATTAGGATGGTTGTAGAAATGGGAAAATATGCTGGGATCCTTGAAAAGAAGTAGATTATTCAGATCCTGACTTCTCTGCGACCAGTTTCCTCAAGCTCAAAGTGAAAATTAACCAGGTTTAATTTTCTTTCTAAAAGACAGGAGGGAGGGGGCCAGTCTGATGTCACTGGGAAGGGAGTTCCACAGGCTGGGGGCCACCACTGAGAAGGCCCTGTGTCTCATCCCCACCAGTCATGTTTGCAATGGTGGTGGGAATGAGGGCAGGGCCCCTCCAGCTGATGTTAAACTTCATGATGGTTCGTAAGGGGAGATACATTTGGACAGGTAATCATCTCACTATCATAAAAAGGCATATAAAGTATCACACTTTACCTGCGTGACCGCATCTCTGTATACGAACCCATACGATCTCTTCGTTCATCTGGAGAGGCCCTGCTCTTGATCCCACCAGCTTTGCAGGCGTGATTGGTGGGGATGAGACAGAGGGCCTTTTCGGTGGTGGCCCCTCGACTCTGGAACTCATTCCCTAAGGACATCAGGCAGGCCCCAACCCTGGCAGTCTTCAGGAGGAGCTTGAAGACGTGGTTGTTCCAGTGTGCCTTCCCGGAATAATGATCCCATAGCACTTTGTCCTCCAAAGCACTTTACATTTTAGGTCTGCTTGTATGTCTTCCACAAACGCCACTATCACCTTTTTGTCCATGCCTCAGCACTATTTCCAATTTTAATTTTTACAATTGGCCTTCCCACAGTTTTAATTGTAGGTTGTCTTATTGATAGTGTTATATGTTATCGTCTGTGTTTTATTTTTAATTGCTTGTATTGTTGTGTTTGGGCTCGGCCTCATGTAAGCCGCTTCGAGTCCCTTGGGGAGATGGTAGCAGGGTACAAATAAAGTGTTGTTGTTGTTGTTGTTGTTATTATTATTATTATTAACTGTAACTTAGATAATGTCCCGAGACAATACACTTATATTCAAATACATGTTTGTCCCTTTGCCTCTCTTCCAGCCCCGCCATCATTCCCCTATGAAGAAGAGCCAAGGTCTCGTGGATCATCATCGTCCTCATCTTCATCATCCAAAGCAGCCATTCCACCCCCCATGTACGATGAGCCCGAGAGGCCTCGCTCTCCAACCGGACCCAGCAATTCCTTTTTAGCTAATATGGGGTGAGTGGCGTTTATTTTTAAGAGGCAGTAGAGGGCAGCATGGTACAGCAACCACACAGCTTTTGCTCATGCAGGATGTTCACACTGACCATGTAATGCACTTCGAACCTGTCTTCAAACTGCAGTGGCTAGACAACAAAGGCGCACAGAAACTTAGGAAAGAAAGCCCTTTGTACACACCAGTACTCTGTCGTTTGTGTAATCATCATCTGGGCCGCAAACTGTCTCCAGGATTTCCTGTGTAACCATCTGTACAGCAAAACCACTTCCTTCAATACTAGTTTGAAACTGACTTCCTTGGTCAGTGTAGATGTGACCTTGGAGAAGGTTCTGCAAGAGGGTTTTAAAAGAAGTGGGTTTGATTTATACATTTGCAGGCGCCTTCCTGTGACACTCTGAGCTGTTATTTATTTATTTATTTATCGTATCAGGAGCAACCAGACATTTGTATTACATTTTTAACAAAACAATCAAACAAACAGACAGACAAAACACAAAGCCTGCAAACTTGGTAGTTGATGAAATGTCCTTTGACCAGTATCTGGCCACTTGGAGTGCCTCTGGTGTTGCCGCAAGAAGGTCCTCCATTGTGCGTGTGGCAGGGCTCAGGTTGCATTGAAGCAGGTGGTCAGTGGTTTGCTCTTCTCCACACTCGCATGTTGTGGATTCCACTTTGTGGCCCCATTTCTTAAGGTTGGCTCTGCATCTCGTGGTGCCAGAGCGCAGTCTGTTCAGCGCCTTCCAAGTCGCCCAGTCTTCTGTGTGCCCAGGGGGGAGTCTCTCATTTGATTTCAGCCATGGATTGAGGTTCTGGGTTTGAGCCTGACAGTTTTGGACTCTCGCTTGCTGGCGTGTTCCAGCGAGTGTCTCTGTAGATCTTAGAAAACTATTTCTTGATTTAAGTCGTTGACGTGCTGGCTGATACCCAAACAAGGGATGAGCTGGAGATGTCACTGCCTTTTGCATCTCTCTTGGAGTTCATTGACTTATTAAGAGAGTGTTATCGGTAATATGGGCAGATGGAAGCTTTCCAAGTCATTTGATATTGCAGCACCTAGCATTCCTCACCACTGAATAGGGATTATATGTTTCACATCCCATAAGGAGCCCCCATTGGCGAAGCAGGTTAACTAGTGAGCTGCTGAACTTGCTGACCAAAAGGTCAGCAGTTCAAATCCAGAGTGTGGCGTGAGCTCCTGCTGGTGCTCATCTCCATTTCTAAGCCAAAGAGTTGTCCATAGACACCTCCAAGGTCATGTGTCCAGCATGACTGCATGGAGCACCGTTACCTTCCCACTGGAACAGTACCAACTGATCTATTCACATTTGCATGTTTTCGAACTTCTAGGTTGGCAGAAGCTGGGGCTAACAGTGGGAGCTCACCCCACTCCCTGGATTCAAACTGCCGACCTTTGGGTCAGCCTGTTCAGCAGCTCAGTGGTTTAACCTGCTGTGCCACTGGGGGCTCCAAAATGTTGTATACGGTATACAGATACAGTAAATAAATAACATCTTATATAAATAAAAATGTAATGTTCATTTGTGGGATTACCAGAACTCAAAAACCACTGGAAGAATGGACAACAAATTTGGACATAAGACACCTACCAACCCAATGTATGTCCTTTACTAAAAAAAATGGATTTTGTCATTTGGGATTTGTAGTTGCTGGGATTTGTAGTTCACCTACAGTCAAAGAGCATTCTGAACCCCACCAACGATGGGATTGAACCAAACTTGGCACACAGTTCTCCCATGACCAACAGAAAATACTGGAAGGGTTTGGTGGGCAGTGTCCTTTGGTTTTGGAGTTGTAGTTCACCTACATCCAGAGATCACTGTGGACTCAAACAATGATGAATCTGGACCAAACTCTACACGAATACTATATACGCAAATGTGAACACTGGTGGAGTTTGAGGAAAATAGTATCTTGACATTTGGGAGTTGTAGTTGCTGGGATTTATAGTTCACCTACAATCACAGAGCATTCTGAACCCCACCAATGACAGAACCCCCATGTGGGCCACAGCAACGCGTGGCAGGGGACGGCTAGTAATAAATAAATACCTTCAAGATATCTCAATACGTACATTTATGCAGATAACCGTATGCCAAAAATCCTAAACACTTCTGGTGCCAAACATTTTGGATAAGGAACACTCCACCTGGAATTATATAAATAAATTTAAATAAAAGAATAAAATTATATAAATAAATTATATAAATAAATTTAAATAAAAGAAGCAGGGGAAGGATGTTTTAGAACTTCATACTGCAAAATGAGATCTCATCCAAGCCTTGTCGTACAATTTCCCATGTCCTCTCTCTCTTGACTTCAGAGGCACCGTGGCGCACAAGATCATGCAGAAATACGGCTTCCGGGAGGGCCAGGGTCTTGGGAAGCACGAACAGGGCTTGAGCACTGCCTTGTCGGTGGAGAAAACAAGCAAGAGGGGCGGAAAAATCATTGTCGGTGACTCTGCTGACAAAGGTAAGAAGTAACAATGAGGGTCACTCATTTGCAGGTGGACAGAAGTGACCAAAAGATATGACAAGGTTAGCAAAGAAGGGTTTGGGTTGCTGTAAGTTTCTGGGCTGTCTGGCCATGTTCCAGAAGCATTCTCTCCTGATGTTTTGCCCACATCTATGGCAGGCATCCTCAGAGATGTGAGATCTATTGGAATCTAGGCAAGTGAGATTTATATATCTGTGGAATGTCCAGGGTGGGAGAAAGATCTCTTGTGCAGGCGAAACGTCAGGAGAGAATGCCTCTAGAACTGTGAGCTTTCTGGGCTGTAAGGCCATGATCCAGAAGCATTCTCTCCTGACATTTCGCCCACATCTATGGCAGGCATCCTCAGAGGTTGTGAGGCTTGTTGGAAACTAGGCAACTGAGGTTGATATGTTTACAAACTCTAAAATTCCAGACAAGAAACAATCGGGGCCAGCTAATCACCTCCCAACAAAGGGTTCCCCCAGGCAGGAAGCAGCCAAGCCTTGAAGCTGCAAGGCTATTCAATGTTAATCATGGTGATCAATTGCAACATTCACACGTATCTCTAACAGACAAGAGATCTATGGCCATATAGCCTGAAAAAAAACACAACAACCCAGTGATTCCGGCCATGAAAGCCTTCGACAATAGATCTTTTGTCTGTTTGAGATACATGTGAATGTTGCAATTGATCGCCATGATTAACATTGAATAGCCTTGCAGCTTCAAAGCTTGGTTGCTTCCTGCCTGGGGGAATCCTTTGTTGGGATTAGCTGGCCCCGATTGTTTCTTGTCTGGAATTTTAGAGTTTTTAAACATATCAACCTCACTTGACTAGTTTCCAGCAAGCCTCACAACCTCTGAGGATGCCTGCCATAGATGTGGGCGAAATGGCAGGAGAGAATGCTTCTGGGACATGGCCTTACAGCCCAGAAAGCTCACAGTAACCCAGTGATTCCAGCCACGAAAGCCCTACCCCAACACAGAAAGGGGTTTGTTTTATCTCTTGCCATGTGGGCTCATTGCAGATTGCTAACAGGCTGTGGCAAGCTAACCATTAACTAACCCGCTGGTTCCTCTACTTTAATCTGCCTTTGGTTGCCTTCTGCCTCCACCTGGCTCAGGTGTTCTCAGTAAACACAATCTTCCGCAAAATGCCCTGGCAAGTTTAAATATTGGCATATCTGATAAGTCCAATATCTGTAAAGATCATGGGAATTTGAAGTTCGGTTCATTGCCCTTCAATTAGTTCCTCGCCTTCTATGTGTCACTTTAGAAACAACCTTCCCTGACAAATGGAAATGTGCTTCCAAAAAAATTCAGCTTTTCTATTTTTTAAGCTTGGTGTTGTATCCGGTGGCGCAGTGGGTTAAGCCTGTTGTGCTGGCAAAGCTGAAGACCGATAGGCCTGAGGTTTGAATCCGGGGAAAATGCGGATGAGCTCCCTCTGTCAGCTCCAGCTCCCCCATGGGGACATGAGAGAAGCCTCCCATAAGGATGGGAAAACATCAAAATAAAGAGTTGGGCATGTTTAGCCTGCAGAAGAGAAAGATCTTGGGGTTCTCATGGACAACAAGTTAAATGTGATACAGCGGCAAAAAAAAGCCAATGGAATTTTGGCCTGCATCAATAGTATAGTGTCTAGATCCAGGGAAGTCATGCTACCCCTCTATTCTGCCTTGGTTAAACCACACCTGGAATATTGTGTCCACCATGTCTCTGATCAGAGGATGAGGACACCTCTGTCTCCTACCATTGATTTGCAGTGAATGGTCTAATGAGTAAAAGTATTGCAAGGAAATTCCGCTAAGTGTGAGCAAGTGAGACTGGCTTTATTACATTTTTTAAAGACCCAGAGGTCAATAAGGAGTTTTGTGCAGGTTGCTTTCTTGTGTTAATGTTAAACATTTTGCAAAGGAAGAACACTTAAGATAAACATGCAGGCATAGCTATCCATACAGAGATGCCAGCGGTCAATTGTTCACACATCTTAGGTTTATGTACACTGTTTAAGAAACAAGGCCAACCCACAATAAATAAGCAAAACCATTGCAAGAGGAAAAATACTTTTTAACTGATGGGTGAAAGGTGTTGTTGAAGACTTTCATGCCCAGAATCACTGGGTTGTTGTGACCTCAGATGAATGTTTGCCAATTTTCTGTTGTAAACCGCCCTGAGTCCCCTCAGGGACATAGGGCGGTAAGTTGATTATTATTATTATTATTATTATTATTATTATTATTATTATTATTATTATTGTGAGGTCTGTTGGAAACTAAGCAAGTTGGGTTTATATATCTATGAAATATATCCAGGGTGGCAGAAAAAACTCTTGTCTGTTTGAGGAAAGTGTGAATGTTGCAATTGACCACCTTGATTAGCATTTAATGGCCTTGCAGCTTCAACGCCTGGCTGCCTCCTGCCTGGGGGAATCCTTTGTTGAGAGGTATTAGCTGGCCCTGATTGATTCCTGTCTGGAATTCCACTGTTTTCTGAGTGTTGCTCTTTATTTACTGTCCTGATTTTAGAGTTTTTTACAACAACTCAAAAAGCAGGGGAATTCCATACAAGAATCAATCAGGGCCATCTAACACCTCCAAGCAAAGGATTCTCCAGGCAGCTGCAAGGCCATTCAGTGCTGTTCAAGGTGGCCAGTTGCAATATTCACATCTGCCTCCAATAGACAAGAGTTATTTCTTCCACCCTGAATATTATTCCACAGATAAGTATATATAAACCCCACCTGCCTAGTTTCCAACTAGGGATTGTGGTGCAGCTGACTGGGGGTCAACTGCATTAAGATCACTACTGACCAAAAGGTCATGAGTTCAAAGCCAGCCCGGGTTGCAGTGAGCTTCCAACCAATTTGTGTAGCTTGCTGTCGACTTTTCAGCCTGAAAGACAGTTGCATCTGTCACGTAGGAAATCTAGGTACCACTTTTGTGGGGAGGCAAATTTACGACACCATAAAAATCTCCAGCAAGCATGCAAAAAATGAGGAAGTACTTCATCAGTGTCACAAATGGACGGTGAAGCGACACCTCCCCTGGTGGCCAGAATACCCTCATGAAAAAAGCTGGAATGTTAAATAGCCGGTCTGAGTCCCTCTATGGAGGTTGAGAAGATCGGGATATAAAAGTTTTAAATAAATAAATAAATAAATAGCCTCTCCGTGTCTGTCTATATATGTTGTGTGTCTATGGCATTGAATGTTTGCCATGTAATCAGCCCTGAGTCCCCTGCGGAGTGAGAAGGGCGGAATATAAATACTGTAAATAAATAAATAATAAACTGACCTCCCAACCTCTGAGGATACCTGCCACAGATGTGGGAAAAACATCAGGAGAGAATGCTTCTGGAACATGGCCAGACAGCCCGGAAAACTCACAGCAACCTGTTGGGTGGAATATTTGTAATTCCTTATCTTCTTGTTGGGAGAAGGGACAAGAGCTGTGTAACTGTTTTAGCAACTAATCCAGTTTTTTGGTGTCTGAAAATTTGTTCAGAAGTAGTTTGAGATTATCTTCCTCTGGGGTTGAGAGAGTGTGACTTCCCCAGAGTTACCCCGTGGGTTTCATAGCCGAAAAGGGGTTCAAAGCCTGGTCTCCATAGTCATAGTCCAATGCTCAACACTGGAACACTAAAAGACCATGAGATGCCCTTGCAGTGACTTCCTGAAATCAGTCAGAACAGGAATGTTTTCGTTTGCTGACAAAGCAAACAAAAAGCCACATTCTCTCACAGCATGCCATGACTTATCTGAGCAAAGCAGGAACACTGGTTTATCTATCTTCAGAGATAGCAGGATCCTGAGCAATTAAGGAAGGTGATAAGCAACAGTTCTTGATTCACGTGTCCACAATAACCCATCGATTTGATATTTATTTACATCTGGTAGGAGCCCAAGTGAGAGCAGCCACTCATTCGCAGTGTACCAAATTGGTTTTTAGATCCTGATGTATTGTTATGTATGATTATGTACATAGTGTGATGGCACACCCAAGCCTTTGGGAAAACGATATTGTCTGGCTTTACTCAGGGGCTATCTGTATACCTTCTGTTAAGATTAAGACCCTTTAACACGGAGGCACTTTAGGCAAGGTGAAAAGATAACCAAATGAGTTTACTACAAACAAGATTAATAAAGGGTTAACTCCACCTGGGACTATCATAAAGTAATTTAAAACAATACATTACAAAAGGAGAATTTGCTGGTTACAGGTGGTTGAGAGCTGGACCATAGGGAAGGCTGAGCGAAGGAAGATAGATGCTTTTGAACTGTGGTGTTGGAGGAAAGTTCTGAGAGTGCTTTGGACCCCCAGAAAATCCAACAGACCATGCTTCAGGAAATAAAGCCTGACTTCTCATTGGAGGGAAGAATAGTAGAGGCCAAGATGAAGTACTTTGGCCATAGGAAGGAAAGCTTAGAGAAGACAATGATGCTGGGGAAAATGGAAGGAAAAAGGAAGAGGGGCCGACCAAGGGCAAGATGGATGGATGGTATCCTTGAAGTGACTGAATTGACCTTGAAGGACTTGGGGATGGTGACGACCGACAGGGAGCTCTGGTGTGGACTGGTCCATGAAGTCACGAAGAGTTGGAAACGACTGAACGAATGAACAACAACAAGTCATCTTTCTAGGGTCTTTGAAAGTCTCTCTTGCCTCTGGTGCAAAGCAATGGTTATAAACTGTCTTAATCTTCTTTCCTGTGAAGCTTAGGCTGGCCAAAAGCTTCTGTTGTCCTTTGGACTGATGGTATAATAATATTTATTTTTTATAATAATACTGCTAAATGCAGGTGCTAAGGATTACCAGACAATCCCAAGTCTAAGTCACAGTAGCTCTGCTGTAGAAAAGAGGGAGGAATCCAGCAAAGAGCTCTATACAGGGAAATGGAATAGACCAACTAAGGCTGGCTTCTGGGGGGATGTTATGCTCCATCAAAAACTAGTACAAAGGAAGGTATCTACAGTATTGGGAAAATCTATGAACAGGGAGAGCTAAAGCACAGGAAAAGGCAGAGCCAGGACTTCACAACATAGTGGTTAGCTTTCTTGTTTTCCTCCTACTTTTAATAAGAGCATAATTATGCTAGTTTTGGAATTGCAGAACACCCAAAACCTCCCCCCCCCCCCCCCGTGCGCATAGATAATCTAGTCCAGGCATGGGAAAACTTTGGCCCTCCAGGTGTTTTGGACTTCAACTCCCACAATTCCTAACAGCTTACCGGCTGTTAGGAATTGTGGGAGTTGAAGTCCAAAACACCTGGAGGGCCAAAGTTTGCTCATTCCTGGTCTAGCCTGAGATTACATTACTATATTTAATGTGCTTTCTGTTTTTTGACTAGCAGATTCATCCAAGAAATCCGATTCAAATCCTTTAACTGAGATATTAAAGTGCCCAACCAAAGTGGTTCTGCTTCGGGTAAGTGCTCAATGCTTCTGTTCTTGCGCTCTTTCCTGCAGTTCTGGTTTGGAATATCTGGTTGGTGTAATGAGGTCCAGAGAAAGAGCCATAGCTCAAAAGGTGTAGGAGATTCAAAATGGTTTGGTTTAGACTTCTCACTGTTCCTAAAGAGTGGAAATATAATGGAAACTACCAGGAAAAACAAGAGAAAATAGCCCCCAGGTAGAGGATCACAATCTTACCTGTATCATTTTCCCATCCCTTTTGTATTTGCAGGAGTTGGCTCAGCCTGAGGTTGTAGCTCATGCTTCAGTCTTTCCTTTTTGATTTATGAATACATGTTTGTGTGTATGTGCTAGCAAAGCAAAGATCCATGGGCACTGCATAGTATATAGAGCAGTGCTTCCAAAGCAGTCTGATGTGTTGTTGTTGCTGTGCCTTTGAGTTATTTCTTATATACAGTGACCCTATGGCCAACGTATCATGGTGTTTTCCAGGCAAAAGTTGTTCAGAAGGGGTTTCCCTCTGCTTTCCTTTGAGACTGAGAGTGTGTGGCTTGCCCAAGGCCACACAATGGATTTCCATGGCTGAGTGGTTTGAACTCAGTGGCACAACTGGCTGGGAGTCAGCTGCATTAAGATCAGTACTGACCGAAACATCATGAGTTCGAAGCCAGCCTGGGTCAGAGTGAGCTTCCGACCAATTTGTGTAGCTTGCTGTCGACCTTTGCAACCCGAAAGACAGTTGCATCTGTCAAGTAGGAAATTTAGGTACCACTTATGCAGGGAGGCTAATTTACGAGGCCATAAAAATCTCCAGCAAGCATGCAAAGAATGAGGAGGTACTTAATGTCACAAATGATTGATGAAGGGACAGCTCCCCTGGTGGCCAGAATACCCTCAAGAAAAGTTGGAATGTTAAATAGCCTCTGAGTGTCTGTCTATATATGTTGTGTGTCTATGGCATTGAATGTTTGCCATGTATATATACATTGTAATCCGCTCTGAGTCCTCTGCGGGGTGAGAAGGGCAGAATAGAAATACTGTAAATAAATAAATAAATAAATAACTCCTGCTGGGATTTGGATTGCAGCATTGGCAGGATGGCTTTGGGATTCCACATTTGGCTATGCAGTGTTTGAACCCCCTCTTTGTTGTCCCTTGCCATATAGGAAGCAAAGTGGTTTCCCAGAAATGGTGGCTTTTTTAGAAGTTGACCGTTGACTTTCCTTATTTTCAGAATATGGTTGGAGCTGGTGAGGTGGATGAAGACCTGGAGGGCGAAACAAAGGAAGAGTGTGAAAAATACGGCAAAGTTGGGAAGTGTGTCATTTTTGAGGTACAAACAAGTGTCACTTTCAAACACAAAGCTATTATTCTTTGCTCTGTTATATATATAGAGAGAGAGACCAAATGTTACTGACTACTGTACAATAAATACAAAAATGAAAGAAGGCTGATTGTGCACCATATTAAAAATAGGTGATGGAAGGGAGAAATCCCTAAAGTGGGCCAAGATGCCACATCTGTATATCCTTCTGTTAGAAGAGGACAGAAATTACTGTCACCCCACTCCTAAGAACATAATTGTAGCACTCTGATGATGGGAATCACCTCTGTACTTAACACACACTCCAGTCCAAGGTAAAATAGCAAAACAGTTTATTGAAGAATATTTGAAAAGCAATTCAGCAAAATAGTATAAAAAATAAAGTCCAAATATCAGGATAAATCAAAATACAGAAGTGGCATAAAAACCAGGAATACAAAAGCAGAATAAATCCAAAACATGAGATTCAGGAACAGTCCTCCAAAACTTGGAAATATGAAAAAGGGAACATAGAACTAGAAATCCCTTGACTTAACCGAAGTTCTAAACTCAAACACCAATGTTGCCTTGACTGGCGAAACAGCCTGCTGGTCTTGCTAATATATAGAGAAAATCATGCCTTCTCACCTGGGAAACTGATAAGGACTTCTTGGCTAATAGGTGTCTTGACCTTCGTACACTCTCCCGAGAAGCTCTATGTTGACGGAATGTAAATCTCCTATCTAACTGCTCATTCGTCTCTCCACCTGGACTTTCATTTTCATCCTCTTAAGCTCAGACCTATTCCTGACCTTGCCTTCCTAGTGAACTGCCTTCCTGGAATATGGCCTTCAGACACAGATTGCTCATTTTCAGGGATTAAAATTTCTTGCTGGCTCTCCTGCTGCTTCTGCTGACTTGCAGACCCAGAATTTCTAATGTCACCAGTCTGACTAACAGGCCCAGAATCCCCAGATCTGATGCAGGCACAATCAAAGGTTGGACTACAGCAATCATTGTTGTCATGTAATACCATCACTGTATTTACAAGAAATAGAAAAAGCAAAAAGACTCCCTTGCCCTCAGGTTTACTTACTTACTTACTTAGGCGATCGCTCGTTGTCCGAGTAGGACAATCCTCCAGGGTGGGTCCGTAGGTGGCTGTGGAGCCCTATTCTTGATCTGCATCTTCTCCCGCAGTGAAGGCATTGGTTTCCAAGTGGAAGGCAGTCCCATTCGGGGTTGGCTTGATGCACCTTCCTCTTGGCAAGTTTCTCTCTTTTGACCTCCATTTGTGCCTCTTCAAATTCTACAGCACTGCTGGTCAAAGCTGACCTCCAGCTGGAGTGCTCAAGGGCCAGGGTTTCCCAGTTCTCAGTGTCTATGCCAGAGTTTTTAAGGTTGGCTTTGAGCCCATCTTTAAATCTCTTTTCCTGCCCACCAACATTCTGTTTTCCATTCTTGAGTTCGGGGTACAGCAACTGCTTTGGGAGTCGATGCTTGGGCATCTGGACAACGTAGCCGGTCCAGCAGAATTGATGGCAGAGGACCATCACTTCATTGCTGGTGGTCTTTGCTTCTTCCAGCATGCTGACATTTGTCTGCTTGTCTTCCGGGGCAACACTGATGGAATCGTTCCAGGAGTTGCATGAGACGTCTGTAGATAGTCCACGTCTCGCAGGCATATAGCAGGGTTGGGAGGACAATAGCTTTATAAACAATCACCTTGGTCTCCGTATGGATGTCCCGGTCCTCAAACACTCTCTGCTTGATTTGGAAAAAAGCTGCACTCGCAGAGCTCAGACAGTTTTGTATTTCAGTGTCTATGTTGACTCTTATGGAGAGGTGGCTGCCAAGGTAGTGGAAATGGTCAACATTTTTTAATGTTACACCATTAAGCTGTATTTCTGGCATTGCAGAGGGATTGGCTGGCGACTCATGTCCTTCATGTGGAGCTCTGCATTGAAGCATCATTTGTGTATATCAGTGTGGGTTTATATGTGCAAGGCTTCCCTGGAGATCTGTAAACAGAGGTTGGAAGGCCATCTGTCAGGAGTGCTTTGATTCCTGCGTAGCAGAATGGGGTTGGACTGGATAGTCCTTCCAGTCTCCTCCAATTCTATGACAAGCCTATGTTCCTGAAGTGGAATCTACTTCTTGATAGAGAGAAAACAGTTTGTCCCATCTTTGCTGACATAATGCTATTCTAGGGTGTTTTTTAAATGTACTATAAGCTTTATTAAGCTGATTGTCATCATCCACGGAGATTTTAAAAATTGGGATAATATTTACTGTGTGTTCCAACATGCTGCGCACTCTGTGTATCCAGTCTATGGCGTACATCAACCTGGCAGCCACACCAAATAATTTGATACTGTGGTTGTACTTCTATAATGTCAGTGGGTCAAAAGTCATTGGGCAGGCAACGAGTCGGTTGAAATCTCGTGCTGAAAAGGGATCCTTGGAGAAGGTTCACTGTCTGCATCCCAAAATATGGACACAGTGTGCTCCCTAAGAATGATTCAGGCACTGCCACTCAATTCCTGAGAACTATCTTTATATTTTTAAAGTGTTCAAGATAGTTTGTGTCACCCTCTTCCCTTTTAAAAGCGGGAACAGCTGCCCAAGATCACTTTGCATAGATTACATGTCTGAATGGCCAACAAGTGAAATGTTACGTGTTATTAATACACTACTTTTTAAATATTGCTTCATTTGAAACAATTTTTAAAAATTACAAAAATCCTAAAATTAGGACAGTAAATAAAGAGCAATACTAAAAAAAAACCAAAAAAAAAACCAGGAGAATTCCAGACATGAAACAGTCAGGGCCAACTAACATCTCCCAACAAAGGATTCCCCCAGGCAGCAACCAGCCAAGTTTTGCAGTTGCAAGGCCATTAAATGCTAATCAAGGTGGTAAGTTGCAACATTCACGCTTTCCTCAAGCAGACGAGAATTCTTTCCCACACTCTGGACATTCCACTGATATACTGTATATACTCAAGTATAAGCCGAGTTTTTCAGCCCTTTTTTAGGCTAAAAATGGTCCCCTTTGCTTATACTCATGTCAAAGTTATTTATTATTTTACTCTGTTATTATTATTATTACATTTACATTATTTTACTCTATTATTTTTCTATATTATTATTACATTTATTATTTTACCCTATTATATTTATTAATTTACTCTATTATTACTGTTATTATTACATTTATATTGTCTTACTCTATTTTTATTTTTATTATTACATTATTTTACTCTATTATTATTAACATTTATTATTTTTCTCTATTTTTAATAAATTTATTATTTTACTCTATTTTTATCAGAAAGATACGTACAGTATATTCTGGCATATAAGACTACTTTTTAACCCAAGAAAATCTTCTCAAAAGTCAGGGGTCGTCTTATACGCGGGTGTAGTCTTATGCATGGGAGTTGTCTTAACTCTATATTTTAACTGGAAAAGTTGGGGGTCGTCTTATACGCCCAGTCGTCTTATATGCCGGAATATACGGTAAGTACCTTTAAATTGAAGAAGGTTAGAATAATGATTTAATCAGAGTTGGGCAGCCTTATCTTAAATTACAGTTTTATATAAATATTCAAAAACATTTAACCTCAATTAATGTAATTTTATTGGTATCTATTTTTATTTTGAGATTTACCCACAGCTGCTGTATTTCCCACCCTCAGCTTATACTTGAGTCAATACGTTTTCCCAGTTTTTTTGTGGTAAAATTAGGTGCCTTGGCTTATATTCGAGTCAGCTTATACTCGAGTATATACAGTATATACTTCACTTGCCTAGTTTCAACAGACCTCTGAGGATGCCTGCCATAGATGTGGGCGAAACATTAGGAGATAATGCTTCCGGAACATGGCCAAACAGCCCGGAAAATTTTATTTATTTATTTATTTATTTATTTTGCAGTATTTATATTCTGCCCTTCTCACCCTACAGGGGACTCAGGGCAGATTACAATGCACATATACATGGCAAACATTCAATGCCATTAGACATACAACAAATATAGAAAAACACAGAGGCAATTCAATATTCCAGTTTTCTTTCATGAGTGTATACTCGATTATTGCCACAGAGGGAGCTGTTGCTTCACCATCCACTTGTGACACCGAGTCCTTGATGGAGTACTTCCTCATTCTTACGCATAAGATTTTATGGTATCGTAAATTAGTTAAACTAGCCTCCCCGCATGAACCTAAATTTCCTACTTGACAGATGCAACTATCTTTCAGGCTGCATAGGTCAACAGCAAGCTAGACTATTAATGGTCGTGAGCTCACCCTGACCAGGACTGGCTTCGAACTCATGACCTCTTGGTCAGTAGTGATTTAATACAGCTGACTACTAACTAGCTGCACCACAGCCCGGTCATAGCAACTCACAGCAACCCAGTGACTCCAAATTACCAATAGTTTGGAAATTGTCAGTAAATACTATGCATTCTACCAATGGTCCAACATACACGAAGAGAAAGACGGGATATAAATGAAGTTGTTAATAATAATAATGATGTCAGTATTCAAAATTATAAACATATAATAATTGCTTTCATTGTTGTGTAAGAGAAGCATGATCAAACCCTCATTTCCACACAAATAATACATTAATAGGAAGTGTGGTAATTATTATCATTATCGAACCTGGAACAAAATGTGCTGTTTACAGAACTGCACAGGACTTGAGTTGAATGTATTTGTTTATATTGACTTCAATTCGTGATATATATTTTTCCTTAACGCAATTATGTGTGTTTGATTCAGATTCCAGGTGCTCCTGATGATGAAGCTGTGAGAATATTTTTAGAGTTTGAAAGAGTTGAATCTGCAATTAAAGGTAACAGTCTTTGCCTAAGGTTAACCCAGAAGTACATCCTAAACATAATGGTATACAGGTAGCAGCATAGATAAAAATCCAGATTTGTGATGATGGTATGATAGATGAGGCATGGGCAAAATTTGGTCCTTCAGGTGTTGTGGACTTCAACTCCCACCATTCCTAACAACCTCAGGCCCCTTCCTTTTCCCCTTCAGCTGCTTAAGTCACCTTTTGACTATAACTTCCATAATCCACTAGCTAACATGGTTATTGATCATATTGGTGACAGGAGTTCTCTGTAAAGAAGCATCTTTTCCACCTTGTCTCCTGTGCTATGCTAATAATGTAATGTAATGTAATATAATAGAATGCATATACATATAATATTTATAATATTATATTGTAATACAATATAATACTACTAATAATATGATGATATAATTATATATTTTATACTAGCCGTCCCCTGCCACGCGTTGTTGTGGCCCACATGGGGGTTCTGTGTGGGAGGGTAGGTCCAATTCTATCGTTGGTGGGGTTCAGAATGCTCTTTGATTGTAGGTGAACTATAAATCCCAGCAACTACAACTCCCAAATGTCAAGATTCTATTTTCAGGAAACTCCACCAGTGTCCACATTTGGGCGTATTGAGTGTTCGTGTAGAGTTTGGTCCGGATCCATCATTGTTTGAGCCCACAGTGATCTCTGGATGTAGGTGAACTACAACTTCAAAACCAAAGGACACTGCCCACCAAACCCTTCCAGTATTTTCTGTTGGTCATGGAAGAACTGTGTGCCAAGTTTGGTTCAATTCCATCGTTGGTGGGGTTCAGAATGCTCTTTGATTATAGGTGAACTATAAATCCCAGCAACTACAACTGCCAAATAACGAAATCAATTTTTTTGAGTGAAGGACATACATTGGGTTGTTAGGTGTCTTGTGTCCAAATTTGGTGTCAATTCGTTCAGTGGTTTTTGAGTTCTCTTAATCCCACAAACGAACATTACATTTTTATTTATATAGATTTCATGTAATATTACTAATAATTTTACAATATAATGGTATAGTGCAATATAGTAATATATAATACTGATATTGTACTATGCTAATAATATTATATATTGTTTGCATATATATCTTGTAAGCTGATCTGAGTCCCCTTCAGGGTGAAAAGG
This sequence comes from Anolis sagrei ordinatus, assembly GCF_025583915.1. NCBI lineage: Eukaryota > Metazoa > Chordata > Lepidosauria > Squamata > Anolidae > Anolis > Anolis sagrei. The sequence goes on from NW_026847549.1 coordinate 10,293,379, forward strand.
GCGGCATATAAATGTCGTAAATAAGTACTAAATTTTCCAATCTTTGGTATTGTATTCAACTCTAACAACAATATATTCTGCTCTATTGTCGACTCCACCTATGAATGTGGAGCCCCCGGTTGCGCAATGGGTTAAACCCTTGTGCCAGCAGGACTGCTGACCGAGAAAGCAGGTTGAGCTCCCTCTGTCAGTTCCAGCTTCCCATGCGGGGGCATGAGAGAAACCTCCCACAAGGATGGTAAAATCTCAAACATCCCCTGGGCAACGTCCTTGCAGACAGCCAATTCTCTCACACCAGAAGCGACTTAAAGTTTCTCAAGTTGCTCCTGACATGGAAAAAAAAAACAACAACATATGAATGTACAATCTATATAAATAAAAATGTAATGTTCATTTGTGAGATTAGCATAACTCAAAAACCACTGGATGAATTGACACCAAATTTGGACACAATGCACATATCAGGCCAACGAGTGACCATCACTCATAAAAACACGGAAAAACACAGCAGAAAAGACTTAAAAGTCCAAAAAAACGAAACATACATTACAATGCATGCACAAAACCACATATATATATACGCAAACACATATATACACAAATATATACACGCATAAAACACATATACACAGACTGGGCCACAGCATCGTGTGGCAGGGGACAGCTAGTTCCATATAAACAAGAAAATGTATTTACTTGGGTGAACTGACCTCTGTTTGACGGATACGTTTTTCACTTTGTTTCTAGCTGTCGTTGACCTGAATGGAAGATACTTTGGAGGACGAGTAGTGAAGGCGTGCTTCTATAACCTGGACAAATTCAGAGTCTTGGATCTTGCAGAGCTAGCCTGATTTCCATTTTTCCACCATGGATTGAAAACCGATTCAATACATCTAGCATCTCACTATTTTCAGCAGCATCTGGGGATGGAGCCAATGGTGGCATCCTTTCCAGCAAACTGGAAAACAGCCCCTGAGTGCCCCCCCCCCCCCACAAATCATTGTGATGGACACAATTTATTTTTATTGTCATATAAAATTCCTTGAAAGATACAACCTGTTTCTGGTTTTGGCTGTTGCCTTTCATCTAGGTGAAGTTTCGTGAGATGTGATTGTTAGTGATTTCATGTGCGATTCTCCACTACCACTCAGTAGTGATCTTTGAGCAAAATGTAGGATTACTGCATTATTCCAGTATTCTTTTGTAATTTTCTGATGAAGGAGGGTTTGTGTCAACCTCCCATTTTAATAGGAGTCTAGTGCCAATACGTGTGAAAAAGATCTTGGAGTTCTCATGGACAACAAGATAAACGTGAGCCAACAATGTCATGCAGCATCTAAAAGAGCCAATGGGATTTTGACCTGCATAAATAGGAGTATAGTGTCTAGATCCAGGGAAGTCATGCTACCCCTCTATTCTTTCTTGGTCAGACCACACCTGTAATCACACTGTGTCCAATTCTGGGCAACACAATTGAAGGGAGATGTTGACAAGCTGGAATGTGTCCAGAGGAGGGCGACTAAAATAATCAAAGGTCTGGAGAACAAGCCCTATGAGAAGTGGCTTCAAGAGCTGGGCATGTTTAGCCCGAAGAAGAGAAGGCTGAGAGGAGACATGATAAGGGTCAGATATAAATATGTGAGAGGAAGTCACAGGGAGGAGCAAGCAGGCTTGTTTTCCACTGCTCTGGAGACTAGGCTGCAGGATACAGCCTGTGCTTGACGGGGTTACACTCCCCCTGAAGGCGCAGGTTCGCATCTTGGGAGTGATCCTGGACTCATCACTGAGCCTGGAACCCCAGGTCTCGGTGGTGGCCGGGAGAGCTTTTGCACAATTAAAGCTTTTGCCAGCTGCGCCCGTACCTTGGGAAGTCTGACTTGGCCACGGTGGTTCACGCTCTGGTTACATCCTGTATTGACTACTGCAATGCTCTCTACGTGGGGTTGCCTCTGAAAACTGCCCGGAAGCTGCAATTAGTCTAACGTTTGGCAGCCAGATTACTAACGGGAGTGGGTTACAGGGAGCGCACAACTCCTTGGTTGCGCCAGCTCCACTGGCTGCCAATTAGCTTCCAAGCACAATTCAAAGTGCTGGTTTTAACCTACAAAACGCTATACGGTTTCGGCCTGGTTTACCTGTCCAAACGTATTCTCCCCTATGAACCACCAAGACAATGAACCACCTGCTCTCAGTCCCGCCACTTTCACAATCGCATCTGGTGGGAACGAGAGACAGGGCCTTTTCTGTGGTGGCCCCTCGGCTATGGAACTCTCTCCTGATGGAGATCAGATCTGCCCCCTCGCTCCTGTCCTTCAGGAGGCTGGTGAAATCCTGGCTATGGAAGGAAGCATTCCCAGAATAATGGCTGAAACTGGCTACAGAACAAAGTCATCGACCACACATACGGACTGAGTTGGACATTATTTTATCTTGGCAATTTGGTTTATTTGTAATTTTAATCGATATGTATTTTAACTCATTATTATATGATGTTTTCAGATTGTAGTATTAGCACTGAATCCTTGCTGTAAGCCGGTCTGAGTCCCTCTCGGAGGTTGAGAAGATTGGGATAGAAAAGTTATTTATAAATAAATAAATAAATAAATGGGATGCAGAACAATGGCTTCAAACTGCAGGAAAGGAGATTCCACCTGAACATTAGGAAGAACTTCCTGACTGTGAGAGCTGTTTAGCAGTGGAACTCGCTGCCCCAGTGTGGTGGAAACTCCTTCTTTGGAGCCTTTTAAGCAGAGGCTGGATGGCCATCTGCCAGGAGTGCTTTGAATGCAATTTTGGCAGAAGGAATTTGGACTGGGTGGCCCACGAGGTATCAATGATTCTATGATTTTCTCTTTGAGTGTCATGGATCCACTTTTGAAAGACAACTGTGCTTAGGCAATCATAGAATCGGAGGAGATCTCAGAGGCCATCTAGTCCAGCCCTATTTTGCCATGCAGGAAAAATACAATGAAAGCCCTCCTGGCAAATGACCATTGGGCTTTGGTTGGTCTGTTTAAAAACCTCCAAAGAAGGAGGTTTGTGGGCACCATATTTTATTTGGAAAATACGATCCCCATTTGGTCCCGGCCCCACCCCCCAGCAATTTCGTAACAGAATGTGAGAGGCAATTTCTTCACTTGTTTAGTATCTCCTGGGCCACAAGAGAGGGCTTTTTCAACAAGAAGTGGTCTCAAAATTGGGTTGTTGTAGGTTTTTTCGGGCTATACGGCCATGTTCTAGAGGCATTCTCTCCTGACGTTTTGCCTGCATCTATGACAAGCATCCTCAGAGGRAGTGAGGTCTGTTGGAACTAGAAAAATGGGTTTATATATCTGTGGAAAGACCAGGGTGGGACAAAGGACTCTTGTTGAAACATTCACACCTAGCTCCAGCAGGCAAGAGTTCTTTGTCCCACCCTGATCTTTCCACAGATATATAAACCCATTCTCCTAGTTCCAACAGACTTCACCAGCCCAAAAAAATCTACAACAACCCCGTGATTCCGGCCATGAAAGCCTTTGACAATACATGGTCTCAAAATTGACTTCCAAGGAAACATGAGTTGCAAGGAAAATGATTTATTTTGGGTGTGTGGGGCCACTGCAGCTGAGTGACCCTTGTCAGTTGCTATTCCTGATCTAATTAGACAATTGGTTTAGTTCAGTATCGGGCTGGTTCATACAGTTGCTTTTCTTCTTGACCTAACTTGACGGTAGTAAAATAAATAATAATAATAATAAARGTATTGTCGAAGGCTTRCATGGCCGGAATCACTGGGTTGTTGTAGGTTTTTTCGGGCTATATGGCCATGTTCTAGTCACTGCTGAATGTTTTATGTTGAATGTTTTTATATTGAATGTTTTATATAGTGTATAAGCTATTTTAAATTGTAAGTCGCTCGGAGCAGTTGGTGGAGAGCGACTAATTAAGAATTAAAGTGATGATGATGATGATGTTCTAGAGGCATTCTCTCCTAACGTTTCGCCTGCATCTATGGCAAGCATCCTCAGAGGTAGTGAGGTCTGTTGGAACTAGGAAAAAGGGTTTATATATCTCTGGAAAGACCAGGGTGGGACAAAGGACTCTTGTCTGCTAGAGCTAGGTGTGAATGTTTCAACTGACCACCTTGATTAGCATTGCCTAAAAATCTCTAAAATTAAAACAGCAAAACAGCAGAGGGAAAACAATCAGGGACATCTAATCACCTCTCAACAAAAGATTGCTCCAGGCAATGCTAATCAAGTTGGTCAGTTGAAACATTCACACCTAGCTCCAGCAGACAAGAGTCCTTTGTCTCACCCTGGTCTTTCCACAGATATATAAACCCTTTTTCCTAGTTCCAACAGACCTCACTACCTCTGAGGATGCTTGCCATAGATGCAGGCAAAACGACAGGAGAAAATGCCTCTAGAACATGGCCATATAGCCCGAAAAAACCTACAACAACCCAATAATAATAAATATTAATATTCTGCCCTTTCTCCCTAGGGAGACTCAGGTTTGGAGATCTTCTAACATTTATCACTTCCTCCCAATCATTTCCACCATCAGTAATGCAAAATCATCCTGTATCTCCGTGTGGAGCTGGGCTACAAGCCACATGATTCATGATTTAATGGGACGTGAGTTTGTGTAATCCCCACAGAAAGCCCTATAAAAAGAAATACCCATTATGATGGGGTTGCGGCAGCAAATTCCATAGTTTAACTATGTGCTGTGTGAAGATGTCCTTTCTTTTGTCCGTCCTGACTAAAAGTATGCAACCCTTCAAAAAGTGGAATGCAAATGCAACAAATTTGTACAGGGCAGATGTCATGAGATCCAAACTGGCAGGATGATACATAATTATGATGACCACTGATGTTTTTCTTAATCCTATGCAGACTCTTTCACAAAGACTAACTTTGGCATTAAAGGTCCCATTTGTCCTGGTAGGAGCTGCGGTGGATTAAACCCTTGTGCCAGCTTAACTGCTGACTTGAAGGTCGGTGGTTCGAATCTGCAAGAAGGGATGAGCTCCAGTCTGTCAGCACCAGCGTCCCATGAGGTGACATGAGAGAAGCCTCCCATAGGATGTTAACACATCCAGGTGTTCCCCGGACAACGTCTCTGCATTAGGAAGGTTGAAAAACACTGGGTTAAACCCTTTTGCCGGCAGGACTGAAGACTGACAGGTCGGAGGTTCGAATCCACAGATGAGCTCCCTCTGTCAGCTCCAGCTCCCCATGCGGAGACACGAGAGAAGCCTCCCACAAGGATGGTAAAACATCCAAGCACCCCCAAGGCAAGGTCCTTGCAGATGGACAATTCTCTCACACCAGAAGCAACTTGCAGTTTCTCAAGTAACTTCTGACACGATAAAAAAAATGTCCTGGTAATATCTGAGCCTAGAATTCCAAGGGTTAAACCCTTGTGCCGGCTTAACTGCTGACCTGAAGATCATAGAATCAAAAGAGTTGGAAGAGACTCCATGGGCCATCCAGTCCAACCCCCTGCCAAGAAGCAGGAATATTGCATTCAAATCACCACTGACAGATGGCCATCCAGCCCTGTTTAAAAGCTTCCAAAGAAGGAGCCTCCACCACACTCCGGGGCAGAGAGTTCCACTGCTGAACGGCTCTCACAGTCAGGAAGTTCTTCCTCATGTTCAGATGGAATCTCCTCTCTTGTAGTTTGATCGGCGGTTTGAATCTGCAAGAAGGGGTGACCTCCAGTCTGTCAGCTCCAGCTTCCCATGAGGTGACATGAGAGAAGCCTCCCACAGGATGTTAACACATCCGGCGTTCCCCCAGGCAACGTCTCTGCAGACAGCCAATTCTCTCACACCAGAAGTGACTTGCAGTTTCTCAAGTCACTTCTGACATGACAAAAAAATGTCCTGGTAATATCTGAGCCTGGAATTCCAAGGGTGAAACCCTTGTGCCGGCTTAACTGCTGATCTGAAGGTTGGTGGTTCAAATCTGCAAGAAGGGGTGAGCTTCCCTCTGTCCGCTCTAGCTTCCCATGAGGTGACATGAGAGAAGCCTCCCACAGGATGGTAACACATCCAGGTGTCCCCTGGGCAACGTCTCTGCAGACGGCCAATTCTCTCACTCCAGAAGCGACTTGCAGTTTCTCAAGTCGTTTCTGAGATGATAAAAAAATTGTCCTGGTAATATCTGAGCCTAGAATTCCAAGGGAGAAGGTCTCTATATTTCCCAAAACGATTGTGCCCTTAGGGTAAGAAAGGGTTGCCCAATATAGCATTTCCTATGTCTGCTAAACCTCCAAATGTGTGGGAGACTGCAACTCCCAGAAGTCTTGTGCCCTATGCGAGATTGTGTTACGACTGGGATTTTCAGTGTTTTTGGAGAGCACCCAAAAGGTGAAACTGGTATTAGAAATTATGTACTTGTAGAATGAAAGTTAATAGCTCACAATGCTAATCCATTATTATGATATGAGAAGGAGTGCTTGATGTACGGAAAACAAGAGACAAAACCGTGTTTGCTGTTCTATTATTGTCAATAGCTCCTTTCTAATTTTTTTTGGCATAAACCAGCAAAACCCAAAGAGAAACTCCTTAGTAAGTTTGGAAATCCTTTTAAGAGATCAGGACTATGTTTTTCTGATTACACTATGTAATTGTTCGTGAGTCATTTCCTAATTGTTTCTGTCCTAAACACATGGAAAAAGTATATTTGACTGTAAAAACTTTGTGTTTGCAAAACATCTGCAGCATATTTTTCTCTAGTTTTTCAATTAATACCTCATTGAGTCTCAACCACTTCAACATACTTTGTGGCAGCCACAAAAACAAAGTTTCTGGAGTGTAGCAATTACTTTCAAAGTAAGTACAATACAGTTAAACAGGAAATAACACTTTCAAAACAGGAACAGAAAATGTTTCAAATTTTGTTACATAGTGTTATTAACGAAATTCATTTTGCTTTTACTTTCTGAATAAACCATTCTTTCACCACCTGACAAAAGAACGGCCTGCCTCAGAGGAGCGTGCTTGCTCCATCAGTGTTTAACATTTACACTGCCAGAAGGGACAGAAAGTCTCATCTAAACCAGTGTTTCTCAACCTGGGGGTGGGGACCCCTGGGGGGATCGTGAGGGGGTTTCAGAGGGGTTGCCAAAGACCATCAGAAAACACATATTTCTGATGGTCTTAGGAACCCTTTTGGCAGAGAAGGCTGAAGATCTCTCTGTCTGTCCTCATCCTTGTTGGTGAATGACAACTCCCAGAATTCAAAAACAGCCCCCACAACCCCACCAGTAGTTAATGGTGGCCATGTTGGTAGTGTGCCAAGTTTGGTGCAGATCCTTTTTGGGTTCAGAGTGCTATTTGATTATAGGTTAACTATAAATTCCAGCAATTACATCTCCCAAATGTTAAGGTCTCTTTTCCCCAAACTCCACCAGTGTTCACATTTGGGCATATTGAGTATTCATGCTAAGTTTGGTCCAGATCTATCATTGTTTGAGTCCACAGTGCTCTCTGGATGTAGGTGAACTACAACTCCCAAAATCAAGGTCAATTGCCCAACAAACCCTTCCAGTACTTTCTCTTGGTCTTGGGAGTTCTGTGTGCCAAATTTGGCTCGATTCTTTTGTTGGTGGAGTTCAGAATGCTCTTTGATTATAGGCTAACTATAAATCCCAGCAACTACAACTCCCAAATGACAAAATGAATCCCCCCCCCAACCCCACCAGTTTTCAAATTTGGGCATATTGGCTATTTGTGTCAAATTTGGTCCAGTGAATAAAAATACATCCTGCATATCAGATATTTACATTACGATTCATAACAGTAGCAAAATTGCAGTTACGAAGTACCAATTGATATAATGTTATGGTTGGGGGTCACCAACACATGAGGAACTGCATTAAGGGGTCGTGGCATTAGGAAGGTTGAGAATCACTGATCTAAACTGATGATCATGCCATCACCACTCAAGCAGGGAGCTTTGAGATGGTTGAACAGAAGCTCTCCAAAGCTTTAGGTGTTCCTAAAGCTGAGCTGCTGAGCTTGTTGACTGAAAGGTTGCAGGTTCAAATCTGGGGCTTTCACTGTCAGCCCCAGCTTCTACAAACCTAGAAGAAGAAGAAGGAGAAGGAGAAGAAGAACAACAACATTATTTTTCTACCCCGCCTCCATCTCCCCAAAGGGACTTGGGGCAGCTTACATGGGGCCCAAGCCCAAGGCAGAATACAATTAAAAACAAAGTAAAAACAATTAAGACAGCATAAAACAGCGTAAAACAACATAGCAATAATAGCTAGCAACAACAATAACAGCAAACTAATTTTGGAGGAGGAGAGGAAAGACCACTACATGAACTAGTTAAAGGATAAGTGGTTTAGTAAGATGGATAATGACATTTTTTATTTTATTTTATTTTTCAAACTTATATGCCGCCACTCCCCTAGAGCTTGGAGCGGCTTACAAAACAAACTGGAATCTAACACAAATTAAAACAACAGATCATTGGAAATAGCATGGAAACCTAGCAGTTAAAAAACATGCAAATGTAAGTAGATCAATAGGTAACGCGCCGGCGGGAAGGTAATGGCGCTCCATGCAGTCATGCCGGCCACATGACCTTGGAGGTGTCTATGGACAACGCTGGCTCTTCGGCTTAGAAATGGAGATGAACACCAACCCCTAGAGTTGGACACGACTGGACTTAGAGGAAAACCTTTACCTTTACCTAGTGCCTACTATAGGGAAAACCAGCTGATTCCTAATCCATCTAAAACACAGCCGTGTGCTTTTCACCTTAAGAGCAGACAAGCATCTCAAGCTTTGAGGATTACCTGGGAAGGGATCCCACTGGAGCATTGCAGCACACCCAAATACCTGGGAGACACTTTGGACCATGCTCTGACTTATAAGAAGCACTGCCTGAATATCAAGCAAAAAGTGGGTGCTAGAAATGATACCACACAAAAACTGACAGGTGAAGAGATCTTCCCTTGCACTTTGCTAGTCTGCTGCTGAATATGCATGCCCAGTGTGGAAAACATCTCCCCATTTTAAAACAGAGGATGTGGCTCTTAATGAGACATGCCGCATTACCACAGGATGTCTGTTCCCCACACCACTGGAGAAATTCTACCGTTTAGCTGTTATTGCATCACTTGCCATCCATCGGGAAGTAGCAACCAATAATGAAAGGACCAAGGCAGTGGCATCTCTGACCCATCCTCTTTGGATATCAGCCAGCATGCCACTGCCTTAAATCAAGATACAGCTTCCTAAGAAACAGCTTCCTAAGTGCAATGAGGAAAAATGGTGTCCTCGATGGTTTTCAAGCAACTTTTAATGTGGAGATAAGTGATTTTAATGTATGTATTTATTTATTTATTTATTTACAGCATTTATATTCCGCCCTTCTCACCCCGCAAGGGACTCAGGGCGGATTACAATGTACACACATATATGGCAAACATTCAATGCCAATTAGACATACAACGTATATAGACATATACAGAGGCTATTTAACTTTTTCTGGCCGCCAGGGGAGCTGTCGCTTTCATTATCCATCTGTGGCACTGATGAAGTACTTCCGCATTCCCCGCATGCTTTGCTGGAGTGCTTTTTGCTGGAGTATTTTTATGGCCTCATAAATTAGTTAATTAGCCTCCCCACACATAGGTGGTACCTAATTTTCTACTTGATAGATGCAACTCTCTTTTGGGTTACAAAGGTCGACAACAAGCTACACAAAATTGGCCAGAAGCTCACTCCGACCCAGGCTGGCTTTGAAATCATGATCTTCTGGTCAGAGTGATCTTAATGCAGCTGACACAGCCAGCTGTGCCACAATCCCAGTGCTTTTATGTTTTTATGTCCCAGCATTGAATGTTTGCCGTATGTTGTTGTTCATTCGTTCAGTCGTCTCCGACTCTTCGTGACCTCATGGACCAGCCTACGCCAGAGCTCCCTGTCGGCCGTTACCACCCCCAAGCTCCCTCAAGGTCAGTCCAGTCACTTCAAGGATGCCATCCATCCATCTTGCCCTTGGTCGGCCCCTCTTCCTTTTGCCTTCCACTTTCCCCAGCATAATTGTCTTCTCTAGGTTTGCCGTATATGTGTGTACATTGTAATCCGCCCTGAGTCCTCTGCGGGGTGAGAAGGGCGGAATATAAATGCTGTAAATAAATAAATAAATAAATACAAACATTAAAATCACTTATCTTCATATTAAAAGTTGCTTGAAAACCATTGAGGACACCATTTTTCCTCATTGCACTTAGGAAGCTGTTTTTTAGGAAGCTGTATCTTGATTTAAGGCAGTGGCTGATATCCGAACAGGGGATGGGCCGGAGATGTCACTGCCTTGGTCCTGCCCTGAGTCCCCTGCGAGGTGAGAAGGGCAGAATATAAATGTTTTAAAGAAAATAAATAAATAAATAAGATATGTGCAGGAACACCTAAGTAAGTGAGAGTCCAAAAGTGGCAGGTTGAAACGCAGCGCCTTACATGCAGGAACACCTCAGTAAGTGAGAGTCCAAAAGTGGCAGGTTGAAATGCAGCACCAGGTCACCCAGTCTTTGGTGTGCCCAGGAGGGAGTCTCTTACCCAGTGAAACTGGATAAGAGACTCCCTCCTGGGCACACCAAAGACTGGGTGACCTGGAAGGCGGTGAACAGGCCGTGCTCTGGCACCACGAGATGCAGAGCCAACCTTAAGAAATGGAGCCACAAACTGGAGTCTGTGACATGCAAATGTGGAGAAGAGCAAACCACAGACCACCTATGACAATGCAGCATGAGCCTTGCCAGATGCACAATAGAGGACCTTCTCACAGCAACACCAGAGACACTCCAAGTGGCCAGCTTCTGGCTCAAAGGGCATTTAATATAATGACAAGTTTTTAAAAACTTTGTGTTTTTAAATGCATTTTAACTTTATCCCCTACTCGCTTCTGACACGATAAATAAAACCAACTGACAATATTATGCCAAACAGAATTATACATGAATGTTTTTATCTTCCTTAAAGTTATTTTCAATAATTCTGAAAGTATTGTCGAAGGCTTTCATGGCCGGAATCACTGGGTTGTTGTAGGTTTTTTCGGGCTATATGGCCATGTTCTAGAGGCATTTTCTCCTGACGTTTCACCTGCATCTATGGCAAGCATCCTCAGAGGTAGTGAGGTCTGTTGGAACTAGGAAAATTGGGTTTATATGTCTGTGGAATATTCTGAAAGTATTTTGTTTCTAGAAAGTATGCCTTCCTTTTGCCTTTCCTCTGGCTTTCCCTATTGAATGTTTCCACCAGGAAGAGAGCCACGCACTTCACTAAATAGGAGAGTTATGAGGGCAGCATGTGGCTAGGTTTGTCAAATAAATAAGCCTGTAAGCCACATTCAGGTTTGGATGATGATAAAACAAGTACAGAACTGGGCATAGAAAGAGTTAAGCCAGGCTCTCTGGGTGTGCATCCTGCCAGCTTGCTTCCTCCTTTACGATCAAAGGTAGTGACGCTGCTAGAAAGAATTGACCAAATTTGTCGTTTCCTTGAAGGTCCAGAAATCTTGAAGAAAATCAAAGAATTGACCAAAAAGTACCCCGGAGGGACAGCATCTTTAGCAATCCAGCCAGCTGTGTCTCTCCCCCTTCTCCAAGGCAGTGGGAGATCACCAACATCTGTTGCAATCATGCCTTTCCGGAAAGGTAAGGAGTTGGTTTGGTTTGCTTTTTCAACCTGGAAGGCGGAGCTGCCTTGGCCTCCTAAAGTAGCGCAGCTTTGGGAACTTTGTACCAGTCCATGCCTCTCTCCTGATCTCTGGGCCAAAGTCCAGGAGCTCTCCAGTGCTTAGCTACTCTTCAAGTATTGTTGAAGGCTTTCATGGCCAGAATCACTGGGTTGTTATAGGTTTTTTCAGGCTATATGGCCATGTTCTAGAGGCATTCTCTCCTGACATTTCGCCTGCATCTATGGCAAGCATCCTCAGAGGTAGTGAGGTCTGTTGGAACTAGGAAAATGGGTTTATATATCTGTGGAATGACCAGGGTGGGACAAAGAACTCTTGTCTGTTGGAGCTAGGTGTGAATGTTTCAACTGACCACCTTGATTAGCATTTGATGGCCTGGCAGTGCCTGGGGCAATCTTTTGTTGAGAGGTGATTAGATGTCCTTGATTGTTTCATCTCTGTTGTTTTGCTGTTGTAATTTTAGAGTTTTTTAATACTGGTAGCCAGATTTTGTTCATTTTCATGGTTTCCTCCTTTCTGTTGAAATTGTCCACATGCTTGTGGATTTCAATGGCTTCTCTGTGTAGTCTGACATGGTGGTTGTTAGAGTGGTCCAGCATTTCTGTGTTCTCAAATAATATGCTGTGTCCAGGTTGGTTCGTCAGGTGCTCTGCTATGGCTGATTTCTCTGGTTGAAGTAGTCTGCAGTGCTTTCATGTTCCTTGATTCGTGTGTTGGGCAATGCTGCTGCGTTTGGTGGTCCCTATGTAGACTTGTCCACAGCTGCATGGTATACAGTAGACTCCTGCAGAAGTGAGAGGATCCCTCTTGTCCTTTGCTGAACGTAGCATTTGTTGGATTTTCTTGGTGGTCTGTAGATAGTTTGTATGTTGTGTTTTCTCATCAGCTTCCCTATGCGGTCAGTGGTTCCCTTGATGTATGGCAGGAACACTTTTCCTCTGGGTGGATCTTTGTCTTGACTCTCATGGCTTGTTCTTGGTCTTGCAGCTCTTCTGATGTCTGAGTGGAGTCTCCATTGGCCTGGAGAGCCCAGTTTACTCTTCAAGTCTTTCAGCTTAACCTACACCTGGGTTTGCAGCCTGAAAGTGCAGGTGGAGGAAAAGGAACCATTTCATAGGACTGGTTGAAACTACTCCATTTCCTCCACCTGCAGGAAAGGCAATTCTCCCTAAACATGAGGCAGAACTTCCTGATGGTTGGAGTTGTTTGGAGTGGAATAGATTGCCAAAGATTGTGGTGGAGTCATTTTCTCTGGTGTTTTTGAAACAGAGGCTGCATAGCCATCTATCAGGAGTGCTTGGATTGTGTCTTCCTGCCTGGCAGAATGGAACTGGAGTAGATGGAGTTGGATGAAATGGCAGGGAGAAGGTTTCAGGAAAAGAGACAAAGAGAGGTCCAGAGGTCTCAAAAGCACAGATTTTATTTCCAGCTGGGACCCTGGAGTGGACTATGTCCAAAAGCATCCAGAGCCGTGATATAGGCGCTGACTATGCCTTTTATAGCCTTCAAATGCAAGCAAACAAAGAACATGTGTCTACATACATTTACCTCATTCACTACGTAACCTTAGCATCATACAAATATCAAATTCTATTTTCCAACATGCAAAAGGCATGTCTCTGTGTCTTTCTAGGAGCAGCTTACATCCATCAGGGGCCTGCTTTTGACCTGTCAGGCGGGAGAGGTATTGGCTCCGTTTGTACCAGTCTCTTTCTCTGGAATGCATAGATAACATGTCCCCCTCTTCAGCCCCTCTCTTGCTGTGCCTGGACAGCAGCTTGCTTGTCCTGTTAACATTCTTTCTATACAGAGAGAACTTGATTTTTCTATACATTTCAATGCTTGTAAAGTACATACAATTTATGCATAAATAAATATCTATTTTTCCAATATCTCCTCATCAGGACATTTGGGTCTCTTCCAACTCTGTAATTATATGGTTCTGTGGGTGCTTGCTTTCCTCTACCAGAGAAGAATTCCCTCTATGCAGATAACTAGCACTTTCGCTTCTTTGGCCCACTAGATTTCTGTGTGGATGGACTTTTGAAAAAATATATATGACTATTCCATCATAGGGTTGTTGTTCGACAATACATCATATTTCCCCCCTCTCCTGTGGGATGAAGTGGCATGATCCTAAAGACACCAGATCACAAGGCCTGGCTTGGTCCACAGTAGTGGTTCCCAACCTTTTGGCCTCCAGGTGTTTTGGACTTCAACTCTCAGAAATCCCAGCAATTTTACCAGTTGTTGGGAACTGTGAGAGCTGAAGTCCAAAACACCTGAAGGTTGGGTGTCTCCAACTTTCAAGGTCTATCTCCAGGGAAGGGATGAGGCTACAAATTCCCAATTTTGGGGACTCAGCTTCATGCAAGAAGAAAGGGCTGGGTGCCAATCAAAGTTAAAACCTATGGCCAATGTCTGCTGAAATTTGCACTGGAAGATCTAGAGATCCTTAGTCAGGCTCTCCAAGAGTACTCTATAGCCAACTTCTGGAGGACCTCAAGATTTCCACAAGTAAATTTTGCACCTCAAGATGAAAAGCAAGATAATAATAATAATTTATAGGAAATCATTACTATTATTATGTTTATATAAACCCCACCTTTTCTCTCCACAAGGAGACTCAAATTGATTTTTTTAATTATTGTTCTTATTAAGGGTCTTAGGAGACCGCAATGGCGCAAAGGGTTAAACCCCTGTGCTGGCAGGAATGCTGACCGAAAGGTTGGCAAGTGGGATGAGCGTCTGTCTGTCAACTCCAGCTTCCCACAACAACAACAACAATAACAGCAGCAACAACCAGCACCGGCTGTTAGGAATTGTGGGAGTTGAAGTCCAAAACACCTGGAGGGCACAAGTTTGTCCATGCCTGATCCACATGGTACAATGGTGTTGGACTATGAGTTCGAATCCCCACTTGGCCAAGGCAATGGCACGCCTCGTCTGAATACATCCTGCCAAGGAATCCCCAGCATCACCATAAATCAGGGTTGACTTCAAAGCAATTATGCACACAGTAATGGCGTGAAATTGTTTGGATTTGGCATGGCAGGAGGAACTGCTGCAGTGACGTAAACATTTGGGTTTTCCAGTTCATTTTGTATTTTAAGCAGCACAATGAGTTAAACCCCTGTGCTGGCAGGACTGCTGACCAAAAGGTCGTCGGTTCAAATCCGGGGAGCAGGGTGAGCTCCCGTCTCTCAGCTCCAGCTTCCCATGTGAGAGAAGCCTCCCACAGGATGGTAACACATCTGGGTGTCTCCTGGACAACGTCCTTGAAGACGGCCAATTCTCTCACACCAGAAGCAACTTGCAGTTTCTCAAGTCGCTCCTGAAACAAAAATAATTAAGGGTACTTTCCTTGAACTCCAGTAAAGGTAGAGGATTGAGTGTATCTTTAATGGGCTGTATACCAACCATCCTTTTTGGTATAAAGGTTTTAGTATATAAAAATTATGGCTCAGAGTGTTGTTGCGTAAATATGCAAGTTACACAAATACCAGTGCTGTGGGAAAATTAAGGATTATGGGGAATCAATGGAAAATCTCAAGCGTCCCCAGGCAAAACTATGAAGGGAACTTGGGTGAAGAAACCTTTCCCCTCCAAAGGCAATACCCTAAAGCTGAAAGATAAGCTGTTCCATTCCATCCAGCATCTGTTCCATTCACCTCTCCAATGGCATAGTGGGTTAAACCCTTGTGCCGGCAGGACTGAAGACCAACAGGTCAGAGGTTCAAATCTGGGGAGCGCACGGATGAGCTCCCTCTATCAGCTCCAGCTCTCCATGCAGGGACATGAGAGAAGCCTCCCACAAGGGTGGTAAAACATCAAAACATCCAGGTGTCCCCTGGGCAACATCCTTGCAGACGGCCAATTCTCTCACACCAGAAGCCACTTGCAGTTTCTCAAGTCGCTTCTGACATGACAAAACAACAACAAAAAACAACAAAAAAACACCTCTCTTCCTAAAAGGTAAAATGTGGAAGAATTCAAGGCTTGGAAGTAATTTATTAAGTTTGGACACCATCTATATAAATAAAAATGTAATGTTCGCTTGTGGTATTAACATAACTCAAAAGCCACTGGACGAATTGACACCAAATTTAGATACAATACATCTATCAGGCCAACAACAACAACAACAACAAAATGATGATGATGATGATGATGATGATGATGATGATGATAATCTTTATTTATATCACGCCACCATCTCCCTGATGGAGACTCGGGGCAGCTTACAGGAGGCCAAGCCCAACAACACAATACAATAAATGAAGTCAAAACACACACAATAACATAAATTACATAAAACATAAAAATATAGCAAATAATATAAAATTAAAATAAATCATAACACAGTGATTGTGACAGTGAGCAATGACAAGTGACTATCACTCATAAAAATACAAAAAACAAACAAACACACACAGCAGAAGAGACTTAAAAAGCCAAAAAACAAAAATCACATTACAATTCATGCACAAACCAATATATATATTTATTGTGCAAACCTATATACATGCATATGCATATGCATATATATATATATATATATATATATATATGCGCGCAACCACACATATACACATATACACAAATATATACACACACAAGATACATATATACAGACTGGGCCACAGGAACGTGTAGCAGGGGACAGCTAGTCACTCATAAAAACACTGAAAAACACAGCGGAAGAGACTTTAAAAGCCAAAAAATAAAAAATACATTACAATGCATGTGCAAAACCACATATATACACATATACACAAATATATATACACACATAACATATATACACATACAAAATATATATACACAGACTGGGCCACAGCAACGCATGGCAGAGGATAGCTAGTGCTTTATAAATGACATAATCAAGGGGAACTAATTAATTTTTTTTCAGTTGCAAGGGTTTTTACAAAGTTACATTTTGAAGGCAATGAAATGTGCAAGAATTACATAATTTTATCAGCAATGAGTTGTGATTTTTATTTATTTTTCAAAAGTTACAACTGCAAACATTGAGCCGAACTGAATGCAATACAACCTTCATATCTGCTGGAAATGGTGAAATCATGGAAACTTTTTGGAAGGCCTTTCTATACAAAGATAGCGATATAAAGTGTATTTCGGGATTGACCCGAGGCAGATCCCAAGTACCCCAAGGCTTCTGTTTGTGTGCAGTTTGAACCGAAGAATGTGGCATGGCTTTATTTTTTTTTGGCAGTGGAATATACTTTTACACAATCCGGGTTAAGGAAAACCTGTTTTAACTCCTAGGGGAAAGTACAGCGTGTTTTGTATAGCTTGTCATTAGGAAAATTTCAAATGATAATATGGGTGTCTGTGTGAGTCATGCTTGGAGAGGGCAAATTGACTTGTGTTGCTGTTGGGTGCTTTCAAGTCAATTTGCACTTATGACAACCCTGCTTTAGGATTTTCTTGGGAGTCAGAGGAGATGAACTATAAATCCCAGAAACTACAACTCCCAAATGTCAAGGTCTATTTTCCCCTAACTCCACCAATGTTAACATTTGAGCATATGGAGGATTCGTGCCAAGTTTGGTCCAGATCCATCATTGTTTGAGTCCACGGTGCTCTTTGTGAACTACAACTTCCAAACTCAAGGTCAATGCCTACCAAAACCCTTCCAGTATTTTCTCTTGGTCATGGGAGTTCTGTGTGCCAAGTTTGGTTCAATTCCATCATTGATGGAGTTCAGAATGCTCTTTGATTGTAGGTGAACTATAAATCCCAGCAACTACAACTCCCAAATATCAAGGTCTATTCCCCAAACTCCACCAGTGTTCACATTTGGGCATATTGAGTATACGTGCCCGATCCGTCATTGTTTGAGTCCACAGTGCTCTCTGGAGGTAGATGAACTACAACTCCAAAACTCAAGGTCAATGCCTACCAAACCCTTCCAGTATTTTCTGTTGGTCATGGGAGTTCTGTGTGCCAAGTTTGGTTCAATTCCATCGTTGCTGGGGTTCAGAATGCTCTTTGATTGTAGGTGAACTATAAATCCCAGCAACTACAACTTCCCAAATGTCAAGGTCTATTTTCCCCAAACTCCATCTGTGTTCATATTTGGGCATATGGGGTATCCGTGCCAAGTTTGGTCCAGATCCTTCATTGTTTGAGTCCACAGTGCTCTCTGGATGTAGGTGAACTACAACTCTCAAACTCATGGTCAGTGCCTACCAAACCCAGTATTTTCTGTTGGTTGTGGGAATTCTGTGTGCCAAGATTGGTTCAATTCCATTGTTGGTGGAGTTCAGAATGCTCTTTGATTGTAGGTGAACAATAAATCCCAGCAACTACAACTCCCAAATGACATAATCAAGGCCCCCAAACCCCACCAGTATTCAAATGTGGGTGTATGGAATATTTGTGTCAAATGAAAATACATCCTGCAGATCAGATATTTACATTATGATTCACAACAATAACAAAATGACAGTTGTGAAGTTATGGTTGGGGGTCACCACAACATGAGGAACTGTATTAAGGGTTCACGGCATTAGGAAGGTTGAGTAACACTGGGTTAAACACTTGTGCTGGCAGGACTGAAGACTGACAGGTCGGAGGTTCGAATCTGCAGATGAGCTCCCCCTGTCAGCTCCAGCTCCCCATGCGGGGACACGAGAGAAGCCTCCCACAAGGATGGTAAAACATCCGGGCATCCCCAGGGCAATGTCCTTGCAGATGGACAATTCTCTCACACCGAAAGCAACTTGCAGTTTCTCAAATTGCTCCTGACACTGAAAAAAAAATCTGCATTATAGAATTAACTCAGTCTGACACCACTTTAACTGCCATGGCTCAATGCTGAGGCTTTGAATCTTGATGTTCGTGGAGACACAGGGCGTGTTTACACAATGGAATGAATGCGCTTCAGCACCACTTGAACTGCCATGGCTCCATGCTACAAAATCCTGGGAGTCTTATATGGCAAAGAAGGGTAAAGACCTTGTAAAACGACAACTCCCCTGATTCCATAGCATGGATCCATGACAGTTAAGGGACCACAAAGGCCATCTAGTCCAACCCCTTGCAGGACTAGCCTGACACTCAAACCATTTCCCAGCAGGTCTGGTTGGTTTTGATATCGGAAAAGGTTACAAATATCATATTATGTAAGAGAGAAGATGATGCTATCTAACGAGATATGAGAAAAGATGATGAGCCAGAAGAGCATAAAACCTTCACATTGATGAACCGATAATCTGGAAAGTGTTGTAATGAGCCATAGGTCAAAGAACAGTAACTGTTAAGATAGACAGAAAGTGGATACTATAGATAGGTAGCTATAGTGCTATATAGTCTATAGGACTATAAACATACACAGACAGCTATTTGATTTGTGATTAATGTATGTTCAGAATGATCACTGAATATATGTAGATAGAGTTGAGTAAAAATTAAGTAAATATTCTGAGTGAGAATTTCATAACGCAGGACAACAGTCCAACAAGCACAAGGGCTTCCGGCTACCTGTCCTCCCTGGGGAGAAAACACCAGGTGTCGGCACGGAACATAATGTTCAGATGGGTTCTAAGCAGGCAACATCCACTCTGCCTCAGCTCCAATAATGTAAGAACAACAACAAAAAATACTGCAGTGTCTTAAAGATGTATACAGTTGTTGTTGTTATGCTTTTTTTCTCCTGGATAGAGAGATAGACAGATAGATGGATAGATCCTGGGTGGCAGTAGGAGAGATAGATACAAGATAGATAGATAGATAGATAGATAGATAGATGGATGGATGGATGGATGGATGGATGGATGGATGGATGGATGGATGGATGCTGGTTGGCAACATAAGGTAACTAGCTAGATGAATGCTGGGTGGCAGTAGAATAGATAGATAGATAGATGATAGATAGATAGATAGATGACAGATGGATAGTAGAGAGAGATGACTGATAGATTGATAGATCAAGAGATGCTGCTTGGCAATAGAAAGAAAGAAAGAAAGAAAGAAAGAAAGAAAGAAAGAAAGAAAGAAAGAAAGAAAGAAAGAAAGAAAGAAAGATAGATAGATACTGGCAGCATAAGGTAGCTAGCTAGATGAATGCTGGATGGCAGTAGAATAGATAGGTAGACAGACAAATAGATAATAGATGACAGATGGATAGTAGAGAGAGATGACTGATAGATTGATAGATCAAGAGATGCTGCTTGGCAATAGATGGATGGATGGATGGATGGGGTGGGAATGGATGGATGGATGGATAGATAGATAGATAGATAGATAGATAGATAGATAGATAGATAGATAGATAGATAGATGATAGACAGACAGACAGACAGACAGACAGTTAGATAGAGTTAGATAGATGCTGGTTGGCAACAGAAGCTAGATGAATGCTAGGTGACAGTAGAATAGAATAGAACAGAACAGAACAGAAGCTTCTGAAAGCTATCAAGAAAAGAGCACATTTCCTGAAATAAGAACCAGGAAAATAAGACTGACTGTAAATAGAAGGTCGGCTGCTGTCCTCTCCTTTTTGCCTTTGTTGTATTTTGAAATGGTCATATGACTGATCAAATAAATAAATAAATAATAAGCTAGATGAATGCTGGATGGCAATGGAGATAGATAGATAGATCGATCGATAGATCGATAATTGATGACAGATTGATAGTAAAGAGAGATGATAGACTGATAGATCAATAGATCAAGAGATGCTGCTTGGCAATAGATGGATGGATGGATAGATGGATGGATGGATGGATGGATGGAAGGATGGATGGATAGATAGATAGATAGATAGAAAGGTAGACAGACAGACAGATAGATAGTGGATAGATAGATAGTGGATAGATATAGATGCTCAGTGGCAATAGTATATCGATAGGTGGATGCAGTTGAAAATGGAGACAAATACAGAGAACGTCTATCTTTCTTGTGCCTGATATATATCTTTATAAACACCCACACACACAATATTCTTGTGTGAGTCATTCTACTCAAGGCCTGGCCCTTTTCCTGCAATTGTTGTCATTCAAAGAGCTCTTTCTTCCCTTACCCTAAACTACATCTTTTTCTATTTTCCCTGCCTTCAGTCACTGGGGGATCTGCTTAGTCAAGAGCCCAGATCTGGGTCCCTCCTCAACCCTCATGCTTCCTCCCTGTCTTTTGGGGCTGTCTCCTATAGATAGCACAAAACGTAGATCTCCCGCTGCCCACATGTTTGGTGCCATTTCCAGCAAGAGTGACTATTATCGGAACTTCCTTAGTGCTTTGGATGACTCATGTTGTGCATCCAATTTCTGGCAAGGATCTCGTCCAGTCGGTGGGAAGGCGCATGCCTTTCGTTGCATGATGAAGTAGCATCACTCATGCTTTGCCCTTGCAAGGACTGTGTTTTGCACACAAACACACATGCATGCATGCCTTGCAATTCTCAGCAGGAACAGAATGTGTTTTGTTTCTTACCGTCAAGGTTCCTTCTCCACTGGACATGACTTAACAACTACAACAGGAAGTGCTCGTTGTTGTTGCTGCCACTATTATTTTTGCCGTTGTTGTCATTGTTGTCATTGTTATTATTACAAAAAGCTCTCCACACTCAATAGAATTAGGGGCATAGAGTTTCCATGAAAGTAAAAAACCATGCATAAAATCATTACTATTTTTTAACCTGAAATAAGACATTGCTAGGAAAAAGAAGTAAGACCTCCCTCGGTCCTCCAGCAAAACTTTATGATATACTTAAAATGCAGGTTAGGAAATGCTGGTTCAAGCCAGATGCATAAATGACATGACAAAGTTGTCATCCTTCCTAGGAAACTGGATTTCTCCAGTCTAATTCCCAAGTTGAAGAATAAGCCAATGATGGGAACATCTTCTTTTGGGTCAAGACAAATGCACAGAAGAGAAGGGATTTCCTGAAAGTCTCTTTGCCCTAATAGCAACGTTACCAGGAATAGTAACCTAACCGGTCTCTTCCCCCAACTGCTTTGCAATTGCTCTTTCTGAAATGATGTAGAGCAGCGTTTCTCAACCTGGGGGTCAGGATCCCTGGGATGGTCACGAGGGGGTGTCAAAGAGGTCGCCAAACACCATCAGAAAACACATATTTCAGATAGTCTTAGGAACCCCTTTAGCAGAGGAGGCTGAAGATCTCTCTGCCTGTCCTTCTCTTCCTTTTTGGAAGCATTTTCTGTTGGAGGGTTCTGTGTGGGAAGTTTCCCCAATTCTGAGGTGAACTACAATCCCAAACTCAAGGTCAATGCCTACCAAACCCAGTATTTTCTGTTGGTTGTGGGAGTTCTTTGTGCCAAGTTTGGTTCAATTCCATCACTGGTGGAGTTCAGAATGCTCTTTGCTTGTAGGTGAACTATAAATCCTAGAAACTACAACTCCCTGATGTCAAGGTCTATTTCCCCCCAAACTCCACCAGTGCTCCCATTTGTCCAGATCCATCATTGGTCCAGATCCATCATTGTTTGAGTCCACAGTGCTCTCTGGATGTAGGTGAACTACAACTCCAAAATCAAAGGACACTGCCCACCAAACCCTTCCAGTATTTTCTGTTGGTCACGGTTCTGTGTGACAGGTTTGGTTCAGTTCCATCATTATGGAGTTCAGAATGCTCTGATTGTAGGTGAACTATAAATCCCAGCAACTACAACTCCCAAAAGACAAAATCAATCCCCGCCCTAACTCCACCAGTATTCAAATGTGGGCGTATCGGATATGTGTGCCAAATTTAGTCCAGTGAATGAAGATACATCCTGTATATCAGATATTTACATTACCATTCATAACAGTAGCAAAATTAGTTCTGAAGTAGCAACGAAAATAATGTTACGGTTGGGGGTCACCACGACATGAGGAACTCTATTAAGGGGTTGCAGCATTAAGAAGGTTGAGAACCACTGATGTAGAGATTTGAAGCAGGACCATGTGGGTGTTCTCTGCTTTGGAAATAAAATTGCAGGCATCCTACAGTTGGCTGTCATGCACCATAATCAGACATATTTTGCTGCCGGTACATGTGCAGCAAAGCTCTACGCATCATCACCAAATGCACATTTGCTGTGCAATGTGGGATCCACTAAGTGACTCAAGGACATCAGCCAAGTATGAGAAACGGACATGCGCTTGAGTTCAGTATCTCTTATTTCTCTTTCTCTTATCTGCCTGGAGCTTGGGTAGCATTTGTGCATGTGTGTGCATGAAGCACGTGGCAATACAGGACTCTCCTTCAGCACCACGTTTCAAATGTGTTGACTTTCTTCCTCACAGCTTTTCCTGCTGCTCGGCTTTCACACCATTACATAGAAAATGGACATAGTGTGGTCTCGAAGACGATGACTGCATTTCAAAGTGCACAATACTGCACTTACATGAACTTCAGAGATATAGGATCGATGACACCTGGCTTGAAAACAGTACACGTAAAAGGAATTGAGGAGTCTTAGGGCATCGCAAGCTGAACACGAGCCAAAAGTGTGATGCAGCAGCTTAAAAAACCAATGCGATTCTAGGCTGCATCAATAGGTGTTTAGGGCAGTGTTTCTCAATCTTCCTAATGCTGTGACCCCTTAATGCAGTTCTACATGTTGTGGTGACCCCAAACCATAACATTTTTTTTTGCTACTTCATAACTGTCATTTTGCTGTCGTTGTGAATCGTAATGTAAACATCTAATATGCAGGATGCATTTTTGTTCACTGGACCAAATTTGGCACAAATACCTGATATGCCCAAATTTGAATATTGGTGGGTTTTGGGGGGGGGGGGGGTGGGGTGATTTTGTCATTTGGGAGTTGTAGTTGCTGGGATTTATAGTTCACCTACAATCAAAGAGCATTCTGAACCCCACCAACGATGGAATCGAACTCCCACGACCAACAGAAAACACTGGAAGGGTTTGGTAGGCATTTACCTTAAGTTTGGAAGTTGTAGTTCACCTACATCCAGACAACACTGTGAACTCAAATAATGATGGATCTGGACCAAACTTGGCACAGATACCCAATAAGTGTTGGTTGGCATTGACTATGAGTTTGGGAGTTGTAGCTCACTTACATCCACAGAGCACTGTGGACTCAAACAATGATGGATCTAGACCAAACTTGACACAGATACTCAATATGCCCAAATGTAAACTTTGGTGGAGTTTGGGGGAAAATAGACCTTGACATTTGGAGTTGTAATTGCTGGAATTTATAGTTAACTTACAATCAAAGAGTATTCTCAACACCACCAGTGATGGAATTCAGGCAAACGTGGCACACAGAACGCCCACAACCAACAGAAAATAATGGAAGTGCTGGTTGGCATTGACCATGAGTTTGGGAGTTGTAGTTCACCTACATCCACAGAACACTGTGGACTCAAACAATGATGGATCTAGATCAAACTTGGCATGGATACTCAATATGCCCAAATGTAAACTTTGGTGGAGTTTGGGGAAAATAGATCTTGACTTTTGTGAGTCATAGTTGCTGGGATTTATAGTTCACCTACAATCAAAGAACATTCTGAACTCCACCAACAATGGAATTGGGCCAAGCTTCCCACACAGAACCACCATGACCAACAAAAAATACTGTGTTTTCTGATGGTCTTTGACGACCTCTCTGACACCCCCTCATGACCCCCCAGGGGTCTCGACCCCTAGGTTGAGAAATGCTGTTCTAGGTCTGATCAAAGGTTTTTAAGGCCTAACCCAGGGTTGATTGTAATAGGAATTATAACAGAGAAGTGAAGCTGTTGGAAAAGGGAAGGAGACGTTCAACCCTTTCACCCTTGCATGACATCCTTGATCTCCATGACCCTGCAAATGGCATCTGAGGTTGTTAAGGGACTCTTCTTCCATCGAGTTGCCATAAATCAAATTCCACAAAAACCAAACAAAGGAGTTGTATGGGTTGCCAACATTGGTGTAGACCTGTTACAAAAGAGCTCTTTTGCCCCTGAAAAGGAAATCACACTTCCAGAAGACATAAAAAGGGAGCAATTATCATGTAAAAGGAGGGATGCTTTACACCTTCAGTTATTCAAAAACAGTCATTTCCCAAAGGTCACTCCCAGCTTGAGGGAAAGGGGTATTTTAGCTTTGGGGGAAGAGGTCAAATGAAGCATTGTCTTCCCCAAATATTTCCCTTCCATGAAATTGTCAACCCCCAAAGTTCTATCATTGCAAGAACTTACATTTTTTGGGTGAAATTTTAGAAATTTTGAGTTTTGGAATGCAAGGAAAATGGGCAGGCTTCTTGATTATTTTTTTTATTGTGTCAGAAGCTGCTTGAGAACATACTGCAAGTCACTTCTGGTGTGAAAGAATTGGCCATCTACAGAGATGTTGCCCACGAGACACCCAGATGTGTTAGCTGGGAGGCTTCTCTCATGTCCCCGCAAGCTACAGCTGACAGACGGGAACTCACCCCATTTTGCGGATTCGAACCGGCAGCCTTCATGTCAGCAAGACAGTAATGATCCAACAAGCTATAGACCAATCTCCTTGTTGTGCCAGCTTTACAAAGTTCTGGAGATACTTATTTTGCATAGAATTATGGGCAAAATAGACCCATGTCTAATTCCACAGCAAGCTGGCTTCAGGAAAGGCAAAAGCTGCACATCGCAAGTGCTGAACCTCCTGGAGATTCCATCTCAACATTAGGAAGAACTTCCTGACTGTGAGAGCCATTCAACAGTGGAACTCTCTGCCCCGGAGTGTGGTGGAGGCTCCTTCTTTGGAAGCTTTTAAACCGAGGCTAGATGGCCATCTGTCAGGGGTGCTTTGAATACAATATTCCTGCTTCTTGGCAGGGGGTTGGACTGGATGGCCCATGAGGTCTCTTCCAACTCTATGATTCTATGATTCCATGACATGATAAATAAATAAATAGCAAAACAACTTTCAGATCAGCAGTTTAGCCGGCACAAGAGTTGAACCTATTGTGTCACCACAGCTCTTTCTTGATGAATCTACTGGACTCGGGCTGCTAAATTAATGCAGTTCGTCACCATTTTAACTCCAGGGTGTTGTAGCTTTCCAAAGTGTGCTGAGGCCTCACCAAACTACAACTCCCATGAATCCAAAGCGTAAATACAACCCTAGACGTTTGCACTGCAGACCTAGAGTTTCCCACATTTAATCAACCCTGCAAATAAAGAGATGTGCAAAAGTCAAACCCACATATGCAGAGGACCAATTGCTCTATTTTAAATGTTTTGTTATTGTTTATTCGTTCAGTCACTTCTTACTCTTTGTGACCTCTTGGACCAGTGCATGCCAGAGCTCCCTGTCAGCCGCAGTCACTTCAAGGATACCATCCATCCATCTTGCCCTTGGTCGGCCCCTCTTTCCTTTTCTGCAGCACCATTGTCTTCTCCAAGCTTTCCTGTCTTCTCATGATGTGGCCAAAGTACTTCATCTTTGCCTCCGATATCCTTCCCTCCAATGAGCAATCGGGCTTTCTTTCCTGGAGGATGGACTGCTTGGATCTTCTCATGGTCCAACGCACTCTCAGAATTTTCCTCCAGCATCACAGTTCAAAAGCTCAGCCTTCCTTATGGTCCAGCTCTCAGATCCATAGGTCACTATGGGGAATACCATTGCTTTAACTTTGTGGATCTTTGTTGCCAGTATAATATCTCTATTCTTCACTATTTTGTCAAGATTGGACATTGCTCTCCACCCAAGAAGGAAACGTCTTCAGATTTCCTGGCTGCTCTCTGCGTCTGTAGTAATCTTTGCACCTAGAAATACAGAGTCTGTCATTGCCTCCATGTTTTCTCCCTCTATTTCCCAGTTATCAATCATTCTTGTTGCCACAACCCAGCTTTTGCGCTTTCTTCTTTCACCTTGGTGAGAAGGCTCCTCAGTTCCTCCTCGCTTTTGGCCATCAAAGTGCTATCATCTGCATATCTAAGGTTTTTAATGTTTCTTCCAGCAATTTTAACTCCAGCCTTGCATTCGTCAAGCTCTGCACATCGCATGTGTTCTGCATACAAGTTGAATAGGTAGGGTGAGAGTATACATCCCTCCCATACCATCTAGGATGTTAAGATCGTCTGGGGTGGCCCTGCTCTCGACTCCGTCTGCATCACAAATATGTCTGGCGGGGATGAGAGACAGGGCCTTCTCGGTTGTGGCCCCCCTCGGCTATGGAATGCCCTTCCTAGGAACATTAGATCAGGCCCTTCCCTTTTGATTTTCCAAAAAAAAAAAGAGTCAAAACCTGGCTATTCGAACAGTGTAATTAGACATAGGATTATGGAACAATTGGATTATGAGATAGGATTATGGTTTTTTTTACTATTGTCATGGTTTTAATTGATGTGTTAGGAGCCCCCAGTGGTGCAGTGGGTTAAACCCCTGTGCCGGCAGGACTGAAGACCCATAGGTCGCAGGTTCAAATTTGGTGGATGAGCTCCCTCTATCAGCTCCAGCTCCTCATCAGCTCCTCATACGGGGACATGAGAGAAGCCTCCCACAAGGATGATAAAACATCAAATCATCCGGGCGTCCCCTGGGCAACGTCCTTGCAGACGGCCAATTCTCTCACACCAGAAGCGACTTGCAGTTTCTCAAGTTGCTCCTGACACGACCAAAAAAAAAATCCATGCGTCAATGCTTTTTAATGTTTTAATGATGTTGTTGGCATTGAATGGTTGCCTTGTGAACCGCCTCGAGTTGCCTACGGGCTGAGAAGGGCGGTATGCAAATGTAGCAAATCTATATAAATAAAAATGTAATGTTCATTTGTGGGATTAACAGAACTCAAAAACCACTGGACGAGTTGACACCAAATTTGGACACAAGACACCTAACAACCCAATTGTCCTTCACTCAAAAAAAATGATTTTGTCATTTGGGAGTTGTAGTTGCTGGGATTTATAGTTCACCTACAATCAAAGAGCATTCTGAACCCCACCAACGATTGAACCAAAGTTGGCATACAGGACTCCAATGAACAACAGAAAACACTAGACGGGTTTGGTGGGCATTGACCGTGAGTTTTGGAGTTGTAGTTCACCTGCATCCAGAGAACTGTGGACTCAAACAATGATGGATCTGGACCAAACTCTACAAGAATACTCAATATTCCCAAATGTGAACACTGGTGGAGTTTGGGGAAAATAGAATCTTGACATTTGGGAGTTGTAGTTGCTGGGATTTATAGTTCACCTACAATCACAGAGCATTCTGAACCCCACCAACGATAGAATTGGGCCAAACCTCCCACACAGAACCCCCATGACCACCATAGTGGGCCACAGCAACGCATGGCAGGGGACGCTAGTATAAACAAATAAATAAATACTCCTTTCCCTGTCTTGAACCAGTCTGTTGTTCCATGGTCTGTTCTTACTGTTCCTATTTGGTTGTTATGCAGATTCCTCAGGAGACAGGCAAGGTGTCTTGGCCTCCCCATACCACCATGAACTTCCCACCATTTATTATGATCCGCACTGCCAAAGGCTTTAGAATAGTCAATAAAACAGAAATATATAGTGCTATAAATAAAATTTTCCCCATGTCCTGGAACATCTGTTTCTCAGAAGCCTTTAACCCTGGTGGCACCTATTTTTGCCAATGCGCTTTGTTTCTGAAACTGCATGTTCCTTGGGAGGGGCCTCTCTGTGTTTTTATTTTGCAGGCTGTGAGCCAAAGAGGTGCCGGTATCCCAGTCCTGGGAAAATTCTCCTCTTTTGCTGGCTCACAAGTTCACGTGCCAGGAAGGTAGAGTCATCAGAGGCATAGAATCATGGAAGAGACTCCAGAGGCCATCCAGTCCAACCCCCTTCTTTGAATCATGGAATCATGACCTCGTGGGCCATCCAGTCCAACCCCATTCTGCCAAGAAGCAGGAAATCGCATTCAAAGTACCCCTGACAGATGGCCACCCACTCTGTTTAAAAGCCTCCAAAGAAGGAGCCTCCACCACACTCTGGGCAGAGAGTTCCACTGCTGAACAGCTCTCACAGTCAGGAAGTTCTTCCTAATGTTCAGATGGAATCTCCTTTCTTGTAGTTTGAAGCCATTGTTCCTTGTCCTAGTCTCCAGGGCAGCAGAAAACAAGCTTGCTCCCTCCTCCTATAACTTCCCCTCACATATTTATACATGGCTATCATGTCTCCTCTCATGCCATACAGGAAGACACAATTAAAACATTCCCAATAGATGGCCATCCAGATGCAGCTTAGAAGGAGACCATTGGATTCCCAGGCATCATAATCTACACCTGAATAGCTCTTAGTTCTTCCTAATGTTTACATGGAATCTTTTTTCCTGCAATTGGAGTCAGTTGCAGATAATATTATCAGTGCATTTCATTTTCATTGCTGAAATGTAGCCCTTTACCAGGCATGGGCAAACTTTGGCCCTCCAGGTGTTCTGGACTTCAACTCCCACAATTCCCAACAGCCTACTGTTAGGAATTGTGGGAGTTGAAGTCCAAAACACCTGGAGGGCCCAAGTTGGCCATGGCTGCCCTACACCTTCCTCCCTGTTGAAATTCATCACACAACAATGTGATGTGGCGGCAAAAAAAGCCAATGGGATTTTGGCCTGCATCAATAGGAGCCTGGATGTTTTACCATCCTGTGGGAGGCTTCTCTCATATTCCTGCTTTGGTTAGACCACACCTGGAATATTGTGTCCAATTCTGGGCACCACAATTCAAGAGAGATATTGACAAGCTGGAATGTGTCCAGAGGAGGGCTACTAAAATGATCAAGGGTCTGGAGAACAAGCCCTATGAGGAGAGGCTTAAGGAGCTGGGCATGTTTAGCCTGAAGAAGAGAAGGCTGAGAGGAGATATGATAGCCATGTATAAATATGTGAGAAAAACAGGGAGGAGGGAGCAAGCTTGTTTTCTGCTTCCTTGGAGTCTAGGATGCAATGGAACAATGGCTTCAAACTACAAGAAAGGAGATTCCATCTGAACATGAGGAAGAACTTCCTGACTGTGAGAGCTGTTCAGCAGTGGAACTCTCTGCCCCGGAGTGTGGTGGAGGCTCCTTCTTTGGAGGCTTTTAACAGAGGCTGGATGGCCATCTGTCAGGGGTGCTTTGAATGCAATATTCCTGCTTCTTAGCAGAATGGGGTTGGACTGGATGGCCCATGAGGTCTCTTCTAACTCTTTGATTCTATGATTCTATGTTAGGCCTGTGACTGTGTGTTTTCCTTTTGGATTGTGTGGGCCAATGTGGGGCCGGCACCCCAGCCTTGGGAACATTCCCCTCCTCCTCCTTTTGCCCTTCCCCTGGACATTAGGTTCATGCGCCAGGCGGGTAAACAGCTTGTGGGGAGGGAGGCGGTGTGTGCAGCAGCCTTGTCGCAGCCTGTGCACGCTCCTTCCGCATGCACCAGGAGCAGGAAGTTTCGCCTTCCTCATCTGCATTTGCCTGACCTCTCCATCACCGGCCCATGTGAAAGGCGCATGCAGGCTCATTGTTGCGCCGGGCTCCTTTCACATGCCTCCTCCATGGAGCAGCACTTTCCAAGAAGCCCAGGGAACATGCAAAGCTCATAAACAAGCGCTCCAAATGTACTTTTCTTGTGCTCAGCACTTTAGAGGGAAAACATATTTTTTGCCAAGCCAATCAGCCCGAGGAGCTTGTGTCCCCCCCCCCCCCCATTTAAGGACACCAAACAGTTGCATAACATTGCATATAGACAAAGGAAAGGCTTGAAGGGGAGCAGATATTTTTCCTTAATGTACTCAGGGTTGTTTCCTAGAATTCGGAAGGTACAGAGCCAGCAGATTTGTGACTCTCTTATATTGTGTTTACTTATTTTATACTGATTAGTGCTTGGTTTGGTTAGGCAATCCCTCATAGCCTGAGGATGATGGTCCTCCAAGTCTGGTGTCTTGATGGTAGATCCATAGGTGGCCGTGGAGCCCTATTCTTGATCCACATGTTCTTCCACATCGATTTCCAGGTGGAAGGCAGTCCCAGTCAGGGTTGGCTTGATGCGCCTTCCTCCTGGCACGTTTCTCCCTTTCGCCCTCCATTCGTGCCTCTTCAAATTCTGCAGCACTGCTGGTCACAGCTGACCTCCAATCAGAACACTCAAGGGCCAGGGCTTCCCAGTTCTCAGTGCCTATGCCACAGTTTTTAAGGTTGGCTTTGAGCCCATCTTTAAATCTCTTTTCCTACGTTATGTTTCCCATTCTTGAGTTGGGAGTAGAGTAACTGCTTTGGGAGACAGTGATAGGGCATTCGGACAACGTGGTCAGTCCAGCAGCATTGCTTCAGTGCTGGTGGTCTTTGCTTCTTCCAGCACACTGACATTTGTCCACCTGTCTTCTCAAGAGATTTGCAGGATTTTTCGGAGGCAGCGCTGATGGAATCATTCTAGGAGTTGAGAGTGACATCTATAGACAGTCCACGTTTCTCAGGAAATAGTACAGTAGACTCCAAGGCACCTTCTTCATTGCCATATAGTGTAGATTGAAACTGGTTTGAGTCTTCTTTGGGAGAGAAAAGGCAGGAGATAACTACATATAATAATAATAATAATAATAATAATAATCATCATCATCATCCCAGGTGACAGCAGGATTGAAGAGAAACAACTGGAAAAGCTGACACGATATGAGGATTTAAAGATCGAACTGCAGAGACTCTGGCACAAACCAGTCAAGGTGGTCCCAGTGGTGATCGGCACACTGGGTGCAGTGCCTCAAGACCTTGGCCTGCACTTAAACACAATCGGCACTGACAAAATTACCATCTGCCAGCTGCAAAAGGCCACCCTACTTGGATCTGCATGCATTATTCGCCGATACATCACGCAGTCCTAGATACTTGGGAAGTGTCTAACGTGTGATCCAATACAACAGCCAGCAAAGTATCTGCTGTGGACTCATCTTGCTGTGTTTCAAATACTACTACTACTACTACTACTACTAATAATAATAATAATAATACATTGAATCATAGAATCATAGAATCAAAGAGTTGGAAGAGACCTCATGGGCCATCCGGTCCAACCCCCTGCCAAGAAGCAGGAATATTGCATTCAAATCACCCCTGACAGATGGCCATCCAGCCTCTGTTTAAAGCTTCCAAAGAAGGAGCCTCCACCACACTCCAGGGCAGAGAGTTCCACTGCTGAACGGCTCTACCAGTCAGGAAGTTCTTCCTCATGTTCAGATGGAATCTCCATTCTTGTAGTTGCTTGAGCCATTATTATTATTATTATTATTATTATTATTATTATTATTATTATTAATTAACTGCATTGAACCTTGACATTTGGGAGTTGTCATTACTGGGATTTATAGTTCACCTACAATCAAAGAGCATTCTGAACTCCACCAAAAATAGAATTGGGCCAAACTTCCCATACAGAATCCCTTTGACAACCCCTCGCAACTCCCCCTGAAGTTGAGAAATGCTGTCCTAAGGCATCAAAGCTATTGGGAGAAAACTTCATTAATGCTAAAGGACAGATGCACCTTTAGTCATAGTAGCAGGAAGATGTGGAAATGCCCACATTATATATACCTGCACTGACTATTTCCGAGCTCTCGTCTTGAGACAAGATATACACCTGGGGGAACAGGGGCCAACTGGTCTTTGGAGCAAAAAATTAGTAAACGGTGACCTTGTGCAAAGCGGAGCCATCGTGCCAATGCAACTTTCAGAACAAGGACTGGTGATCCCTCGCCTGTTGAGGATCCAAAACTCAGTGAAGTAGTCTGGGAAGCATTTGGACACATTGTGCTGTGCAGAGGACAGCTATTAAAGGAGGAATGAGAGAGCTTTCCTAGCTCCGTAAGCACATACAGTATTGCCTGGGCTATGACGCTGCTTGCGTAGCTAGGAATTATATAAACCGACCGGACAGTAATAAGGAACACTTTCAGCACAGCGAGAAAACAGATCAGGTTACAAAGGCTGCAACTCTATCCTACCAAGGGATAGGAGTGAAGATCCACTGAATGCGACCTACTTCTTAAGTATATATTTAGTCTCAGCAATAGGAATCCTGCAGCTCTAGAGGAGTTATTGGAACTCATGTCCCATCAGCCAATAATGAAGAGTGCTGGGAGTTGTAGTACAGCACAAGAGAGGGTATACATTATTTAACAGACCAAAAAAACAGAGATAAGATCTCTCTATTTCACATAAATGCCCCTTCAATATTTTACAGGTGGAAACTGTGATGCTTTGCAACATCAGAGCATGGTCAAGGTGCCAAAAGGTAATCATGAAGTTCTCTGACCTACAAGCAAAAAGTGGGTGCTAGAAATAATATCATATGAAAGCTGACTGGCACAACCTAGGGATCACAACCAGACACAGTGAAGACATCTGCCCTTGTGCTTTGCTACACTGCTGCTGAGTTTCATGCCCAATGTCAAAGACATCTTGCCATGCTAAAACAGTGGATGTGGCTCTTAATGAAACATGCCACATTATCACAGGATATCTACACCCTACACCACTGGAGAAATTACACTGGGAAGTAGCAGCCAATAGTGAAAGGACCAAGGCAGTGACATCTCCGGGCCATCCCCTGTTTGCAGCCAGCACGCCAATGACTTAATTCAATAAATAGTTTTCTAAGATCTACAGAGATACTTGCAGGAACACCTCAGCAAGCAAGACTCCAAAAGTGGCAGGCTAAAACCCAGAACCTTAATCCATGGCCGATACCAAATGAGAGACCTCCTGGGCACACACTTGGAAAACACTGAACAGACTGCCCTTTGGCACCACGAGATGCAGAGCCAACCTTAAGAAATGGGGTCACAAAATGAAGTCCACGACATGCGAGTGTGGAGAAGAGCAAACCACAGACCACTGACTACAATGCAGCCTGAGCCCTGCCACATGCACAATGGAGGATCTCCTTATAGCAACACCAGAGGCACTCCAGGTGGCCAGCTACTGGTCAAATGACATTTAAAATAGGCCATTTTTTAAAATTTTGCATTGTTTTTAATGCATTATAACTGTACCCTTGGTTTGCTCCTGATAAGGTAAAGGTTTCCCCCTGACATTAAGTCCAGTCGTGTCTGACTCTGGGGGTTGGTGCTCATTTCCATTTCTAAGCCAAAGAGTCTGTGTTGTACGTAGACACCTCCAAGGTCATGTGGCCAGCATGACTGCATGGAGCGCTGTTACCTTCCTGCTCGACCTATTGATCTACTCACATTTGCATGTTTTCGAACTGCTAGGTTGGCAGAGGCTGGGGCCGACAGCGGAAGCTTATGCCGCTCCCTGGATTAGAATCTGCGACCTTTCGGTCATCAAGTTCAGCAGCTCAGCAGTTTAACCCACTGCACCACTGGGCTCTCCTGATACGATAAATAAATCAAATCATGCAGTTAAGAGAGACTGCTGGGGGTTGCTTTTGCTTGAGTTTACTGGGATGATACCTCCTTCACTCCTTTTCCATTGTAATAAATGCAAAAGCTTTTGGGTTGTTGTAGGTTTTTTCAGGCTATACGGCCATGTTCTAGAGGCATTTTCTTCTGACGTTTTGCCTGCATCTAAGGCAAGCATCCTCAGAGGTAGTGAGGTCTGTTGGAACTAGGAAAAAGGGTTTATATATCTGTGGAATGACCAGGGTGGGAAAAAGGACTCTTGTCTGCTGGAGCTAGGTGTGAATGTTTCAACTGACCACCTTGATTAGCATTTGATTGCCTGGCAGTGCCTGGAGCAATCTTTTGTTGAGAGGTGATTAGATGTCCTTGTTTGTTTCCTCTCTTGTTGTGCTGTTCTAATTTTAGAGTTTTTTAATACTGGTAGCCAGATTTTGTTCATTTTCATGGTTCTCCTCCTTTCTGTTGAAATTGTCCACATGCTTGTGGATTTCAATGGCTTCTCTGTGTAGTCTGACATGGTGGTTGTGAGAGTGGTCCAGCATTTCTGTGTTCTCAAATAATATGCTGTGTCCAGGTTGGTTCCTCAGGTGCTCTGTGTTCTCAAATAATATGCTGTGTCCAGGTTGGTTCATCAGGTGCTCTGCTATGGCTGACTTCTCTGGTTGAAGTGGTCTGCAGTGCCTTTCATGTTCCTTGATTCGTGTTTGGGCCTTGCTGTGTTTGGTGGTCCCTATGTAGACTTGTCCACAGCTGCATGGTATACCTGCAGAGGTGAGAGGATCCCTCTCTCCTTTCAACAAAAGATTGCTCCAGGCACTGCCAGGCAATCAAATGCTAATCAAGGTGGTCAGTTGAAACATTCACACCTAGCTCCAGCAGACAAGAGTCCTTTGTCCCACCCTGGTCATTCCACAGATATATAAACCCTTTTTCCTAGTTCCAACAGACCTCACTACCTCTGAGGATGCTTGCCATAGATGCAGGCGAAACGTCAGGAGAAAAATTGCCTCCAGAACATGGCCATATAGCCCAGAAAACCTACAACAACCCAGTGATTCCGGCCATGAAAGCCTTCGACAATGCAAAAGCTTTTGTCTGTTCCATAATATGATTGGAAATGTACGGCGATTGCATTCACTAGTTTAGTCTGCAGATTTGCAGCTACCTGATGATGTCATCCTGTGACATCATCAAGTGAAATCATCAAGCCTTTGGTAGGCAGTTGCCACAATAATAGAATCCTCGTGATGTCATCAGGAAGTCAGTTGGCTCATCCAACAGACAGGAGGGGAGAGCAAATGTCTGTTATGGACCATGGCGAAGAAGAGGTGAGTTTTATGCCAGGGAGGAGAGAAGGAGACCTCAAGCAATAATGCATAGAGTCCATACGGAATCACTGACGGTTGGTTGGTTTGTTTTTTTCCCAAAATATTACATTGGAATCAAGGATACAAGAATGTATTATATATCCCAAGTCCAGGATATCCAAAGGGCCACGTTTCCAAAATGTAAGCCACTTTGGGAGGAAGGCAGGATGGTAATGAGGATAGTAATAATAGATCTCTTGTTGAATAGAAGTTTGACTGTTGGACTCTGAAGATTAGGGTTCAAATCCCTCTCAAGTCATTGAAACCCAGTGGGTGTCCCTCGGGCAAGTCACACTCTCTCAGCCTTGTGGGAAAGCAAAGGCAACCCTCCTCTTGTTTACATTCAAGTGCGCTGTGTCATATGCTAACTTACTCTTGATCCATGAGTGGAAATGTTTGGAAAATGGACATCTCCAGAACCTTTTGGAGATTTTTGTGATCTTTGGAAAGGCATGACCTTGTTGGAAGTAACAACCTTTTGAAAAAAATGATGACATAACCTTATGGGAAAATGGCATTCATGCAAGCAAGGCAAGTAGGTTTCTCAGCTGTTAAACTAATGTACCTAGACATTTCTTTGAACTGTTAGGGACAAAGATATGCCATTGCACAAAACACATCTATATATCCAGCAGAGTTTCAGAAGTGTTTTTTTTAGTTGCCCAAAAACATCTACTCCCCCTTAAAATATATTTCCATTTAAATCATGCTGTCAAGAGACAAAAATAAGTTTGTTATTGTTTATTCGTTCAGTTGCTTCCGATTTCTTTAAAAGTAACATAGTTGGTTTACTCATAAACTTCATATATTCAGCATACAGATCAATCCAGTTACAAATAGGATTTGAAGTACCATCGTTTGTGTAGTTAACACAGGGTATCTTTTTTAGAGTCAACAGTCCATAATCTAAAGCAGTGTTTCTCGACCTGGGGATCGGGACCCCTGGGGGAGTCGCAAGGAGGTGTCAGAGGGATCACCAAAGACCATCAGAGACCATCTGTTGGTCATGGGAGTTCTGTGTGGGAAGTTTGGTCCAATGCTCAGTGGAGTTCAGAAAGCTATTTCATTGAAGGTGAACTATAAATCCCAGCAACTATAATTCCCAAATGTCAAGGTCTATGGGTTGTTGTAGGTTTTTTCAGGCTATATGGCCATGTTCTGGAGGCATTCTCTCCTGACGTTTTCCTGCATCTATGGCAAGCATCCTAAGAGGTAGTGAGGTCTGTTGGAACTAGGAAAAAGGGTTTATATATCTGTGGAATGACCAGGGTGGGACAAAGAACTCTTGTCTGCTGGAGCTAGGTGTGAATGTTTCAACTGACCACCTTGATTAGCATTTGATGGCCTGGCAGTGCCTGGGGCAATCTTTTGTTGAGAGGTGATTAGATGTCCCTGATTGTTTCCTCTCTGTTGTTTTGCTGTTGTAATTTTAGAGTTTTTTTTTAATACTGGTAGCCAGATTTTGTTCATTTTCATGGTTTCCTCCTTTCTGTTGAAATTGTCCACATGCTATGCATTCCACAGATATATAAACCCCTTTTCCTAGTTCCAACAGACTTCACTACTCTGAGGATGCTTGCCATAGATGCAGGCGAAACGTCAGGAGAGAATGCCTCTAGAACATGGCCATATAGCCCGAAAAAACCTACAACAACCCAGTGATTCCGGCCATGAAAGCTTTCAACAAATGTCAAGGTCTATCTTCCCCAAAACTCCACCAATGTTCACAATTGGGCATACTGAGTATTCGTGCCAAGTTTAGTCCAGATCCATCATTGTTTGAGTCCAAAGTGCTCTCTGGATGTAGGTGAACTACAACTTCCAAACTCAAGTTCAATGTCCACCAGACCCTTCCAGTATTTTCTTTGGGGGGGTCCCTCCAGGGAGGAGAGCCCAAGGACTGCGCCAAGAGAGTCCTGGATACCTTGGTGAGCCTTTCTGGAAGCCAATCCAAAAGCGCCGAAATATTTAAAATATAATAAGGTCACCAGAGGCGGAAGAAGTCCAGCGATCGAGGTTTATTTGCGATTCAGCTGAAAAGGATGCATTACAGGAATCATTCCACTGCAAGCATGCAGCACAAGAATTTCCAGGCACTTTTATACAGTGTAGAACAAAAGAAAGCAGTTTGAAAATCCCGCCCGCCTCCCTGTCAGCCGGCTTCACGCTGATTGGCTGAGGCTGGAACAGCTGGGAGGAGGTAATCCCGCCCTCCCCCGTCAGGAGCCAATGGGAGCGTTTCTTCGCCTCGGGAGGGCCAATGGGCGCCCTCCGCTCGCTTCCTGGGTTCTGGCCAATCAGGAGCGAGGAGGCGGGACAGCCGCAGACAATGGGGGAAAGATGATGGGATTTGGGATTTCCTGCCCGCTGGAATGCGGGCCATTGTCCAAGACGGGAAGAAGGTGATGTTTGTCAAACAAAGGCTTTCCTGTTCTTAACGAGTCTGGCGAGTGATATGAATAGCTGGGTCGAAATCGGACCGCCTGGAGGATCAACAATTTCTGGGTGATTTAATCAGTCCTTTGTTTCCGGGGCTCTGCCGACCCTTCCTCCTTCGTTGGCCTTGCTCCGATGACGAAATTGGGGGGGCCAGCAGCATTGTCCATGCAAAAATGAGTTAATCAATAGGCGATCGGGGAAAGAGGCTTGGCCTCTTTCCCTCAGGCAGTTCCTGGTCATGCTGGTTTCACGGGGTAAGGGGTCAAGGGGGTGAAGATACAGGGAAGTTCATGAGGGATGCATATCATATTCATAAAACACAGGCATCATTAATACACAGGCATTTCATATATCATAACCCACCACCCATCCCAACCCCAATCCATTTTAATTAAGAAAATATTTTATTTTTATTTCATAAAAAGGAAAGAAAGACTAGAAATCCCAAAAGTCCAGACGGAGGGGTTTGGATGTAGGGGCCAGCCTATGGTTTAGGCTGGCCATCAGAAGATCAGTTCATTTTTTGAAACAGGAGCTGGAGCTGAAGGGGGAGCTACGTTCCACTGTCCCGTCCTTGGTGGAACTAGCGCTCCCAACCGGGGATCGGGCCTCCCTGCCCGATCCCCACTTCCAAGGCTTCCCCTTGGGCAATCGGCGGTGGATCCCAGGCGGCTGGAGCCATGCTGGAGCGGGCGGCAGCGAGCAGAATGAAGCAAGCGGCAAAAGCCGGCGAAATTTTGACAATCAGCTGTTTCCCTGTTCGAATTTATTACTCAAAACAAAACAATTATTCCTCGGGTGTGTGAGTCCAAATTGAGAAAAGCAAGATGGCAGTTAGTCTTAGAATTAGCTGCAGAAAAATATAAAATTTGAACGGAGCCGATCCGCCATGTTGTTGTTTTGGCGGATAAGGGGGGCCAATAGGAAAACCTCCGTATCCGCGGTTTGGACTAATGCAGATTCGGAGGCCTGGGGATGCCAGGAAGGCGTCCCCAGTGAGCTCACGGTTCCCCGGAGCTCAGAAAAGGTTTATTTTTGTGTTAGAAGGTTTCAGGCAGTAAAGGGGACACAAAGTAACAAGCGGAAAAGATTTAAAGTTGCAAACTTTAAGTGTTTTATTGAGGGATTAGTTACAAAGATAGGGAGAGGGGAAAGTGAAAGAAAGCTTCATGCAGTCCTTTGCTTTGAGCTGCTGGCTGGGGCACATTTCATCCGTTTTCTCCCTTGGTGACCACTGGGAACTGCGGAACTCCCTGCCGCAGTGCAGACCAATTACATGGCGGGGGCTCTCGCCATCAAATTCCCCACTCGGAAACTTTTTAAGCAGGCGAGCCTCTGCATAGTCCCCGCCCAAGCATTGTACCCGGCCAGAGGCAGCAGGGCCATCTGGCGAGATGGATCGGAACGCTTCCCCTTTTTGCAAATTTGGAACAGAGCGGGAACATGAGACCAGCAGCAGCTCAAAACCAAGAGAAAGACTATGAGACCCAAGAAAACTAGAAAGCCTTTTTCTGGGCCAATCTAGAGAAGGAAGCCAGTCTGTCAAAAAAACTGAGGTCAAAGCCAATGGTTTAGCAAATCAGTGGCTGCCACCCCACTTGACAGACAGAAATCAGAAACATTAAGAACCCTAGATGCCAATTGTTGCCAAAGAAATAGAAAGAAATTCATGCTGAAATTTTGGACAGCGGCACTCGCAATAAATTGACTTACCGCTAGGTGGCGCTGGTGCGGACAGTTCTCTCGCTCTACCGGCTTGCAGTGAAAAGTGAAACTGGGTCAGATCAGGGCAAGGAATGACAGCTGTCAGAATCAGCTGGGAGCGCCTGTCAGCTGTCAAAGAACCCGGAAGTGATGAAAAAAATGGTTTCCCTTGGTGCTAGGACCACGAAATTTGGCGAGCGGCTTCAAGGGGCCATCTCTGTCTCGGTAAAATGGTGTTTCTTCCCCTTGGAGGCCCCGGAAGGGAGTGGGCCAGCTGGACCCATAGCAGGGGCGCCCTGGGGAGGTTCCCTTCTCCCCCTCGGTGGCCCCACTGCTTGCTCTGATCCCGGCTTCGACTCTTTCGACCAGACCTCCGGCTGCCGCCTCCCCACGAGGACTCTGGCATCAATGGGGAAGTTGAGTACAGGACCATCCAGGGAGATGGAGGTTGGTAGCGCGGATATCTCTGAATTGAAAGCAAAAAGACAGAAGTGGGAGAAACGGCCTCTCTCTAACACACACTGGACCCTGCCTCATGCAGGTGATCAGCATTCAGAGGGGCCTGTGAAGAAAAGAGAAACACATTGCAAGAAGAGAACTCAGCTCTAGCCTCACAGAAGGAGCCATTCCACCCCATGGGCGAGGGCAAGACAAAATGGGCATCCAGCCAGGACCGGCCCGCCTGCCCCAGATCTCAGCCAGCTGCCTCCCGATGGTGTGGTCCATCTTCTCGATCCTGCCACTAGCTTCCTCCGATTCCTTTTTCCATCTCAGGAGGTATCGCCCGCCAGCCCAGCTGGATGGTTGGGCCAGGCGATGACCTTGAGGAAGAGTCCTGAGGGGTGTCCCAGTATGGCACTGAGGCCCCAAAGGGTGCCCTTGTGGAGGCCGGCGCCCCCTCCCTGCAGCAAGTGACTGAAACTACAGCAGGCTTGCGGACAAATCCCAAGAGTCCTTGAAACACCGCCTGGTGTTTGACAGGGCTGCCAGCTGTTTGTTGGCAGCCCTCCCCCCAACTGGTCCCAAGGGCATGAAGCGCAAAAGGAAGGTAAAGTCAGAGTCTGGTGGGTGTTGGCAGTCCTTCCCTCAGCCAGTTCTAAGGCCCTGGTGAGGGTGTTGAGCTCCAACCTCTTGGGGCCAAGAGGTGCCAGGGAAAACGGTCCTGTTCCCCACTGGTGGGCGCTGCTGCCATGGATGGAAACTCTGGCTCCACATCTGAAAAGCAGGGGGCTGGTCCTTGGGGTCTGGGCGTGGGGCCAGTGGGAGGCCTCCCTGGTGGATGATGGGGGCCTGATGGCAAGTGGGCCGGCCAGCAGAAAGTCAATTGGTCCCTCTGGCATCCGGGGCGACCAGGACGCCATGGGGCCCATAGACAGTCACTGGCTGGCCTCTTCTGCTCCCACAACAGTGGCAACCACAGTTCTTGTGGTGCTGCCCAGAGGTTGGGTCAGCACCCACCTCCACAGCCACCCCCCAGATGTCCTGGGCCGCAAGGAAAAAAAAGGGCCCAGCTCTTCTTTGAGGAGGGCAGAGGCAAATATAGGGGCCTTTTTGATGGCAGCAAAGGCATCCCCTGCCCTCCGCCCATGGGGAACACCAAGTCCCAGATACTTCACCACATCCTTGCAGGTCAGAGTCTTCCTTCTTGGACACCTTGAAGTCGGCCTCGCCCATGAGGAAAAGGGAGGAGGGGGGGCATCCGATGGTCTTCTGGCCATGATCCGGCCCCTCTGGCATTCCTGAGGCAGGGCCTTGATTGAAGATGGAGGATGAATTCCAGTGGCAAGACCTGGCAGCAAGACTGGGCTTACCTGGCTGCTCCCACATGCCCTCACCCATGGAGAAGGAAAACCCCTTACTTACTAAGTAAGGCTGGAAGGGAAAAGAGTAAAGATTAGGCACCAC
The DNA here is from genome assembly GCF_025583915.1 of Anolis sagrei ordinatus. Lineage (NCBI taxonomy): Eukaryota > Metazoa > Chordata > Lepidosauria > Squamata > Anolidae > Anolis > Anolis sagrei. Next base: position 10,334,836 of record NW_026847549.1, read on the forward strand.
AGGATGCACATTCATCACTACTGCTCTGAGGTTTTGAGAGAGAGAGAGAGAGAGAGAGAGAGAGAGAGAGAGAGAGAGAGACAGATGGAAAAGGGTTCCAGTTGGGAACTTGAAGAGAGAAGAGGGCAAGGAAGCAGGTGTGCTGAAATGCCAAGGGAGGGGTCAGGGAGATTGGGTAAAGGGGATGGGAAGGCAGAAAGGGGAACAAGCACTCCCAGAATTATCTGTTCATCATGGCAGTTCTGTGTGCCAAGTTTGGTACAATCCCATCATTGGTGGAGTTCGGAAAGCTCTTTAGATTGCATGTTAACTATAAATCCCAGCAACTACAACTCCCAAATGGCAAAATCAATCCCCTCCTAACCTCACCAGTATTCAAATGTGGGTGTATCAGGTATTTGCGCAAAATTTGGTCCAGTGAATGGAAATACATCCTGCATATCAGATATTTACATTACGATTCACAACAGTAGCAAAATTCCAGTTATGAAGTAGCAACGAAAATAATGTTATGGTTGGGGGTCACCACAACACGAGGAACTGTATTAAGGGGTTGCGGCATTAGGACGATTCACAACAGTAGCAAAATTCCAGTTATAAAGTAGCAACGAAAATAATGTTATGTTTGGCTGTCACCACGACATGAGGATCTGTATTAAGGGGTTGCAGCATTAGGAAGGTTGAGAACCCCACGTTCCACTGGACCATGGTTGGGTTTTGTTTACATGTTCTTGATCACATTCAGGATGCATTGCTTCACCCTCTTTTACGTCTCCTACAGTACACTTTGGTTAAGAAAATTTCCTGTGTTTCATATTCTTCACATTATTGAATTGTTGGTGCAGTTCTCATTTCAGCGGTAACATGGTGACACACTAGATTACAAAACCAGAGCACTGTACATCCGGAAAAAAAAGTTGCAGTGTATCATCCAACCCAACCTTGCTTCATCAGATACTAGATCACATATGTAAAGACTCCATGCTTGCAGAAGAGACCATCAAAAAAGTCACTTCTGTTGTGTTTACACTGTGGAATTAATACAGTTTGACACCAATTTAACTGCCTGGGCAATGCTTTGGAATGCTGGGAGTTGTAGTTTCTCAAGGTCTTTAGCATTCCACTCTCGAGATCTCGTAGCATTGAGCCAAGGCAGTTAAAGTGCTGCCAAAAGCCACTAATTTTGCAGTGTCAGGCATGGGCAAACTTGGGCCTTCCAAGTGTTTTGGACTTCAACTCCCACTATTCCTAACAGCCTCGGGCCCCTTCCTTTCCCCCCTCAGGCTTAAGTGGCTGAGGGGGAAAAGGAAGGGGCCCGAGGCTGTTAGGAATGGTGGGAGTTGAAGTCCAAAACATCTGGAGGTCCCAACTTTGCCCATGACTGGTGTAGATGCAACCAAAGTTAGAACTAACTTTTTTGACGTCAGATGTCAGGTGAAGTGGTGTCAAATTGCACAGCTGTGTGAGGTCTTATCTGATCTGAACCACAATGGGATGCGGACCAGATTAACCCCCTTCTCCTGCCAGTGTTTAACTCCCCCCCTGCAAACCTCCCCCCTGTATATTTGCCCCTTTGCCCTATTTGCTAGAAAGCCCACCTTGCCCAAAGCAAACTGTCCCATCTGTTTTCCATACAATGGGGATGGGGAGATGGGCCACTCCTGTGATACCGATCTCGGCTTCTCCTTTTGAGATAGTTAGTGAAAATATTTAGCTAAAATCTACATATAGGGAGCCCCAGGCCAGATGGCGGGCTGTTATCTCCCCATAAGAGCCTTCCTAGGCTTTATTTATTTAATTTATCGAGTCAGGAGCGAACCAAACTGTTGTATTGCATTAAACAAACAAACAAAACACAAAGTTTGCAAACTTGGTATTCTATTAAATGTCCTTTGACTGGTAGCTGGCCACTTGGAGTGCCTCTGATGTTGCTATAAGAAGGTCCTCCATTGTGCATCTGGCAGGGCTCAGGTTGCATTTCAGTAGGTGGTCTGTGGTTTGCTCTTCTCCACACTTGCATGTCGTGGATTCCTATTTTTATTTTTATTTTTTATTTTTACTTTTTTTTCTTTTTTTGGTTTGCTCTTCTCCACACTTGCATGTTGTGGATTCCACTTTGTGTCCCCATTTCTTGAGGTTGGCTCTGCATCTCGTGGTGCCAGAGTGCAGTCTGTTCAGCACCTTCCAAGTGGCCCAGTTTTCTGTGTGCCCAGGGGGAGTCTCTCATTTGGTATCAGCCATTGATTGAGGTTCTGGGTTTGAGCCTTCCACTTTTGGACTCTCGCTTGCTGGGGTGTTCCAGCGAGTGTCTCTGTAGATCTTAGAAAACTATTTCTTGATTTAAGTCATTGGCTGGCTGATACAAAAGGGGATGAGCTGGAGATGTCTCTGCCTTGGTCCTTTCACTATTGGCTGCTACTTCCCGGCGGATGTCAGGTGGTGCAATACCGGCTAAGCAGTGTAATTTCTCCAGTGGTGTAGGGTGCAGACACCCTGTGATAATGCGGCATGTCTCATTAAGAGCCACATCCACTGTTTTAGTGTGGTGAGATGTGTTCCACACTGGGCATGTGTACTCAGCAGCAGAGTAGCATAGCGCAAGGGCAGATGTCTTCACTGCGTCTGGTTTTGATCCCCAGGTTGTGCCAGTCAGCTTTCGTATGATATTATTTCTAGCACCCACTTTTTGCTTGGTAGTCAGGTCAGAGAACTTCATGATTACCTTTTGCCATCTTGACCATGGTCTGATATATGCATGTGTGTGTTTCTGTATGTATATTTGTTGAAATATCATCTTCTTGCCAGAAAATGACACAGCAACCAGCTGGCTTTTAATACCCACCGTGATTAAACTTGTGTGGGCTTTTGACCTGAGCAATCTGCCAGGCCTGAAGACAGTCAGCACGGGTGAAAAAGAAAACTAAAAAAGAGTTTAACGAAGAGGCCATATAATTTTCATGCCCAGGGTCTATATTTAGAGAGGAAGTTGTAGGACTTCATGGCAGTGGGTAAAAAGTGTTGGGTTTTTTAAGAGGAAAATAAGGAAGCTCTTTTAATACCCCCCCCCCCCCTTCAATATAAATACTCAGTTTAATCTGTTTGGAATCGAATGGCATTTGCGGTGGGAGGAAAACAGGATATGGATTTAATGAAATTAAAAATAAATAAATGTCAGCTGCTTTTTTCCTGCCCCACCTCTTCAGCCTTACATGCAAGGATGAACTCCTCACTCTGTGGTTATATTTCCACATAGTCCTTTGCCACATTTTTAAAAAATTACATATTTTACTTTATTTATTATTAGCTTGGGCACCCGCCGTCACCTGGGTTATTTGAAAAAGTCAATTTTTAAAAATTGTACAAAATGCATAAGGTTGTGGGTGAACTACAACTCACATCATGCCAGGTGAACCCCGAGAAACTCCATCAGTAAGTTTGTTTTGTTGGGCAAGTTTGCTCTAGGTGCATCATTGGTGGGGTTCAGTGTGCTCTCTGGCTGTAGGGTAAACTACAACTCCCACTATGGTGATTCAGTTCCCTCAAACCCCTCCAGTAGGTTGAGTTAGTCATGGGGGTTCTGTGTGCCAAGTTTGGTCCAGGTCCATCATGGTGGAGGTCACAGTTTCTCTGGTTGTGGGTGAACTACAACTCACATCATGCCAGGTGAACCCCGAAAAACTCCATCAGTACCTAACGTTTGTTATATTGGGCAACTTTGCTCTAGATGCATCATCGGCGGGGTTCGGTGTGCTCTCTGGATGTAGGGTAAACTACAACTCCCACCATAGTGAGTCAGTTTCCTCAAACCCCTCCAGTAGGTTGAGTTAGTCATTGGGGCTCTGTGTGCCAAGTTTGGTCCAGGTCCATCATCGGTGGAGGTCACAGTTTCTCTGGTTGTGGGTGAACTACAACTCACATCATAACAGGTTAACCCCAAGAAACTCCACCAGTACTTAAAGTATGTTATGTTGGGCAAGTTTGCTCTAGGTGCATCATTGGTGGGGTTCAATGTGCTCTCTGGCGATAGGGTAAACTACAACTCCCACTATGGTGAGTCAGTCCCCTCAAACCCCTCCAGTAGGTTGAGTTAGTCATTGCGGCTCTGTGTGCCAAGTTTTGTCCAGGTCCATCATTGGTGGAGGTCACCATTTCTCTGGTTGTGGGTGAACTACAACTCCCAGAAAGGAAGGTCAGTTTTCTGGTGGTCTTTGTAGACCCCTCTGAAACCCGCTCGCAACCCCCCCAGCCAGGGGTCCCGATCCCCAGGTTGAGAAAGGCTGTACTAGCTCAACTTACCAAGTCCAGTTTGTGCTCATTAGCTTTGCTTTCTGGAAACTTCATTTCCCTAATAACCTCTTCTATGTGGTTGATAGTTTTCCTTTCTTTTTATGCCTTGGAAGTATTGAGAAACCACTTGGCAATTCCATTTGTCCCTTTGAAAAAAAGAAACTCTTGGCCCCTTTTTGGAGTTGAATGGCAAACAAGACTTATTTTGTGCCATTGGAAGGAAAGTTCAACAGTTTGGCAGACTGGAAAGCCGAAAACCAGAATGCCGGCTCTTTACGTCATTGCCGCCTTTTGTTAACAACATTGTCGCAGATTGGCTTTCTAACTCTTTGCGGAGAAAAACATTTGCAAGTTTAATCTTCCTTTCCAGGCCATTTTCTAGGGCACTTTGACCAACACTGAGTGGCATTCTAGCCTGTCTCAATTGTATAGTGTCCAGATCAGGCATGGGCAAACTCTGGCCCTCCAGGTGTTTTGGACTCCAACTCCCACAATTCCTAACAGCCTACCGGCTGTTAGGAATTGTGGGAATTAGAGTCCAAAACACCTGGAGGGCCAGAGTTTGCCCAAACTTGGTCTAAATCAAAGGAAGTCATAGCCCACTCTATTCTGCTTTGGCCGAAATAATACTGTTGCAACCCAGATCAGGAAACGAGACCATAAGATAACAATCCACCACACTTGACTGTGGGAAAAAACAATCCCTTTTTATTGAGGAAAAATGGTTACAAAATAGAGGAAAATGCAAAGTCAAAAAGCCACAGTATAATTCAGCAGTCAGGAATATCTATGAACTAGATCAAAATTCCAAAAGCAACACTGTAAAAACCTGGAACCTGTTAGCATTTCACTAACCGTACTTGGAACACTAGGAGCCTCTGGGGATGCAGGCCATGGGAAACGGGAAATCTGCCAAGGTAATGCCTCAGTCCAGGGGTTCACAAACTTTTTAAACAGAGGGCCAGGTCACAGTCCCTCAAACTGTTGGAGGGCCGGATTATAATTTGAAAAAAAACAGGAATGAATTCCTATATACACAATACAATAATTAAAATGAGGAACAATGTTAATAAATATAAACTTATTAGTATTTCARTGGAAAATGTGGGCTTGTTTTTGGCCGATGAGATAGRATTGTTGTTGTTGTTGTGTGCTTTTAAGTAGTTTCAGACTTAGGTTGACCCTGAGTGAGGGCCGGGTAAATGACCTTGGGGGGCCGCATCCGGCCCCCGGGCCTTAGTTTGAGGACCCCTGCCTCAGTCTAAACGATGCTTGATCTAACGAGACAGCCCAGAGAGAGGCACTTAAAACTAAAGAAACTGTTTCTTGACACGCCTCCAGGCTTTGAAGCCTGTGCCTCCTTTTCCCTTAATCTGCTTGACCTTCGCAGACTCTGCGATTCACTCCTGTTTTTCCAAATCTGTCMTTTTCTATCCTCATTAAAAAAAGCCAGGTGTTAGCTCCTCTGGMGAGCTATCACCGCTTGGTTCTGAAACATTCTCATCAGGATGTGTAGTTTCACTTTCCAAGCCACTGACCTCAGAATCAACAGTTTCAAAACCATCAGGGGAAAATACATATTCAGTAGCCTGTTCAGTTGCATCAGGAAATACAATCAGAGAATCAGGTTCAGGTTCACACGCAGGCTGAACCCCAACAAATACTATGTCCAGTCTCTGTTTCTGGAGTTTTTTAAACAGAGGCTGGATAGTCATCTGTCGGAAGTGCTTGGGTTGTGTTTTCCTGCATAGCAGAATAGGGTTGGACTGGATGGCCTTTGGGATCTCTTCTAACTCTATGATTCTAAGTGTTGTGGTTCAGTCTGGGCCTGAGCTTTCTGACCCTGAGTTTTCTGAACCTGAGTTTCCTCAGGACGAGGAGGAAGATGGGTTACAGATTTCCGTTCCAGTCAGTGAGTCTAATGAGCCAGACAGTGTTGGTTCTGAAGAAGAGATGGCATTTCTGTTCCCTAGAGAAAAGAATGTGTTTTCAGATAAAGATAGTGAAACTTCGGCGTTCCAGGTGGAGGCTCCTTCTGGGAGAGACGGGCCTCTCATTTCCCAGGGTGATGAGGCCCGCCTGGGCAAAGATAATGAGCTAACCAGCCTTGAAGATAGTAGTGGAGATTTGATTAGAGAAGATCGGTTGCAATTAAGAGTTCGAAGAAATGCACGCCTTGCCAACAAGCGTGAAGCTAGAGGTCAACGTAATGCTTTCATGTTGGGGAAACTTATTTAATGACTTGGTCGAAGGGCATTCTCTGTCAGTCCAATGTTGCTTTTACCCTGTCAACTCCTGTGGAATTACCTTGGCTTTTGGCTCTTTGGAACTTTGATTTTGATCCTGTTTTTGGAGACTTTGTCTTGCTGCCATGGACTTTTGCTTAACCAATGCTAAAGGACTATGCTTCATGTTATTTGCCTTTGGAACCTGGAAACTTTGCCTTTACATTTAAGACTATGTATTGCTCATTGAACTTTACTTCTTTATTTCCCTGTTTTGATTTTGCTTTTTCCAATAAACTACAAAATCTACAACCTTGGTGTGAGATGGTGTCTTGGGCAAGGTGAATCTATCCTGAGTTGCATCACTAAGGGCCTTTCCACACAGCCCCATATCCCAGAATATCAAGACAGAAAATCCCACTACATCTGTTTTGAACTGGTTGATCTGAGTCCACACTCAGAAAATGTGCCGGGACTGTGGCACAGCTGGCTGGGAGTCAACTGCATTAAGATCACTACTGACTGAAAGGTCATGAGTTCGAAGCCAGCCCGGGTTGGAGTGAACATCCGACCAATTTGTGTAGCTTGCTGTTGATCTTTGCAGCCCAAAAGACAGTTGTATCTGTCAAATAGGAAATTTAGGTACCTGCTGGGGTTCAGCCTGTGTGTGACCCTGAACCTGATTCTCTGATTGTATTTCCTGATGCCAATGTAGATTCTGAGGCCAATTTAGATTATGATGGTTTGAGTAGTGAAAATCCTACAGCCTTGGAAAGCAAAAGTCAAGATTCCCATGAGAACATGCATTCCAAGCCGAGCGGAGACGTTTCACTCCCTTTTCCTCCAAGTCTTAGTTCTCCAGAGAATCTGACACCTGGCCTGCCTAATGAGGGTAGGCGAGGGCAGATTTGGCAGAGCTGGGGAGAAGCACAAAGTTTACGTAGGTCAGCTAGATTGAGAGAAATCCAAACAAAAACTTCAGGCATGTCTCGCAATAGATTTCTCGGCCTTAAGTATGCCTGGCCTGAATGCAGCTTCAGACCAGGCATCGTTCCAGATTCATGTGCAAGCTTTTGCAGGTCTCCTGATTCAAGTGGCCTTGTTCCTCAGAGGTTTTCTAGTTGTTCCAAGTACGGTTAGTGGATTGCTAACAGGTTCCAGGATTCAGCAGTTTTGCTGTGGGTTTTATGATCTTGTTTATGGACATTTCTTGTTGCTGATTTTTACTGTGACTTTTTACCTTTGCATTTTTCCTCTATTTTGTACTCATCTTTCATCAATAAAGAAGGATTGTTTTCCTGAAGTCAAGTGTGGTGGATTGTTGTCTGAGGGTCCGGTTTCCTGCTCTGGGTTGCAACACAACCCTTGTAACTTAAATGGCTAATTTAACTAATTTATGAGGCCATAAAAATCTCCAGCAAGTATGCAAAGAATGAGGAAGTACTTCATCAGTGTCACAAATTGACAGTGAAGCGACAGCTCCCTTGGTGGCCAGAATACCCTCAAAAATGAAAATGTTAAATAGCCTCTGTGTGTCTGTCTATATATGTTGTGTGTCTAGGGCATTGAATGTTTGCCATGTATATGTACGTTGTAATCCGCCCTGAGTCCCTTGCGGGGTGAGAAGGGCAAAATCTAAATACTGTAAATAAATAAATAAATGCTGGCCACGTGACTGTGGGGGTGTCTATGGACAATGCTGGCTCTTCAGCTGAGAAATGGAGATGAGCACCACCCCCAGAGTTGGAAATGACTAGATATAACGTTACGGAACATCTGGAGGGTTTGTCAGTAGGTATTTCCCGGGCTACTCAATGGACACATATTCTAGAGGCATTTTCTCTGAGGATGCTTGCCACACCTGGCCATGTTCCACAAGCATTATCTCCTGACGTTTCGCCTGCATCTATGGCAAGCATCCTCAGAGGTAGTGAGGTCTGTTGGAACTAGGAAAAAGGGTTTATATATCTGTGGAATGACCAGGGTGGGACAAAGAACTCTTGTCTGCTGGAGCTAGGTGTGAATGTTTCAACTGACCACCTTGATTAGCATTTGATGGCCTGGCAGTGCCTGGGGCAATCTTTTGTTGAGAGGTGATTAGATGTCCTTGATTGTTTCCTCTGATATACCGTGCAGCTGTGGACAAGTCTACATAGGGACCACCAAACGCAGCATTGACCAAACACGAATCAAGGAACATAAAAGGCACTGCAGACTACTTCAACCAGAGAAGTCAGCCATAGCAGAGCACCTGATGAACCAACCTGGACACAGCATTTTATTTGAGAACACAGAAAGGCTGGACCACTCTCACAACCACCATGTCAGACTACACAGAGAAGCCATTGAAATCCACAAGCATGTGGACAATTTCAACAGAAAGGAGGAAACCATGAAAATGAACAAAATCTGGCTACCAATATTAAAAAAAACTCTAAAATTACAACAGCACAACAACAGAGAGGTAACAAACAAGTACATCTAATAACCTTCAACAAAAATTTGCTCCTGGCACTGTTAGGCCATTATATGCTAATGAAGGTGGTCAGTTGAAACATTCACACCTAGCTCCAGCAGACAAGAGTCCTTTGTCTCACCCTGGTCATTCCACAGATATATAAACCCATTTTCCTACTTCCAACAGACCTCACTACCTCTGAGGATGCTTGCCATAGATGCAGGCGAAACGTCAGGAGAAAATGCCTCTAGAACATGGGCATATAGCCTGGAAAAACCTACAACAACCCAAAAGTAATTCTCCTATCACCAGCACACATGGAATGCTAACAAGCTTATATTCCGGCCTGGAAAGTTTGGGGAATCAGCCTTGTCAGCAATGCCAGCTGGTAGCAAGCTTTGTTACCTGCTGAGAAAGTTGAGATGCAGAGCTCTAGTGCAGTGGTTCTCAACCTGTGGGTCCCCAGGTGTTTTGGCCTACAACTCCCAGAAATCCCAGCCAGTTTACCAGCTGTTAGGATTTCTGGGAGTTGAAGGCCAAAACATCTGGGGACCCCAGGTTGAGAACCACTGCGTGCATGCTGAGAAAGCGGAGATGTGGAATTTCACAACATTAGCAATGCATTCCTCGTGCCTGTAAGCAAGGATGCCATAAACTGGGCTAGGCTATGCAGTTCTTCATGTTGTGGTGACCCCCAACCATGCAATTATTTTCTCTGTAATTTTGCTACTGTTATGAATCGTAATATAAATAGCTGATATACAGGATATATTGTCATTCAATGGACCAAACTTGGCACAGTTACTATATACGCCCAAATTTGAATACTGATGGGGTTCGAGGAACAAACAGAGAATGTCTGCCATTTGTTTCCCTTGTTTCCCTTCACAGCTGGAGAAGTTTAAAGAGGTAGGAAGTTTAAAGCTGATCCTTGCACCACTCTGCTATATACATTGTGCAGACACAGAGGGGTGAATATCCACCCCGTTTTGGGAACTTCCTCGGCATCTTTGGAACAGGTTTTGGTCCCGAAGGAGGACTCAGGGCGGCTTATAAAAGGCACAATTCGATGCCAACACAAACAATAAGATAAAAACATATATCAACAGCAATTATAAAACAATTAAAACAATTATACATCACAATCCATAAAACCAGTCTAATGCTCAACATTCACCAGCTCAGAGTCCGTAAATTCATTCCACATTGTCAAATCCTATCAATTCTAGTCGTCATTGTCCTTTGTCTATCTGCCAGATTACCCAAAGGCCTGGTCCCATATCCATGTTTTTAGTTTCCTTCTAAAAGAGAGGAGAGATGTCGATGACCTAATTTCCCTGGGAAGTGAATTCCACAGGTGAGGAGCCACCACTGAGAAGGCCCTGCTCCTCGTCCCCACCAATCTCACTTGTGATAGAGGTGGGGCCGTGAGCAGGGCCTCCCCAGAAAATCTTAAACTCCGAGGAGATGCGTTCGGACAGATACACTGGGCCGGAACCGTATAGGGTTTTGTAGGTCAAAACCACCACTTTGAATTGTGCTCAGAACTGGATCGGCAGCCAGTGGAGCTGCCATAGCAGAGGGGTGATATGCTCTCTGTATGACGCTCAGGTGAGTAATCTGGCTACCGCCCGCTGGACTAATTGAATTTTCCAAACCGTCAAGGGCAACCCCACGTAGAGTGCGTTGCAGTAATCTATTCGGGATGTAACAAGAGCGTGGACCACTGTGGCCAGATCTGACTTCCCAAGGTACGGGCGCAACCGGCGCACAAGTTTTAATTTGGGTATTCAGAAACCCCAGCTGTTAGGGATTCTGGGAGCTGAGGTCTTGAGCAGAGGTTGGAAACCACAGTCCCATTTGTGTGCATCTTCCTTTTATTATTTAGTTATTTCAAATATTTGTACCCCGCCCTTCTCAACCCCCGGAGGGGGACTCAGGGTGGCTTGCAGCTGGCAACATTCAATGCCCCCATATACAACAAATAAAACAACAGTTACATAATAACTAAACCATTAAATTAATTAAAATCCATTTTAAATAGTACTAAATGGGTTGGCCATATCTAAATCCGAGTGCTACGACCAACGACTTCAACCAAAGCCTGTCCATAGTCCATTTTCCATAGCATTGTCATCCTTTTTATTATGTTGGAGTCCCAAACACCTGGAGGAGCAAAGGTTGGACACCATTGCTTTAGAGCCAGTGATTCTCAACCTGTGGGTCCCCAGGTGTTTTGGCCTACAACTCCCAGAAATCCCCAGCAGTCTACCAGCTGTTAGGATTTCTGGGAGTTGGTGGCCAAAACATATGGGCACCCACAGATTGAGAACCACTGATCTAGATACATATGGTATGTCTAATTCCACATGTGCTTTGGATTTCCTGGACTGACAAACAGTTCTCAAAATATCATGGCGCTCTTTATTTTAAGCTGTGTACAGATTGAGGGGAATTCTGTAGCCAAAAGGGGCCACTCACTGAGAAAAGTTCCTGTCTCTGCGTCACGCATTAAGCTGCGTTTGTGTAGGGGTGGTGGGATTGGGAAATGCAGGACCTCTAGCCTCTTTGGTAAGATCTTAGAGCTACGCGAGGTGGTAATGTGTAAGTTTAGGGATGATTATGTTCGGCATGACATTAAGTTATATGTTTTGCTGGGTCGCTGGATAAAAGCCATGTATAGGGCTTTATTAGGTCATAGACCAGCCACTTTGATTGTGCGTTGCGATAAGGGTAAGAACTGGACTGGATGCATGTTTATTGTTGCTGAGCTTTGGGCTGTACTATATTAGCTTGGGGGAGTGAGACCGCTCTCGGCTAGGGCTTGGCCTTGGGCAAGATGTAGTCATTAGAATTGGGAAGGAGACCAGTCATGGGGCCATCCAGGGTCCTTATCTCGCTGATCCAAGAAGGCAGTAATGCGTACATTCAAGCAACCCTCCAATATCGAGTATGGTCGTCATAGGGCCCGCCCTCTGTTTAAAAGGCATCCAAAAATAGGAGCCACGCGTACCATAGCTCCAGGGCAGAGAGTTCCATTGCTGAACAGCTCTCTCTCACAGTCAGGAAGTTCTTCCTCATGTTCAGATGGAATCTCCTTTCTTGTAGTTTGAAGCCATTGATCCCTGTCTTAGTCTCCAGGGCAGCAGAAAACAAGCATGCTCCCTCCACCTGAACATGAGGAAGAACTTCCTGACTGTGAGAGCTGTTCAGCAGTGGAACTCTCTGCCCTGGAGTGTAGTGGAGGCTCCTTCTTTGCAGGCTTTTAAGCAGAGACCAGATGGCCATCTGTCAAGGGTGCTTTGAAGGCGATTTTCCTACTTCTTGGCAGAATGGGGTTGGACTGGATGGCCCATGTGGTCTCTTCCAAATCTATGATTCGATAATTTCTGATACTCATCATCTGGTCAAATGCTGAAACCATTACTGGAAGTGACTAATTTTTGTCCTCCTAAGCAACCGACCCTCTTGATTTGTTCGATTCCCGTCTGTGACCTCATCGTTGAATAAATGCTCCTTCCTCTCTTTAAAAAGCCTTTTTGATTCTGCACAAAGACTCCGAGAGGAATGCAAAACCTCGGAAATCTACCATGTTTTTATGCTGCTGGCTTGAAAAAAGCAAAAACAAACTCCTACTAAAATGCATCCGGAAAAGTCTATTCTAAACAACCAAAGTTCCCCCTGTCGAGATCCTGTTGGCTGCCAGCATTCCTATTCTGAATGCAAACTTTTCTAAACCCTTCGAGCTCAGCAAGCCCTTGCCATGGAGATGGCCCTGTGTTGCTTTGCCAATTCCTGCTGCTGGCTGGTGGCCACACTGGCTCCTTTGTTGTTGTTCTTTGCAATTGGATAGTTTTTCTCCCTGGCTGTCTGTCAACAAAGTAGGTTGCCGGGAAAAGAGATCTTGAGGCGCTACCTCCCTCCAATAGACTTAAGCATAGCAGAAGAGCTCCTTTTGTCAGCTCCAGCTGCCCATGCAGGAACATGAGAGAAGCCTCCCACAAGGATGGTAAAACATCAAAACATCTGGGCGTCCCCCTGGGCAACATCCTTGCAGACGGCCAATTCTCTCACAGCCAAAGGGACTTGTAGTTTCTCAAGTCGCTCCTGGCAGGGGAAAAAAACTTGATTAGCACTGCAAAGCCTTGAAGTTTCAAGGCCTGGCTGCTTCCTGCATGGGGCAATCCTTTTTTGAGGGGTGTTAGCTGGCCCTGATTGTTTCATATCGGGAATACTCCTGTTTTCGGAGTGTTGCTCGTTATTTACTATCCTGATTTTAGAGTTTTTAAAAAAAATACTGGCAGCCAGATTTTGTTCATTTTCATGGTTTCCTCCTTGAAAATTACTATGTGACTAGCCATCCCCTGCCACGCGTTGCTGTGGTAGAGGACGGCTGTTGTGTGTGTGTGTGTGTGTGTGTATATGCATATATGTGTGTTTGTGTGTATATGTGGTTTTGTGCATGTGTAGTAATGGATTTTTGTGGGTTTTTTTAGCCTTTTAAGTCTCTTCTGCTGTGTTTTTCTGTGTTTTTATGAGTGATGGTCACTAGTTGGTCTGATAGGTGTCTTGTGTCCAAATTTGGTGTCAATTTGTCCAGTGGTTTTTGAGTTATGTTAATCCCACAAACAAACATTACATTTTATTTATATACTAGCCGTCCCCTGCCACATGTTGCTGTGGCCCAGTCTGTGTATATGTGTTTTCTGTAAGTGTATATATGTGTGTGTATATATTTGTGTATATTTTTGCGCATTCATTGTAATGCATTTTTTGGTTTGGTTTTTTTTTGCTTTTTTTCAGTGTTTTTATGAGTGATGGTCACTTGTTGGGAAGTTTACCTCAATTCTTTCGTTGGTGAGGTTCAGAATGCTCTTTGATTGTAGGTGAACTATAAATCCCAGTAACTACAACTCCCAAATGTCAAGGTCTATTTTCCTCAAACTCCATCTGTGTTGATATTTAGGCATTTATTTATTTTATTTATTTACTGCATTTGTTGACCGCCGTTCTCAGCCCTAGGGCGACTCACGG
>NW_026847549.1:10352015-10424456 GCF_025583915.1 Anolis sagrei ordinatus
AGCAAAACAAGAAAAGAACAAGATGAAAATGAAATGAAAACAAGATAAAGAAATTGCGAGATATAAGAAAAAATATGAGAGAAAAACGAGAGAAAGATAAGAATGAGAAGAAAGGGGGATCTTTGCCCTTGAAAACGCACTGGCGCTTCTTCTCCTCCTCTCCGGTTAAATGCCAAAGGAGAGAGGGGAGGATGAGAGAACCATGGAGAGGGGAAACCTAGATGTGCCGGCTGCAGGTCAACACGCGGATACCACAGGTGGGCTCACATCGAAGGGGCAGAGAAGAGGACGTGGCCGCGGCACGCGAGCTTGGCCATCTCCTCTACGCTGGAGCTTCTTCCGCCTACTATCCGTGGAGAAACTCCAATGAAGGGAGAAACCCTGGGAATAGGAAGACTTGCTGCTATGACCCACGCGCTACATCTCTCTGCCATGGAACCTCTGCTTGCAGAATCTCAAATTTCCAGCAGCATCTCTCCTACGTTCCCCACATCAGTGCATCGCCCTCAATGATTGGGAGTCCGTTGAACTGACTCGCCCCCTAGTCAGCTCACTTTGAAGTATATACTAGTATAGTGTAGTATTAGGGTAGGCATTTAAGTTTGTGATGACGTTTTGGGTAACGAAGTATTTTAAGGTGAAAGGGTAGTGTTTAGAAAGGCAGCTCTTCAAGGTTGGGACTCGTTGAACTGGCAAGTGTGGTTTATATATAGCTCTGTGAATGATTCGTGGAAGACTCGTGCCTGCTGGAGGCAATGTGATGTTGCCATTGGCCACCGTTCCACTGGCCTTGCAGACTGGATGGCCCAGTGTTGAAACGGTGTGTTTGGCTAATGACTTACAAGTTACCCTTGGTTGCTTCTGTGCAGCAATATTGCAGCGGCAAACCTGCTCTTCCTGCCGGGGGAATCCCATGTTGCACATATTAGCTGCCTTGATTGACTCTTGGCCGTCCGACCATATGCTAATCACTGGGGGATTTGGAGACCTTCACACTGATCGCTCAGACTTCCACCCCATAAGACTCCCATTATGACGTTTGAACCAAACTTTGGCACAAGAACCCCCTGACGAACAAAAACGCTGGAGGTTTTTGGAGACTTCCAGAATAGTCCGAGTTTTCAAAGACCTCCAGGCCCCATTCACCCTTCTGCCATAGGGAAAATACATCCCAGCCCTCCTACAAGGGCCATAGAACTCGCTTAATAATAATACTATTATAGTGAAATAATGTAAATAAAGAACCCCAGGTCCAGCCATCCACTTCCTTCTGGCATAAGCGAAAAGCACAATTGAAAGCGTAGGCGCATTCATACTAATACTAATAATATAATCTCCCCTGGGTATTTGTGGGTATTCCAAAATAAGTATTTAGAAGCCGCCCGAGATTTTTTTTTGTTTGACACATGATTGTGGTTAGTAATTTTTTGCTGCCAATTTGGTGCCATTCTCCAGCGGTTTTGAGTAGTTAACCACAAACCTTATATTTTATTTTATATAGATAAGGTTATTCTATCTTTAGTCGTCTCAGTGGACTTACTTGTTGTGGTCCAAAATATTTTATTTTCTTTGGAATTGCCATGCATTCTAGAAGAAGTCCTTGCAGAAAGGAAGCCGTTCGTTCCGTAAACACAGAATATTTATTTAAGTGTGTGTGTGATGGAATGCATTGCAATTTGCAATTCCAAATAAAATAATATATATATATGTGTGTGTGTGTGTTCATGTATGTATGTGTATGTATATGTATGCATGTATTAAGGGCTGTTCTGTCTTCAATTGTCTCAGCGGGATTGTCATAATGCAAAGATCTTGTATTTTCTGTGAAACCTGTGTGTCATACTTGTAGATCAAAAATAACAACAAAAACTTAAAATTGTTGCCAAGTTTAATAAAATATTTGCATTTAAAAAACATTAATTTGTGTTAATTCTATGTAATGTAACTATATGAACATAATGTAAGTAACCTTCTGGTTTTAAGGTAACTCTTTATTCACCTCTACCTTTTATTTTTCAGTGATTGGTTTTTGGGGGGTTTTTTGGGGGGGGGCGCCAAAATAATGTTTGCTTACCATCGTGTGGTGTTGAACAGGAGTCCCCCAATAACACCTTCTGGGTGCGACCCTCCAGAAATGACCGGAGCCACTGCAAAGCAGTGCCCCCAAGGCCCATTTCCGCAAGGCGCCCCAGAAGGATACCGTGGTCGACGGTATCGAAGGCCGCTGAGAGGTCCAGGAGCACCAACAGGGACACACTCCCCCTGTCTAGCTCCCGGCGCAGATCATCCACTAAGGCGACCAAGACCGTCTCAGTTCCATGTCCCGGTCTGAAACCAGACTGTGCCGAATCCAGATAATCCGTGTCTCTCAAGAATACCTGGAGTTGTGAGGCCACCACGCTTTCCATGACTTTGCCCAAAAAGGGGAGATTGGAACAAGGCCGGTGGGGCAGGAGGAGCAAGGAGGTGGCTTCAACAGGGGGGAGACGGGGTGAAGCGCGCGGGGGAGAAGGGCGCCGGCCCAGGAAGCGTGAACCACCACCGTGCCACCAGGCCATCCCCCGCGGGCAGCCGGGCAGAAGCAAGGGCGGGGCGGGCGGGGGCCCAGGCCGCCAGATCGGGGCCACAGCCGCGGCCATGGAAAGATCCTCAAAAGGACAAGCAGGGCTCGTGGCACAGCCGCAAGAAGGGGGGGGGGCGGGACGGGGCCACCACGGCAAGCGCGGGGGGCGGCAAGACCGACAAGGCGGCCCGGGGCGCCAGGGGCAGGCCGCCCGGGAGGGGAGGGAAAAACCCGCGGACAAGCCGCAACGCCGCCACGGGTGCCGGGCGAGCGAGGAGCCGCAGAAAGGGGCGGGGCGCGTGGGAGGGCTGCGCAGATCCCGAGAAGGAACAACCGGGGGAGGGGGGTGGCCGCGCGGAGCCCAAACGCCACCCGAGCGGTGCCCCCCGCGCCAGGCGCGGCAGCGACGGCCAGACGCAGCAGGACCAAGAGGAGCGGGGGGAGCTGCTGCGGACGGGAAGGACGTGCCGGACGATCAGGAGGCAGGGGCCCGCCATCGCTCCATGCAGAGCGCCAGGGCGCACATGGCCCGACCGGGGGGGGAAAAGCCCCAAAGCCCAAGCCTGCGCCAGAAGCCGCGGAGACCAACGGAGGGTCCGCCACCGGGCGAGGGGGGAAAGGGGAGGCGAGCGGGCAGAGGGGGCATCCATGGCAGGGAGGAAACGCCGCCCACGGGGGCCAACCGCGCCAGCCGGACGAAACCAAGGCCAGGAGGGCCACACAGGCCAGAGAGGGGGGGGGGGACCCCCAGGGTTTAAGGCAGCGTAAGTCCGGAGCCGCGCCGGAGAGGCCCCGCAGAGAGTGGAAGGCGCCCCAGAGACCAGGATCGCCACGCCAGGCCGAGCGACCCCCGCTAGAGCAGGGGGAACGTATGCAGCGGGGACGTTACGACAAAAGCCGAGTCTGTCCCGTCACCCCACCGCGGGGACCAGGCAAAGGGGAGGGGGGCGCGAGGCGCCGGGGCATGGGGGAGCGAGAGACCCTGCGACCCCGCCGCCCCGGACGCGGACCTCGTTGGGGCGGCACGAAGCTGGGACAAAGCGGGGGGAGCACGCCGCCAGCGGCAGCCAGCAGGCCGGGCACACAAGCTGCCCGAGCATCCAGAGTAAGCCGGAGAAAGGGGGGTTGGGCCGTGAAAGAGCGGCGGGCACAGCCCCGGCAGCCAGGCCCGCCAACCTGGTACAGCAGTTTGACCAGAGGAGACCAGGGGGAGGAATGAGGGAGAACCGTCCGATTGGCCGAAGTTTGAGGTCTCCTTTTCCCGCATCTCCCCCTCCCCACCACGACCTCTATGGGGGCCCCTCGGCTAGTGGAACACCTCCCCTCCTCCATGCCGCAGTCCAGGTCCAAGGTCTTAATTTCTGTTTCGTTGGTAGTTGTTTGGTTTGTTGGCGTTTTTTCTTACCACTTCCCTTGATTCCCTTTCTCCCCCCTCCCCACCTCATTGTTACCCACGGACTCCAACCCACTTCGTCCCTTGCCCCTTCCACTAGTCACTAATATCAGGGAGAATACAAACAGGGGAATGGGGAACCACATGGGTAGAAATAGTATACTTCAGTGAGATTGATCGTAGTAAAGTGTAGTAAACGTCTCAGCTGCGATAGTTAGGTAGTTCATAAAGTGCAAGAGTCTTGAAGTGCAAATACAGAAGACGTCACAGCTACGTGTCACTAGGACAATTCGTAAAGTGCAGGATCTTAAAGTGCAACAAATACCCACGTCTAGCTCTGAGCGCTATCTAAAGTGCAGCATGGAGGGATAGGGAGAGGGAGCGTAAGTGCTAGTTCGATTTAGCAGCAAAGGAGGCAGGCGCCTTAAAGTGCTCTATTGAGTTCTTAGTACCAATTAGCAGCAGGTAGATCGGAACACTAAAGTGCTATATTAAGCAATATGTAAACACAGTATTAATGAGTTGGCAGTAATCTCAGTTGGTAAAGTTATTATGATTCAAGATGTAATCTATCGACGGCTGATGTAACAGCGAATGAGTCTCTCAGTCTTCCGGAGATGGTCGACACGGCGGTGGTCAGCACAAGATGGTCTACAATATCGGTCAACACAGAAAGGTCAGCACAAAAACTGCAATATCGGTCAACACAGAAGGTCGGCACAAAAAAGGTCTACACACGGCTTGCCCAGATGGTAGAGGCCAGGTGGTAACAGATGGTAAAGGCCCAGGCGGCCAGGGCCCGCAAACAGCCCTCGCAGATGGTAAAGGCCCAGATGGTAAAGAGCAGCGGCGTTGGGCCTGGCGGCTAAGGCGTCTGGTACAGATGGTAGAAGCCCAGATGGAAGGGCCCAGTTGGAGCGGCGCTCGCGGCGCAGCGGCCTGCTTGGTGAGACCCCGGGTGGAGTGAGGGGACGGGCAGCAGTCCGGAGCAGTCAGGAGCCAACACACCCCCGGGCCGTGAGTCGTCCTCAATATAACATTATTGTTTGTCTACCTGTCTTGTGTTACACGAGTGACTTGGCTGCTAAGAGGGAACGCCTCGGCGCTCTACCTCTCCTCTCCGCATTCCACCTCTGGGCTCCGGCAGCTGCCCCAAAAACAAGGCCGCAATGGCGGCGGCGCGGTCTTGCGGCATATGGAATATTCGTGTCAAGTTTGGTCCAGATCCATCATTGTTTGAGTCCACAGTGATCTCTGGATGTAGGTAAACTACAACTCCCAAACTCAAGGTCAATGCCCACCAAACCCTTCCAGTATTTTCTGTTGGTCATGGGAGAAGTGTGTGTCATGTTTGTTTCAGTTCCTTCGTTGGTGGGGTTCAGAATGTTCTTTGATTGTAGGTGAACTATAAATCCCAGCAACTACAACTCCCAAATGACAAAATCAATTTTTTTTAGTGAAGGACATACATTGGGTTGTTAGGTGTATCGTGTCCAAATTTGGTGCCAATTGCCCCAGTGGTTTTTGAGTTATGTTAATCCCACAAACGAACATTACATTTTTATTTATATGGATTGTATATAATGGGACTTCAGTATCCACAGATTTCTGTATCCATGGGGAATCCTTTAACCAAACCTAGGTGATAACGGTTAGCGATAATATAAATAGGTCTCTGACAAGGAGCACAATGACACAACACAGATCATGGACAAATAAAGCATCTGTTTGGATCTCAAGTCCCACTTTGCATTGATGTGAAGTCTCGAGATACAATTGTGGTGACGTTCTCATGGAATTTCCTTCCAGAGGTCAGAAATGTGTCTCCTCCCTCCCCTTTTTTTCTTGTAATGCAAAGTGAAACTGCCTCTTTTTACCTTAAATGACAGAGTTGACTAAATAGCGTTATGACACTAGGCTCTGAGTCATAGCCAAGGCAGCTGCCACAGGGGGATTTCCCCCCGAAATAAAATATTCACAAAAGGAAACTGATTGTGAGCCTCTCTCTTCTGGGAAAATGTGGAGACGCTGTGCATATTGGTCACTTCCAGATGCTATTTAGTCTTGGGAAGGAAGCTTCAATTTGACATTAGTGGGAAGAATTCTAAAGGAGGAGGAAGATATTTGACGTTGGTCTTAAATTAACCTGATAGGAAATTACACTCGAATCTGAAAGTGAGCAAAGGTTTAGGATGGAAAGTGGAATCGTATTGTCGAAGGCTTTCATGGCCGGAATCACTGGATTGTTGTGAGTTTTCCAGGTTGTCTGGCCATGTTCCAGAAGCATACTCTCCTGATGTTTCGCCTGCATCAATGGCAGGCATCCTCAGAGGTTGTGAGGTCTGAAAGGTCAGGAGAGAATGCTTGTGGAACATGGTCACACAGCTCAGAAAACTCACAGCAACCCAGAAAGTGGAATTGTTTTCGTTCCAAAATGTGATCAGATCAGCAGTCACTTTCTGTTTTCACAAATACTGTTGGAGCTCAGCCTGCAATTGTGTATCAAGATCAGGATGCTTTGGATGTGGGGAGTGATGTCAATGAGTTTCAAGATGGCAATGGTTTGGTCAATGATATTGATGCAGAGAATAACCAGGAGATCCCTGTTCAAAATGTAGCTTCCCATGGGAATGTCCCTGAGGGGTGTGGGGATGATGGCGTGGTCTCTGAATTGTTACCAGAGAGTTCCCATGATAGGGAACATGGAAACAGCTTGGCACCTGGTCCAACTGCAGAAATTAATGAGCAAATAGATAGACTGGAGAGGAGATCAGTCAAAACAGGAGAGCCGAACAGTGGCTTCGGCGTTCTGCCAGGCTCCGAGAGAAAAAGATAAGACATTCTTAGCTAAAGTGAAACCAATTTCTAAGCGCTAGAGACATAGCTAACGAGGAGATAAAAGTCCCAAGTACAGGATATGTAGTCAGATGAAGCATCATTTGGAATCATGTCAAGATCTCATCCTTTTTTCATGGAAGCTTTGCTTGGAAATTCATGTTTTATGTGCCTTTGTTTCATAGTTTTGATTCTTTGATTTTATGCTTTTATATACATGCCTTGGATTCATGTTTCCTGATTTCTTGCATTTTGTTTGGGAAGTTTTGACTTTGTTTTTATGGATTTTGCTGGACTATTACCCTGGACTACTTTGTTCCTGCTTATCTTCCTACCTAATTGGATTTGCCTATTTCTTTAAAGTGCTTTTTACTTTCCTGCTGTTTAATTATCTTCAATAAAACGATTGTTTCCCTATCCAACGGTGTGGTGTTTAAAGTCAGAGGGCTTTTCCTGCCCTGGAGTGCAACAAATACTGTCTTTGTTGTATTTTGTTGGACTACAACTCCCAGAATTCTGCTGCTTTCAACTGTAGGGTTCCCCATCTCAGGAAGGATGTCATCTTCTTCACTTCAAGGGGGAAGAATCTCAGGGCAGAGCACTGTCTTGAAAACTGTATGCATAGCTATATAGATGCATCATTGATTGTGGCTGCCATTTCAGAAATCTGAATGATATACACTTAAATGATGGTGCTTATTTAATACTTCACGGGCCAGACTATGTCACATCAATCTTGTTCCATCACTGGAACCTATATTGGAGCTGTGGTGGCGCAATTGGTTCAACCCTTGTGACGGCTGAATTGCTGACCTGAAGACCTGAAGGTTGGCGGTTTGAATTCGCAAGACGGGGTGAGCTCCCATCTGTCAGCTCCAGCTTCCCATGCGGGGACATGACAGAAACCTCTCACAGGATGGTAACACATCTGGGCGTCCCCTGGGCAACGTCCTTGCAGACAGCCAATTCTCTCACACCAGAAGCGACTCCAATTAACTTTTGACACGAAACAAACAAACAAACAAACAAACAAACAAAAACCCAATAATAATAATAATAATAATAATAATAATAATAAACCAGAACCTATTCAAGCAACATCACAAAGTGCTACCTCTCACTATTGTGTAGGGAATTCTGGGATTTATATTCCAGAAAGGGAACTTTTAACATGATATGGTATACCCTACTTGAAGAATGTGTCAAACTAAATACAGGAATTTTATCTCCCATCTGGCCTATCCTTATCTTGATATGCTGCAAGGATCCGGGGCTAATCTAAAGGCATTCCAAGACACAAAGAGCATTTCTGGCCACAGGAAAACTCTTCCCCCCTTTTTCACCTCCAGGACTAGGAAATTACTCTCCTCCCCATTGTTTTGGTTCCTTAGGTGCCACAGGGGAAGGGTAGGGTGGGGAATTTAGAGTTTACAAGATGGCTTTGGGGTCTTTTGTAATGTCTGCAACATATAGTGGGCTCTTGGTATCTGCAGGGCTTTGGTTCCAGGACCTCCCATGGATACCATAATCCATCAGCCCTTAAATCCTATAGTGTAAAATGTGGCAGTAAAACAGCATCCCTTATATAAAATGGCAACATCAAAGTTTGCTTTTGAGATGCTTTGTGAATTCCTACTTTAACTTATCATGTACCATGGGTGGGAACTGGCTTTAGGAAGCCTTACTTGGTATGGATGCCAAAAGCTAAGCAGTGCTCTAATGCATTTTGTGTCAGGAGCAACTTGAGAAACTGCAAGCTCCTTCTGGTGTGAGAGAATTGGCTGTCTGCAAGGACATTTCCCAAGGGATGCCTGGATGTTTTTTGTTTGTTTTTTGATTTTTTTTGTCATGTCAGGAGCGACTTGAGAAACTGCAAATCACTTCTGGTGTGAGATAACTGGCCGTCTGCAAAGACGTTGCCCAGGGGGCACCCGGATGTTTTGATGTTTTTATCATCTTTGTGGAAGGCTTCTGTCATGTCCCCGCATGGGAAGCTGGAGCTGACAGAGGGAGCTCATCCATGCTCTCCCCGGATTCAAACCTCTGACCTGTTGGTCTTCAGTCCTGCTGGCACCCATTACACCACCTGGGGCTCCTTCCTACACATTAAACTGCATTATATGAGTCTGCACTGACAATATAAGGAGTTTGAAACTTCATTCTATAGTATTGTAGGTGGGGTTGATAGAATTCAAACGCAACTTACATACTGGAATCTCTCTTGCCATTTCCATAATCACTGGCACTAATGTTTTGCATCCTATCATACAGGTAGGGAAAATATCATTGAATTATTAAACAGGAAGTAAATATTTAAATACACTCCTGTCATGGTGATCAAGGTGACATTTTATTTCATGTTTATGTCCCATGAGTTTGATTATGTTTTAAAGCAGCTTCACTGGTCAAAGGCAAGTTTGCCAAGTTTGGTCCTGATCTGTCATTGGTTTGGGTCACGGTGGTCTCAGGAAATGAGTGAAGGTATTGCAAGTCCCAACTGCACGAGGATGTAGAGTTGGTCTGGGGGACTCTGTGTGCCAAGTTTGGTCTTGATCAGTCATCGGTAAGGGTCACAGTGGTCTCATACATGAGTGAAGGTACTGCAAGTCCCATCGTCCATGATCCATCCTTCTCACAACGGCACCAGGATGTAGAGTTGGTCATGGGGGCTTTGTGTGCCAAGTTTGGTCGTAATCAGTTATCGGTGAGGGTCACAGTGGTTTCAGGAAATAAGTGAAGGTACTGCAAGTCCCATCATCCATGGTCCACCCTTCTCACAATGGCACCAGAATGTAGAGTTGGTCTGGGGGCTCTGGGTGCCAAGTTTAGTCTTGATCAATCATTGTTGAGGGTCACATGGTCTCAGGAAATGAGTGAAGGTACTGCAAGTCCCATCATCCATGGTCCATCCTTCTCACAACAGCACCAGGATGGAGAGTTTGTCATGGGGGCTCTGTGTGCCAAGTTTAGTGTTGATCAGTCATTGATGAGGGTCACAGTGGTTTCAGGAAGTGAGTGAAGGTACTGCAAGTCCCATCATCCATGGTCCATCCTTCTCACAACTGCATCAGGATGTAGAGTGGATCATGGGGGCTCTGTATGCCAAGTTTGGTGTTAATCAGTCAGTGGTTGGGTCACAGTATCTCAGGAAATGAGTGAAGGTACTGCAAGTCCCATCATCCATGAGACATCTTCTCCAAACTGCACCAGGATGTAGAGTTTGTCATGGGGGCTCTGTGTGCCAAGTTTAGTCTTGATCAGTCATTGATGAGGGTCACAGTGGTTTCAGGAAGTGAGTGAAGGTACTGCAAGTCCCATCATCCATGGTCCATCCTTTTCACAATGGCACCAGGATGTAGAGTGGATCATGGGGGTTCTGTGTGCCAAGTTTGATCCTGATCCGTCATTGATTTTGGTCACAGTGGTCGCTGAAAGTGATTGAATCTCAATCAGTCTGATCTCCTGTCTTGGGGAATATCATTTTGAGAAGGAAGGATAATGCAAATTTTGTTGGAAGGGGACTTACAGCAGCGAGCAAAGATGGGAAAAAAGCTACTTGTAGTATACTATTTGCTTTCCAGCAGCTCCGGTTGCTTTTGTGATGCCCGGAGGACTGGCTGTGTCCAAGGGAAAGGGTCACTTATGGTTATCTGGCCAGCAGATTAGGCTCCATCCATGAAGCCAGGGACGTCTCAATTTGGTGCGCTTCCTGGGTATTAATGACAAGATCCACTTGGCTAATGGGTGCGACAGGTCATTATCCCAGGCATTAATCAGCCATTAATCCAACACGGAAACCATCTGTGCCAAGGATGATATTAATAGTTGACTCAAATCTTGTCCCCCGCTCTGTACTTCTTAAACTAGATTAGGAGATCTTATTTGCTAACAGACACAAATGGACATAAAGAGGTATCCCTCCCTCTGAGGATTGTCGGAGGAGAAAAGAAACTGTCAGGAAATCCTGAGAGTTGTAATTTAATCTTGAGTTCTGGATGCAACCCAACTTTGGAGTCCTAGGCATTGTGTGACTTGCCTGTCCCTGAATCCAGTCCTGTTGAACTGTGCCAAAGTAACTCAATGACCTAAATAATCTGATGCCAGCACAATAGCACTAGCCTTCAGGTTGCAATGACCCCATTGCTTTCATTGGGCTTTCTTAGCAATGAATACGTATTCGTACTCAGAGGTGCTCTTTCCAGTTCCTTTCTCTGAAATGCTGCCTAGGGCATCTGGTATCCACTGGCCATCTCTCATCCAAGTACTAACTAGGGCGGAATCTGCTTAGCTTCCAAGATCAGGTGGAATCTGGTGCCTTTAAGGTATTCAGGTTTTATCATATCGTATTCAGTTTTCTTTCATCACTATTTGTGATGTCTGTCTGACTATCTATCTATCTATCTATCTATCTATCTATCTATCTATCTATCTGTTTGAATATTTATCTCTCTCTCTCGTTCTATCATTCTATATATCTTTCTATTCTATCTATTCTATCTATCCGTCTGTCCATCCAACCATCCATCCTATATATCTATCCTTCTGTCTGTCTGTCTGTCTATCTGTCTATCTGTCTTCAGTCACCCAGCATCCATCTATCCATCAATTATCTGTCTGCCTATCTATCCATCCATCCATCCATCCATCCATCCATCCATCCATCCATCCATCCATCCATCCATCCATCCATCCATCCATCCATCCCTCATCACCCAGCATCCATCTATCTGTCCACCTGTCCGTCCATCCATCCACCTTCTATCTATGTCTATCACCACCCAGCATCCATCCATCCACCATCTACACCTGTCTGTCTCTGTCCATCCGTCCATCATCTATCTATCTATCTATCTATCTATCTATCTATCTATCTATCTATCTATTAGGGCTGGGCGGTTTCGTTTCGTAATTTCGTAATTCGTTAAAAATCCGTTATTTTTTTTGATAACGAAGCGATATTGAACCATTCAGGAGCAACTAAAAAACGAAACGAATTTTTCCAATTCGTTTCGTAATCGATTCGTAATCGTTTCGTAATTGGTTTTTGATTTCCGAAATTTCGTAAATATCGAACTTTTTTAAAGGAAAATTTTGGAATTCTTTTAAATAACGAAACGCAAAAAAACCCTAAAAATGAATCGAGTTTAGAAACAAATTTTTCCGTGTTTGGACAGCCCTACTGTCTATCTATACATCCATCCATCCATCCATCCATCCATCCATCTGCCTATCCATCTTTCCTTCCTTCCTTCCTTCCTTCCTTCTATATATCCTTCTGTCTCTATCTATCTATCTATCTATCTATCTATCTATCTATCTATCTATCTTTCGTAATCCAGCATCTTCAGTCACCCAGCATCCATCCATTCATCTATCTATCTATCTATCTATCTATCTATCTATCTATCTATCTATCTGTCTATCCACCCACCCACCCAGATTCCATCTATCATCACTACATTAACTCTCTACTGACTGAGAGGTCATGAGTTCGAAGTCAGCCTGTGCTGGAGTGAGCTCCCAACCATTAATAGTCTAGTTTACGGTTGACCTATGCAGCCTGTAAGACAGTTGCATCTGTCAAGTAGGAAATTTTGATACCGCTTTATGCGGGGAGGGTAATTTCACTAATTTACAACATCCTAAAACCTTCCAGCAGTGTGTGTAAGTATGAGAAAGTACTTCATCAAGGACTCGGAAAGTCACAAGTGAACGGTGAAGCGACAGCTTCCCCTGTGGCTGGAATCGAGCATATTCTCATGGAGCCGGAAAATTGGAATGTTAAATTGCCTCTGTGCCTGTCTATATATGTTGTCTGTTGTCTAAATGGCATTGAATGTTTGCCGTGTATTATGTACATTGTAATCTGCCCTGAGTCCCCTACGGAGTGAGAAGGGCACAATATAAATACTGCAAATAAATAAATAGCTGGATGGGCATCTGTCAGGAATACTTTGATTATGTCTTCCTGCACAGCAGAATGGGGTTGGACTGGACAGCCTTTGGAGTCTCTTCCAACTCTGCAATTCTATGCTGTGGCTTATACTTCGGGCATCTTGCCAAGGCTTGCCCACCAGGAAACCTTGAGAAGGGCCTTGCAGAACATGAAGGAAAAAAGAGAAGGAGAGAGGAGGGAAAATGGTCCTGGCCTCTTTTTGGGTTTGTTTTTTTTGGGTTTGTTTTTTTTGCTGCGTCTGCATCCTGCTTTGAGTGGCAGGTCTTCCCCAAACGGAGTCATGAGGGACGTGAGAAACGTGCCAGAGCCACAGAGTGAGTCAGCTGGGGATGCCTCTTGCTTTCTCTTTGGCCGGCCGCTTGCTTTCTAAATCTGTGGGGGTTTAATCCCTGGGCAAATCCCTGCTTGAGTGGCGATGGGTGCAAATCTTACTCACCTGGCACAAAGCATTAGGAGTGAGAAAGTGACTCTATTGTCCAGAAGATGCGGATGGATGGGTCCAACTAATAGGGAATTAGAATTAGAAGGTATTGGAATGTGTCGCCCCTTGGTGCATCTACACTATAAAAGTAATGTGGTTTGACACCACCTTTTAAATGAGTTAACAGATTTTAACGCACTGGTTTGTTTAATTCTGTTTTGATATTTGTATGCTGTGCATTTTAAATCGTACTGTTTTTTAAAAAAATGTTGTTTGTGTCTTGGTTAAGAGATGAAAGCAGGACATCAACAACATCAATAATAATAATAATAATAATAATAATAATAATAATAATAATCTTTATTTATACCCCACCACCATCTCTCCAAGGGGACTTACATGAGGCCAAGTCCAACAGTACAGCAAAGCAAATATACAACATAAAATACAAACAGTAAAATATAATAATAATAATCATCATCATCATCATCTATATAAATAAAAATGTAATGTTCAATGTATTGTCGAAGGCTTTCATGGCCAGAATCACTGGGTTGTTGTAGGTTTTTTTGGGCTATATGGCCATGGTTTAGAGGCATTCTCTACTGACGTTTCGCCTGCATCTGAGGATGCTTGCCATAGATGCAGGCAAAACGTCAGGAGAGAATGCCTCTAGACCATGGCCATATAGCCCGAAAAAACCTACAACAACCCAATGTATTACTAATGTTCGTTTGTGGGATTAGCATAACTCAAAAACTATTGGACGAATTGACACGAAATTTGGACACAATACGCCTAACAGTCCAAGAAATGTCCATCACCCCTAAACACACACACACACACAAAACCCCAGTGGAACAGACTTAAAAACGGAGAAAACATACGCCATATATACATATATACACATACACTCATACACATGCACACATTCATACACACACGTATATATATATGCATGAGCACACAGAAATGTACACATATACACACATACATATACGTACATATACATGTACACATATATACATATACACATACACACACACACATATAAACACAAACATGCATATAGACAAGCACACACACATACACAATATGCATGTACACATAAAAACACACAAATGCACAAATATATATACACACATATATATACACCCACATATATATACACACACATATACACACACACATATATACACAAATATATACACACACAAAACACATATACACAGACTGGGCCACAGCAATGCGTGGCAGGGGACGGCTAATAATAATAATAATAATAATATACAAAAACAGTATAAATAAACACACCAACCAGTATAAGATCACAGTAGTTGGGCAGGGCAAGTTGCAAGGATTAAAAGTTTAAAACACTGGGTAAGCAGGCCATGTAGTAACAACAACAACAACAACAATACCATGGATCAATTCTATGGGAATCATGGGGGTTGTCGTTTGGTGAGGCACCAGCTCTCCTTGGCTAAAAGATAAAGGTAAAGGTTTCCCCTTGACATGAAGTCCAGTCATGTCCGACTCTGGGGGTTGGTGCTCATCTCCATTTCTAAGCCGATGAGCCGGCGTGTCCATAGACACCTCCTAGGTCATGTGGCCAGCATGACTGAATGGAGCATCACTACCTTCCCGCAGAAGCGGTACCTATTGATCTACTCACATTTGCATGTTTTCGAACTGCTGGGTTGGGAGAAGCTGGGGCTAACAGCGGGAGCTCACCCCGCTCCCCAGATTCGAACAGCTAACCCTTCAGTCAGCAAGTTTAGAAGCTCAGCGGTTTAACTTGCTGTGCCACCAGGGACCCTTGGGCTAAACAACTCCCCTGATTCCATAGTATTGAGCCACCACACACCAAGTGGCGTCAAACTGCATCAATTCCGCAGTATAGATGCACCCTGAGAAAGACAAAACCGCAACCCACGGCTGGTATGAATGGAGGTGTTCCTTGAGTCATTACTAAGAATATAATCAGAAATACCCTGAGGGCCCAGATGGACTTCAAACGGCATTCAGCCCAGCAGAACAGGATGGCATCGATCATTATACATTCCTTTTCCTGGAAAGATGTTTCCCGAGGGAGCAAAGGTCCTTCAAGATAACACAATTATATCACTATATGATTCCGCTTTAATGGGTCTAGTTCCACTCTTTAGCATCTTGGGATTTGTAGTTTAGGGGTTGCATCCTGGTATTTTCAGCTCATCAAACTACAAATCCCATTATTCAGCCATTGAAGTTAAAATGGATTCAAAGTGCTATATAATTGTGTGGTACGGAAAGGCCTCAGGGGTGCAGCTACACTGTAGAATTAATGCAGCCTGATACTGCTTTAACTCCAATGGTGCCATGCTATGGAATCCTGGGATCTGTAGTTTGGTGAGGCACCAGCACTTATTAGCGGAGAATCTAGGCAAGGTACATTATACTTTACTGTTCCTATATATTTCAACCATCTAGTTTAAAGCTCCATTTCCTTGTAATGGACTCTTAGACTTATATTTACATACATCTACCCGGAATCAGGAAATACATGCATACAAAAAACAATCCTAAATTTGTTTACTCTGACTTTAAGTCTTTCTGGGCTTCCTCATCCGGGAAATAAGATTGTGTTTCTAATATTGTCATCACAAGTCTTCATTTGTATATAAAGCTTTGCTTCTTACCTATTGATATGCTAAAATCCGTATGTCACACATACAAACTAGGAAAAAACTGGGTTGTTGTAGGGTTTTTCGGGCTATATGGCCATGGTCTAGAGGCATTCTCTCCTGACGTTTCGCCTGCATCTATGGCAAGCATCCTCAGAGGTTGTGAGGTCTGTTGGAACTAGGAAAAGGGGGTTTATATGTCTGTGGAATGACCAGAGTGGGACAAAGAACTCTTGTCTGCTGAAGCTAGGTGTGAATGTTTCAACTGACCACTTTGATTAGTATTTAATGGCCTGACAGTGCCTGGAGCAAACTTTTGTTGAGAGGTGATTAGATGTCCTTGTTTGTTTCCTCTCTGTTGTTGTGCTGTTGTAGATATAGGAAAAAACTGCATTTATTTTTGGATTATCATTCAAAATAATGGAAATAATTGGGTACATTTGAACTCGCCACTATCTCCTTATTTAAAACCAATGCTTTGGTCTGACACACTATAGCTGTCGTAATTTGAAGATGTGTTGCATTCAATGCTATGCAATCTTGGGATTTGTAGTTTTACAAGGTCTTTCGCCTGCTCTGCTATTGAGGGCTATCGTTTCACCAAACTACAAAACCCATGATTCCATAGCATTGAGCCATGGCATTTAAAGTAGTATCAAACTGCATTCAATCTACAGTATGCATGCACTCTACGTCCACTACATTTTACCTAGATGTATCTTTTTGCATTCATATGAACATACACACACACGCACACACACATACATACACATACGTGTGTGTGTGTGTGTACAAAAACAACCAGATAATTTACCTTCAAATATCTGGAGCATTCTTTTGTCGAAGGCTTTTGTGGCTGGAATCACAAGGTTGCTGTGGGTTTTCTGGGCTGTATGGCCATGTTCCAGAAGCATTCTCTCCTGACGTTTTGCCCACATCTATGGCAGGCACCCTCAGAGGTTGAGAGGTTTGTTGGAAACTCGGCAAATGGGGTTTATATATCTGTGGAAAGTCCAGGGTGTGAGAAACAACTCTTGTCTGTTGGAGGCAATTGGCCAGCTTGATTAGCATTGAATAGCCTTACAGCTTCAAAGCCTGGCTGATTCCTGCCTGGGGGAATCCTTTGCTGGGAGGCTATTCAAATGGCATTTAAAGTGGTATCAAACTGTATTCATTCTAAGGTGTGCAGGCACTCTCCGTCCATTACATTTTACCCAGATGTATCTGTTTGCATTCATATATATATATATATATATATATATATATATATATATATATATGGGGGTTTTTGCAGGTTTTTCGGGCTATATGGCCATGTTCTAGAAGCATTCTTTCCTGATGTTTCGCCTATATCTATGCCAAGCATCCTCAGAGGTTGTGAGGTTCTCACAACCTCTGAGGATGCCTGCCATAGATGCAGATGAAACGTCAGGAGAGAATGCTTCTAGAACATGGCCATATAGCCCGAAAAACCTACAACAACCCAGTGATTCCAGCCATGAAAGCCTTCGACAATATGTATTTTTTGATTTTACAAGAACACTCAGATAATTTACCTCCAAATACCTGGAGCATTCTTTCCTAGACTTCAAAATTACTTGTAATGCCATATAAATGAGCTATATAAATAAGTAATACATGGAGCGAGAGTTGCCAGATGTTCAAGCTGGGTTTAGAAAAGGCAGAGGAACGAGAGACCAGATTGCCAATATCCGCTGGATAATGGAGAAAGGCAGGGAGTTTCAGAAAAACATCTACTTCTGCTTCATTGACTATTCTAAAGCCTTTGACTGTGTGGATCATAATAAACTGTGGCAAGTCTTGGTGGGATGGGCATCCCAAGCCACCTTGTCTCTCTCCTGAGGAATCTGTACAAGGACCAAGTAGCAACAGTCAGAACTGACCACGGAACAACAGACTGGTTCAAGATTGGGAAAGGCGTACGGCAAGGCTGCATCCTCTCACCCAACCTTTTTAACTTGTATGCAGAACACATCATGCGATGTGCGGGGCTGGATGAATGCAAGCTGGGGTGAAAATTGCTGGAAGAAACATTAACAACCTCAGATATGCAGATGACACCACCCTTATGGCCGAAAGCGAGGAGGAGCTGAGGAGCCTTCTAATCAAGGTGAAAGAAGAAAGCGCAAAAGCCGGGTTGCAGCTAAACGTCAAAAAAACCAAGATTATGGCAACAAGAATGATTGACAACTGGGAAATAGAGGGAGAAAATGTGGAGGCCGTGACAGACTTTGTATTTCTAGGTGCAAAGATTACTGTAGATGCAGACTGTGGCCAGGAAATCAGAAGACGCTTACTTCTTGGGAGGAGAGCAATGTCCAGTCTCGATAAAATAGTGAAGAGTAGAGACATCAGACTGACAACAAAGATCCGCCTAGTCAAAGCCATGGTATTCCCTGTAGTCACCTACGGATGTGAGAGCTGGACCTTAGGGAAGGCTGAGCGAAGGAAGATCGATGCTTTTGAACTGTGGTGTTGGAGGAAAGTGCTGAGAGTGCCTTGGACTGCAAGAAGATCCAACCAGTCCATCCTCCAGGAAATAAAGCCCGACTGCTCATTGGAGGGAAAGATACTAGAGACAAAGTTGAAGTACTTTGGCCACATCATGAGGAGACAGGAAAGCTTAGAGAAGACAATGATGCTGGGGAAAATGGAAGGAAAAAGGAAGAGGGGCACAAGGGCAAGATGGATGGATGGCATCTTGAAGTGACTGGACTGACCTTGAGGGAGCTGGGGGTGGTAACGGCCGACAGGGAGCTCTGGCGTGGGCTGGTCCATGAGGTCACGAAGAGTCGGAGACGACTGAACGAATGAACAACAACATAAATAAGTATGGTAATATAACATAGACATGTGTGTACTTTCTTCCTTAAGATACATGATCCGAAGCACATTTAATGCTGTAATTTTACATTCATTTACTTGAGAGCAATCCCCATTTAACTCAATGAGGGCTTATGGGATTGTTGGGCTGCATCTGAATGCTAATTTACATGGATTTTGTTGTTGTGATTGTTAAATGTATTGCTTTGTTGTCAGTTTGGTCAGAGAGTGTGACTTTTCCAGTGGGTTAACTAGGGGAGCATCTACACTGCAGAATTAATGCAGTTCGATGCCACTTTAACCACCATGGCTCAATGCTATGTAATCCTGGGATTTGTAGTTTGGTGAGGCACCCAACGGCGCTCCATGCAGTCATGCTGGCCACATGACCTTGGAGGTGCCTATGGACAACACCGGCTCTTCGGCTTTGAGTTGGACAAAACTGAATGTCAGGGGAAAATCTTTACCTACGAGGCACCCACATTCTTGAGCAGAGAAAGGCTTTGTAAAACTACAGCTCCCAGAATCCCATACCATTGAGCCATGGCAGTCCAAGCAATGTCAAACTGTATTAATTCCGCAGTGTAGATGCACCCCTGGCTGAACGGGGATTTGAACCCTAATCTCCCAAGACCCACTAATCATCCTTCTTCTATAATTCCTTTTTAATATAGCTGTAACTATAGAAATCCATTTTTAATCTCTTCTGCCTTCTATCCAACGTGGCTTACGAAGGTACTATGTCTCATTATTTACATCCATTCAAATCCAGGTGCTCCAAAACCTGACATCCCAAACACTTGGGTTCCAAAGCATTTCTGACAAAGGAGACTCAGGTTATGTTTACTGTAGGATTCGTGCAGTTTAGCACCACTTTCAACGACCCTGGCTCAGGACTATGAGATCCTGGGAGTTGTGGTTTGGTGAGACAACAGCACTCATTGACAGAGAATGCAAAACACCTTGTCAAACTACAACTCCCATTGTTCCCAAGCATTGAGCCAGAACAGTTCAAGTGGTATCAAGCTCTGCGTTAATCCATTAAGCCACAGCCATTAAAGTGGTGCTAAACTGCATTTATTCTATCATGTACACCAGGCATGGGCAAACTTCAGCCCTCTGGGTGTTTTGGACTTCAACTCCCACAACTCCTAACAGCCTACCGGCTGTTAGGAATTATGGGAGTTGAAGCCCAGGGCCGAAGTTTGCCCATGCCTGGTGTACACAAAAGCAGAGCAAACTTGCGTGCCTCCACATTGTAGAATGGGTACAGTTTGACACTACGTGGCTCAACACTGCAATCATGGGAGCTGTAGTTTTCTGCTTTGAAAGAGCAGACTAAATACCTTGTAAAACTAAACTCCAAATGAGACAGAGGGCGTATCTATCTATATACAGTAGTTTGACATCACTTAGCTTAACAGAATGCTGGGAGTTGTAGATTGGTGAGGGTTGGGGGCAGGAGGATGTTCTTCTGGGAGTTGTAGTTTGGTGAGGGCTTTATCCTTCTCCACCAAAGAACTTTGGTTTGCTAAAGATTAGGGGAGGCATTCTGCTCCCTGGGAGATGTAGTTTCACAAGGGCTTTAGTTTGGTGAAGATTAGAGGAGGCATTCTCCTCTCTGGGAGATAGTTTCACAAGGGCTTTGCCATTCTCCACCAAAGAGCTTTAATTTGGTAAAGATTAGGGGAGGCATTCTGCTCCCTGGGAGATGTAGTTTCACAAGGGCTTTAGTTTGGTGAAGATTAGGGGAAGCATTTTCCTCTCTGAGAGATACAGTTTCACAAGGGCTTTGTCCTTCTCCACCAAAGAGCTTTAGTTCGGTGAAGATTAGGGAAAGCATTCTCCTCCCTGGGAGATGTAGTTTCACAAGGGCTTTTGTTTGGTGAATATTAGGGGTGGCATTTTCCTCCATGGGTGTTGTAGTTTCACAAGGGCTTTGTCCTTCTCCACCAAAGAGCTTTAGTTTGGTGAAAATTAGGGAAAACATTCTCCTCCCTGGGAGATGTAGTTTCATAAGGGCTTCAGTCTGGTGAAGATTAGGGCAGGCATTCTCCTCCCCGGGAGATGTAGTTTCACAAGGGCTTTGTCCTTCTCCACCAAAGAGCTTTAGTTTGGTGAAAATTAGGGAAAACATTCTCCTCCCTGGGAGATGTAGTTTCATAAGGGCTTCAGTCTGGTGAAGATCAGGGCAGGCATTCTCCTCCCCGGGAGATGTAGTTTCACAAGGGCTTTGTCCTTCTCCACCAAAGAGCTTTAGTTTAGTGAAGATTAGGGGAGGCATCCTGCTCCCTGGGAGATATAGTTTCACAAGGGCTTTGTCCTTCTCCACCAAATAGCTTTATTTTGGTGAAGATTAGGGGAGGCATTCTGCTACCTGGGAGATGTAGTTTCACAAGGGCTTTAGTTTGGTAAAGATTAGGGGAGGCATTCTCCTCTCTGGGAGATATAGTTTCACAAGGGCTTTGTCCTTCTCCACCAAAGAGCTTTAGTTTAGTAAAGTTTAGGGGAGACCTTCTCTCTCTGGGAGACGTAGTTTCACAAAAGTCTTTCTCTTCCACAAAGCAGAATTAGATGAGAGTTGAGGGGCAGGGAGGGATTTCCTTTGATGTATTGTCGAAGGCTTTCATGGCTGGAATCACTAGGTTCTTGTGGGTTTTTTCGGGCTATAGGGCCATGTTCTAGAGGCATTTCTCCTGACGTTTCGCCTGCATCTATGGCAAGCATCCTCAGAGGTAGTGAGGTCTGTTGGAATTAGGACAATGGGTTTATATATCTGTGGAATGGCTGGGGTGGGGCAAGGAGCTCTTCCCTGCTGGAGCTAGGTGTGAATGTTTCAACTGACCACCTTCATTAGCATTTGAAGGCCTGGCTGAGCCTGGGAAAAATCTTTTGTTGAGAGGTGTTAAGATGTGCCTGGTTGTTTCCTCTCTGCTGTTTTGCTGTTGTAATTTTAGAGTTTTTTAATACTGGTAGCCAGATTTTGTTCATTTTCATGGTCTCTTCCTTTCTGTTGAAATTGTCCACATGCTTGTGGATTTCAATGGCTACCAGTATTAAAAAACTCTAAAATTACAACAGCAAAACAGCAGAGAGGAAACAACCAGGCACATCTTAACACCTCTCACCAAAAGATTTTCCCAGGCTCAGCCAGGCCTTCAAATGCTAATGAAGGTGGTCAGTTGAAACATTCACACCTAGCTCCAGCAGAGAAGAGCTCTTTGCCCCACCCCAGCCATTCCACAGATATATAAACCCTTTTTCCTAACTCCAACAGACCTCACTACCTCTGAGGATGCTTGCCATAGATGCAGGCGAAACGTCAGGAGAGAATGCCTCTAGAACATGGCCATATAGCCCGAAAAAACTGACAAGAACCTAGGATTTCCTTTGATTGACAAGCCCCGGCTTCGCTTCCTCCCGCCGCCCGAAGGGGGCAGCAGTGAGTCCCTCTCTTCCTCCCTCCTTCCTTCCTTGAGAACGTGAGCTCTCCAAAAATGCCCCCTCCCTTTCTGAAAAGGGAGGGAGGGGCGGAGTCCGGGGCCCGTGACGTCACGGGGCTTCTCACCCATTGAAAAAGCCGCGCCTGGGAAGCCGGCAGCCAGTCTTGAGTCTCAATCCTGCAAAGGAAGCAGCAACGCCACCCTCCTTTGGGCAAGGCATTCCCTCTCAATTGAGGGACCCCTTCCCATCCAAAGGGAAATAGATCTATTTATTTTGGCAAAAGTATTGGTGCAACAAGGACCCATCATCCAGGAGAGGCTTGGGGCACCTTTGCAACCCCAGGAGAGGCTTGGAAAGAGGACCAAGAAGGAGGAGGAGAAGAAGACCCCCCAACCTTGGTTGATTCCTTACTTGCGGGGACTCTGACCCACTCCCCTCCGTTTCCCTCCTCTCCCGCGACCCCCAAAGGTGGAGCCTTCGCTGGGGAAGATGCCCATGGAGCTGACGCAGAGCCGCATCCAGAAGATCTGGCTCCCGCCGGACAACCACCCGGCCCTGCCCCACCGATGTGAGTAGCCCTTCAAGGGAGGAGTGCACCCACGGGGAAGGGTTGGGGTCTCCCCTTTGGACAGGTTTGGCACGTTTCTCGTGGCCTGCAACCTCGGCGTTTGTGTTTCTTTTGGGGGAAATCAGGATCACCCGTTTATTGGAGTCTTTAAACTGAGCCAAGGCTGTCCTACAGCAGCTAAAGCGGCCAATGCGATCCTGGGCTGCATCCATAGGAAAATAGCATCTGTATTGTCGGAAGACATTCATGGCCGGCGTTACTGGATTGCTGTGAGTTTTCCAAGCTGTCTGGTCATGTTACAGAAGCATTCTCTCCTGACGTTTCGCCCACATTTATGGCAGGCATCCTCAGAGGTGTGTGAGGTCTGTTGGAAGCCAGGCAAGTAAGGGCTGCATCTGTATTGTCGGAAGACTTTCATGTCGGGCGTTATTGGGTTGTTGCGAGTTTTCTGAGCTGTCTGGCCATGTTCCAGAAGCATTCTCTCCTGACGTTTCGCCCACATCTATGGCAGGCATCCTCTGAGGTGTGTGAGGTCTGTTGGAAACCAGGCAAGTGGTGTTTGCATATCTCTGGAATAATGCCCAGGGTGGGAGAAAGAACTTTTGACTGCTGGAGGCAAATGTGCATGTTGCAGTAAGCATTTAATGGCCTTGGAGCTTCAAATCCCAACAAAGGACCCCCTTCCAGGCAGGAAGCAGCCATGCTTTGAAGCTACAAAGCTAATCAAGGTGGCTAATCACAACATTCACACTTGCCTCAAGCAGACAAGAATATACACCTTGGTTAGCATTTAATGGCCTTAGAGCTTCAAATTCCAACAAAGGACCCCCTTCCAGGCAGGAAGCAGCTAGGCTTTGAAGCTACAAGGCTAATCAAGGTGGCCAATTGCAACATTCACACTTGCCTCAAGCAGATAAGAATAAGGGCTGGCTGATGACCTCCCAACAAAGGATTCCCCCATGCAGGAACCAGCCAGGCCTTGAAGCTGCAAGGACATTAAATGCTAACCAAGTTGGCCATTGGCAACATTCACATTTACCTCAAGCAGACAAGAATAAATCAGGGCCAGATAATCACATCCCAACAAAGGATTCCCCCATGCAGGAACCAGCCAGGCCTTAAAGCTGCAAGGCCATTAAATGCTAACCAAGGTGGCCAGTGGCAACATTCACACTTACCTCTAGCAGAGGAGAGAGTTCCTTCTCCCATCCTGAACACCATTCCACAGATATACAAATCCCACTTGACTTTCCAAATGTTGCAATTGGTCAGCTTGATTAGCATTCCCCCAGGCAGGAAGCAGCCAGGCTTTGAAACTGCAAGGCTATTCAGTGCTAATCAAGGTGGCCAGTTGAAACATTCACACCTGCCTCAGACAAGAGTTCTTTCTCCCACCATGGACTTTCCACAGATATATTAACCCCACTTTCCTAGTTTCTAACAGACCCCTCAACCTCTGAGGATGCCTGCCATAGATGTGGGGGAAACGTGAGGAGAGAATGCTTCTGGAACATTGGCCCGGAAAACTCGCAGCAATCCAGTATCTGTATGTGGGAAGTCCTAGTTGCTCTCTATTCAGCTTTGGTCAGACTTCACTTGGAATAGTACCCTATGTCTAGTTCTCAATAAGGATTGTGTCCAAAGGAAAGTAGCCAAAATGGTCCAAGGTTTTGGAAGGCAAGCTCTATGAGGAGATGGTGATGTTCAGCTAGGAGAAAAGAAAGACACGTGTTTATAAATACTTGAAAGGGTGTTGCATTTGGGGAAAGAGATTCCATCTAAGCATTGGGAAGAATTTCCTCATACTAAAAAGAGTCTGGTGGAATCTCCTCTGAGTCTAGGGGTTTTGAAGCAAGAATCTGGACGGCCATCTTTCGGAGGCGCTTTGATTGTGCTTCCCTGTATTGTCGGGGGTGGGCTGGGTGTCCTTTGGGGTGCCTTCCATCTCTCTAATTCTGTGCCATGGGGGCGTGAGGCCTTTCTTTGAGAGCGGCGGCGGTCCTTGTGCGTAAAATGCCGGCATGCTTTCCCAGATTGGGCTTCCTCTCCTTCCTTTCCTTCCCGCTCGCCTCGCGTGGGTAATTAATCATCCCTCGTGGGTTTGCCTTTAAAAGGCTCCGGAGCAAACATGGGAAGGCGTTCGAGGAGGGTGTCATATTCTAGAATGGATCCAAACGTCTCCAAAGTCGTGCGTAAAAGGGGCGAGATGCGCCTCTTCCAAGCCGTGCGTAAAAAGGAGAGAGAAAAGGACTCTTTGGAGACGCCTTTCTCTCTCCCCTTTCTCCCTTTTGCTTCCATTCTCCGGCATGAGGGTTAGAAATAATGCGGGTTGAGCCCGGATTGAACTGCCCCGTGTTCTTTCTACCATGGGATGGAATCCTAACGTTGGAGATGCGAGATGCGCCTTTTCCAAGCCATGCGTAAAAAGGGGAGAGAAAAGGACTCTTTGGAGACGCCTTTCTCTCTCCTGCTTCTTTTCTCAGGCTTGAGGGTTAGAAATAATGCGGGTTGAGCCCGGATTGAACTGCCCCCATGTTCTTTCTGCCATGCCATGGGATCCTAACGTTGGAGACGCGCCTCTTCCAAGCCATGCGTAAAAAGAAGGCTCGTTTTGGAGAGGGGAGTAAAGGACCTTTTGGATTGAACTGCCCCAGGTTCTTTCAGTCTTTGGGAGTGTCTCTCCTGTATGTACATTTTCCTGGTTTCCAAAGCCTTGAGCTGTGGATGTCAGTGAGATTTCACTGTCGAGAGAGCCACGTTTTCCGGCGGAGGGAAGTCACTTCGCAGCCATGCGGGTGACCTGAGATGCTCCCTGTCTGATCGGCGGCTCCGCCTCTCCCTTCCTCGGCTGTGAGGCTGCTGCGCACGCCTCGCATGGCGATGGAAGAGAAGAGGAGGGGGGGAGGGGAAGGAGGAAAGGGACCCTCCTCGCCATTGGTCCAGGCAGTCGCGCCATAGAGTGACTAGCCAACCCACCCCATGGCATCTTCCTCCCCAGGAGTGCCTCATTGTGAGCATCCTGCCTCTGCAGTCCCACATGGGCTGGCTCAGGTGGCAACTCCCTTTTCCTTTCTGATAGTTCCATGGGTGCAAAGATCTAGCTTTAGGGTATTTGTAAAAGGTGTATTATGGAAATGGAACTTGCATCGAGACCCGACTCCAAAGTGTCTCATCATTAGGAACATCCTCCCACCACCAACCCATCTTATCCCATGGCATCTTCCCCAGGGTCCCCTATTGTCACCAAGTCAGGTTGGAGCATCCTTTTCACCACAATCCTACATGGCCATTTTCCAGAAGCATTCTCTCCTGACTTTTTGAGAGCACAGACATGCTGGACCACTCTTTATTAATTAATTTATTTACAGTATTTATATTCCGCCCTTCTCACCCTGCAGGGACTCAGGGTGGATTACAATGCACATATACATGGCAAACATTCAATGCCATAGACATACAATATATATAGACAGACACACAGAGGCTATTTAACATTCCAGCTTTTTCATGAGGGTATTCTGGCCACCAGGGGAGCTGTCGCTTCACCGTCCATTTGTGACACTGATGAAGTACTTCCTCATTCTTTGCATGCTTGCTGGAGATTTTTATGGCATCATAAATTAGCCTCCCAACATAAGCAGTATATAAATTTCCTACTTGACAGATGCAACTGTCTTTCGGGCTGCAAAAGTTGACAGCAAGCTACACAAATTGGTCAGAGGCTCACTCCAACCCTGGCTGGCTTCAAACTCATGATCTTTTGTTCAGTAGTGATCTTAATGCAACTGACTCCCAGCGAACTGCGCCACAGTCCCAGTGCTTAACAACCACCACTCTTAACAACCACCATGTCAAGACTATACAGAGAAGCCACTGAAATCCACAAGCAGGTGGGCAATGTCAACAGAAAGGAAGAAACCATGAAAATGAACAAAATCTGGCTACCAACATTTAAAAAACTCTAAAATCAGGACAGTAAATAAAGAGCAACACTCAAAAAACAGGGGAAATCCAGAACAGAATCAAACAGGGCCAGCTAATACATCCCAACAAAAGATTCCTCAGGCAGCAGCCAGCCAGACCTTGAAGCTGAAAGGCTATTCAATGCTAATCAAGATGGCTGATTACAACATTCACACCTGCCTCAAACAGACAGGAGTACTTTCCCCCATCCTGGACATTCCACATGTATATAAACCCCACTTGCCTAGTTTCCAAATAGTCCTCACAAATGGGTTGTTGTAGGTTTTTCAGGCTATATGGCCATGCCTGATCTAATGAAACTCCAGGCTGGATCATATCTCAATTCTCTCCCTAATTCCATAAAGCAAGTCTGGCATTATTCTGCCCCGGCTTTTTTCCTGTCATCCCTGACTGATTGAATGACTCCAGACATTTGCCTTTGGGTTAATTCTAATCTAATCCCTCCTTTTTTTATATTGCCTTTAAAAAATCCCCAAGTGACTGTAATTCTCCTAAGCAACGCTGAGCTGAATTGCTTGCGAGTGGGAGGAAAAAACCCTGCATCATCCCATTCATTCATTCTTCTGGCTCGATATCTCGTGACCAGCCTGTTTTAGGTCTTCCGGTGTGATGCAACTCCTGGCGCAGCTTGCAGACAGCTGGAGAAAAGGAGCCTGCTTTGGATGAGGATAGAGCAGGCATGCGCAAGATTTGGCCCTCCAGGGGTTTTGGACTTCAGCTCCCACAATCCCTAACAGGCTGTTAGGAATTGTGGGAGTTGAAATCCAAAACACCTGGAGGGCCGAAGTTTGCCCGTGCCTGCCATAGAGCAACCATCCCTGATCCAGTGTTTTGGGAAGTGTTCAGTATCCATCTAAAGCCCCATCATCCCCAGATAGTTGGGGAAAAGGATTGGAAAAAATAGTTTCTGTGACTTTTGGCATATGGGGTGAGAGATCTGTAAAATGACCTAGACTGCAGTTATGTTTGCATGTGCCTTTAAGCATTGATAACAGAATGCAATTTGATTAGTAATTTTTTTTGTTGTGTCAGGAGTGACCTGAGAAACTGCAAGTCGCTTCTGGTGTGAGAGAATTGGCCGTCTGCAAGGACGTTGCCCAGGGGACGCCCGGATGATTTGATGTTTTATCATCCTTGTGGGAGGCTTCTCTCATGTCCCCGCATGAGGAGCTGGAGCTGATAGAGGGAGCTCACCCACCTCTCCCCGGATTTAAACTTGCGACCTGTCGGTCTTCAGTCCTGCCGGCATAGGGGTTTAACCCACCGTGTCACCGGGGGCTCCTGATTAGTAAATAAGCATAGGGTAAAAGTGGCAAAATGGGTTAAAGTGCTGAGCTGCTGAGCTTGTTGACCAAAAGGTCACAGGTTCGAATCCAGGGAGCGGTGTGAGCTTCCGCTGTCAGCCCCAGCTTCTGCCAACCTAGCAGTTTGAAAAAAACATGCAAATGTGAGTAGATCAATAGGTACCGTTTACTCCGGTGGGAAGGTAACGGCGTTCCATGCAGTCATGCCGGCCACATGACCTTGGAGGTGTCAATGGACAACGCCGGCTCTTCGGCTTATAAATGGAGATGAGGTCCACACCCCAGAATCTGCACTTAATATCAGGGGAAAACCTTTACCTTTACTTAAAAGCACAATAGAGAAATGTGTGCCCCCCCCCCCCCGCCGTGTGGGATTAGGGCACATTGTAGGGCACATTGACTTTTCAGCCTGGGTTTATTTCAGCTGCTGGCCTGTTTACTTAGAAGTTTGCTGAATTCAGCTGGGATTTACATCTTCTGTTCTTAATTGCTGCCTATTTGACTTTGGTTTATGGCAACCTTAGGAATGAAACACTAAGTGTGCTCAGGTTTTACAGATTCATGACGATGGCTTCCTGGATTGAAACTTTACTCTTATATGAATAAATTACATTATGTAACAAAATTGGGGGGGGGGGATCTGTTCCTGGTTCAAAAGCATTATTTCCTGTTTAATTGTGCAGTCCTTATTTTGGAAGTATGTAGTTGTTATATTCCAGAAACTTTTTGTGGCACAGAATATATTGGATTGGTAGACTCGAAATATGCTGCAGGATGCCCATCAAAAGCAAAGTTTTTGCAGGGTTGATGTGAGTTTTCTGGGCTGTCTGGCCATATTCCAGAAGCATTCTCTCCTGACATTTCACCCACATCTATGGCGGGGATCCTCAGAGGTTGTGAGGACTGTTGGAAAGTAGGAAAATGGGGTTTATATATCTGTGAAATGATGTCCAGGATGGGAGAAAGAACTTTAGTCTGTTTGAGTTAGGTGTGAATGTTGCAATTGGCCACTTACCTACCTCAAACAGACAAAGAATTATTTCTCCCACCCTGGATATCAATCCCATTTACCTAGTTTCCAACAGACCTCACAACCTCTGAGGATGCCTGCCATAGATGTGTGAAACATCAGGAGAGAATGCTTCTGGAACATGGCCATACAGCCCAGAAAACTCACAGCAACCCAGATTTTTTTCTTGACAAAGTTTTTGCAGTTTAATTTACTTTCTTCATGAACCAATTAGGAAGTGACGCTTATACCTCAGGAACAAAAATCATGTCACATAACAGAACACAGAAATCATCCATACAGGTGGATAGTTTCAATCCAGGAAGCTTGTGTATGTGTATTTACGCAGTAGTGG
The DNA here is from genome assembly GCF_025583915.1 of Anolis sagrei ordinatus. Lineage (NCBI taxonomy): Eukaryota > Metazoa > Chordata > Lepidosauria > Squamata > Anolidae > Anolis > Anolis sagrei. The sequence goes on from NW_026847549.1 coordinate 10,381,358, forward strand.
TATGTGTCATTTATGATTTCAGTCTGGGTGTTTGCATTTATTTATATGATGCCCATATTGTATGATTAATTATTGGGATCTCAACTGGATGCTTGCATTCACTACTGAGTAAGGGTCAATTTACTGCTTCAAAATCTAGAAAAGACATTCTCCTGTAGCTTGAAGCAAATCTCCAAAGAAAAGAACCAAACCCAGACAAACAATGAGATCCATACTCCAAATAAAGATGCAGTAGGTTCAAAGTAATGGCGAAGAATAGGCTGCATTCAGGCTCACGCTGGGGCTTCTTTGCTGATGCAAACTGCATGAAAGCAGGCACTGCGGAGAGGGTGTGTCTTCTCCTTTAAGAGCCCCATGTGGTCTGCTGGCCCTGAATGGCTCTGATGTGTGAGAGATGATACCTGATTCTGGGCTCCTCCTCCTTCCAGCTAAGAGGATGCCCGGCATGGAGAGAGATGCCTGAGTCAGAATTCCTCATGGCTATCCATTGGTTTTCTGCCCGCCCGCACGTCGCCCACGTAGGATCCCTCCAAAGCTGTCTGCTGGCTTAATGGGCTGAGACGCCCCACTGGGAGGAGGGCAGGATGAGGATGGAGAGAGTGAGAGAATGCGAGGCATCTCCCTGCAGCAGGGAATCCAAGAGAGCCCGCTTGTATGTTGCTATGTTATGTGGGTGAGCCTTGCCTTTACCAAATGTGTACGTGCCATGGTGTGCATGCACCTTCGTGACTCACTTTGACATACCTACCTGTGGGAGATGGTTCCCTTAAAAAACATAAACAAAATGATTTTAGTAGTATTTCTGCAGGTATACAAAACTCTGTTGCAGTTCCATTTAGCATTTTGTACATATAACAATGCTAATGACCATCCGTACCCATGGATTCCACCATTCAGAGCTTGAATTTCATGAGCTCTGATGTGAAAAGGACACTCTTGGTCCCACTACCTTCTCAATCTCTTTTATTAATTAATACCAAGAAAAGGACACTCTCTTGGTCCCACTACACTCTCAATCTCTCAATTAGTTATTAATATCAATAATAATAATAATATTAATAAGGATCAGAGATTCTCTCAAGCCTTGGACCAAAACCTAGAATTGAGTAATGGCTCCACTCACATGGGCTGTGATACCCAACAATGGTTTATTGTTCAGTTTTGCCGTGACTACAAAGACGTTTGAACATTCATTTCTAAGTTAGTGTAAGTTAGGCTTATGTCTGGATGTTAAATGTATTATTACTCTTGACTAGAATTCCCAAAAAAACTAAGTTTGAGGTGTTAGTTTGTAGCTTCAGATATAAATGCTAAAGTCTGATTTGAACACAATTTTCTATTCTGGATGGGAATGATATTTTCTAATATGTCCATTGTTATTGCTGAATATTATGTAGTATTAAGTGACATGTGCCCATTGTGTGTTGGAATTCTTGACTATCGGGACCAGACATGAAGCTTGAGGGGCTTCGCCCCCCCCCCCCCCGAAATTCTCATGGTGGTTTGAGAAAAGGCCTTACTGGTGCATTATTTAAACTGTTATGTTTATTCATATCATGATCTGATCACCATACTCAATATATCCCATATGCATGGGGGTATTGGGGTAATGATACAAAAGGTTTGCTAGGGTAAACCCTCTTTCACTCAGACTCAGCCCCCCCCCGAAACTCAAACTCACCCCCCCCCCCCCCCGAATCAAAATCCTGGCTATGGGCCTGATCGGGACAAAGGATGGAATGGGTTGTTGTGACTTTTCCGGGCTGCATGGCCATGCTTCAGAAGTATTCTCTCCTGACGCTTCACCTGCATCTGTGGCAGGCATCCTCAAACCTCACAACCTCTGAGAATGCCTGCCATAGATGAGGGTGAAACGTCAGGAGAGAATGCTTCTGGAAGATAGCCATACAGCCCAGAAAACTCATAACCACACAGAGATTCCGGCCATGAAAGCCTTCGACAAAGGATGGAATGTCTTTCTGTACCATTCTGAGACAGTTTTGTAAAACTCCGTCTCTGGATGTCATTCTTTCCTGGCAAGCGAATTAGCTCCCCATGCATTATATTTATTTGACTACTGAGCTGCTTGCTGAAGGCCAGCATGAATCACGCTCAGAAGCCCTTTCAGAAGAATCTGAAGAAGCCTGGAGGCTTTCTTTACTTTGAGCGGAAATTTAACCTGCGTGTCTTGTTCCGACCGAGACTGACCGGAATTTCAATGTTGGAGTGCCGTAGGAATAAAGTGTTCGTGGAAGTTGCCACTTATGCAACCACACTGGCTGCAATTGCCCAGTAACATTTTAACACCCAATGCTCTTGGCCAGAAATCTATATACTTGGCAGAGGAGAGGGCTTAATTAAATCTGTCTTTTGCTCCATCTCCTGGTTAGTAATTGGTGCCCAAAGTGAAAATGTGGGCTCAGAGGTCAGGATGGGGTACCATTGTTGGAGCTCTCCTTGTTCATTGTTGCTCTGCAGTGTAAATACGGGGATAAAAGGCCACCTTGTGCAAGAGTCACTGATGGGGAAATTGGTTTTGCTTTGCACTTTTGGCTAATATTGACCACTCAAGAGTGGAAAAGTGAGAAATGTATTGTCGAAGGCTTTCATGGCTGGAATCACTGGGTTGTTGTAGGTTTTTTTCAGGCTATATGGCCATGTTCTAGAGGCATTCTCTCCTGACATTTCGCCTGCATCTATGGCAAGCATCCTCACTACCTCTGAGGATGCTTGCCATAGATGCAGGTGAAACGTCAGGAGAAAATGCCTCTAGAACATGGCCATATCCGAAAACACCTACAACAATCCAAAAGTGAGAAAGCTGGCTTAAGAGTCCTTTGAGAGATGATCTTAGCTCGCAAGCAATGTTTTGCATGACAGCCTGATTTGACTGTGAATGGATGACAGCTGCCTAATGCAAAATCTGCTTTGGCATTTCCTTGAACGCTGCAATGACGCTGCTTTTGTGCATTTTTCATTCATTTCAGGCTGTGTCTCCCTCTGTCCCTCAAACACTGAGAAAACTGACTCGCTTTTCCCACCACAACACCTGTTTCAGTATTCCGAACTAGTTTGCATTGGCTGACTCTGTCTGCCCTGGTTGAATAGGTTACTCCATTCACTGAAAGAAAACACGCGGGCTCAATGCATTCTGCTCATTTTTGGTGTGCACAATAAAGCTCTTGCGTGCTTGGGCAGAGTCAACACTTTATTCAAGCAATAACCATAATTAGTAGCCGCATTCATCCTGAGTTTCCAATTCAGCAATTTCAGTCCAGCTTTGGAGTGCGGTCTCTTACAGAACAATTCCTTCATCGATGTTTGGAGGATCCAAATGGTGTAGTCTTGGATATGCTGACTAATTGCATTTATCTTTTGAGTGTCTGGAACTTTTTGTTCCCGAGGGAAACCTGCCCCCCAAAGATGCTTGGAATGTAAGAAAGGCATTTTTATTTATTTTCGCTTGACGTTGTTCCACTCCCAAAATTCCTTTGGGCATTTGGTGCGTCGTCATTTCAAATGGGGTGCCAACCGCTCATTGTTGTCCCCAAACTTGTTTTCTCCTGGTGTGCCAAGGTCGGCTTGACAGATCCCTTGGTTGTCATGCTCTCCTGCACGTGCCACGCAGTGTGTTTGCATGTTGTTGTTGCCATAGGAATGTGCAAGTTAGGACCAAACCCCAAAAGGCAAAGGCACCTTTCAAGCCAGGTCTGAGGGATGTCGTTGTAGAGGGAGGACAAGGGCAAACATTTGCTGCATGCAAATAGATTTCTGGGAGTCCTTGTTGGCACAGTGCTGAGCTGCTGAACTTGCTGACCGAAAGGTCACAGGTTTGCAAACTGGGGAGCAGAGTGAGCTCCCACTGTTAGCCCCAGCTTCTCCCAACCTAGCTGTTCAAAAACATGCAAATGTACGTAGATCATAGGTACCGCTCCAGCAGGGTGCTTCATGCAGTCATGCTGGCCACATGACCTTGGAGGTGTTATGGACAACGCTGGCTCTTTGGCTAGGAAATGGAGATGAGCACCAATCTCCAGAGCAGAAATGGAGATGAGCAACAATCCCCAGAGTGGGACTTGACTAGACTTAATGTCAAGGGGGAAACCTTTACCTTAAATAGATTTCTGCTCTGTTGAGGAAGAACCAGAGCTTGGAAGAGCAGTACCTATTGATCTACTCACATTAGCATGTTTTCGAACTGCTAGGTTGGCAGGAGCTGGGGCTAACAGCGGGAGCTCACCCCATTCCCCAGATTTGAACCGCTGATCTTTCTAGGAGAAAAGGCAACACCTGTATAACTATGCCATATGCAAACAATCCTGTGCTAAGTGGAATAAGTGTGACTGCGTGTTGTGGGATCTTGACTGCTATTCCATGCTTTCGTTTCCAAGCCCCTCTGCAGTGTCTGTTTTGTCTGGCACGTGTCTCTTGCGATGATGAGTCAGACCATTTTGCAGTTTTTTTTAATGCCCGAAGGCTGGAGCGGCGAGGCGGATCTGTGACAAATTGCAAGCTGCTGTCTTTCCCTAGGCCCTTGGTATTAGGAGAGATCAAGCATATAACAATAGGATTTGCTTTTTTTTGTAACTGCAATGCCACTGTGCAAAATGATTTTCATATATAAGCTTGGTAATCCTTAGAACATTTCTTTACCTTCTTCCTTTAGTGAAGATAGTGAGGCTCCTGTTGAGAGTCAGTGGTTTTCTTATGACCATCTAGTGCAGGCATAGGCACGGCCTTTGGGAATTGTGAGAGTTGAAGTCCAAAACATTTTGAGGGCCAAATTTTGCCCATGCCTAATCTAGTGAATTTATGGTACGGGAAAAGGAAATCTGGAAAGGGGTGCTATTTTCACCCCTTGGGAAAATTTTAGTTTTCACAAAGTTTCAGAGCTATTTAGGTGGTTGTTTCCTTTGTCTCAAAATACATAGGCAATGCTCCTTTTTTAGTGTCAGGGGTGACTTGAGAAACTGCAAGTTGCTTCTACTGTGAGAGAGTTGGTCATCTGCAAGGGCATTGTCCATGGGATGCCTGGATGTTTTACCATCCTGGGGGAGGCTTCTCTCATGTCCCTGCATGAGAAGCTGGAGCTGATAGACAGGAGCTCACCTCGCTCTCCAGATTTAAACTGGCAATCTCTCAGTAAGACGTCCTGCTGGCACAAGGGTTTAACCCATTGCACTACCAGGGGCTGCATTGCTGTGATGTTCTTGAGCAGTGTTTCTCAACCTGGGGGTCGGGACCCCTGGGGGGGTCGCAAGGGGGTGTCAGAGGGGTCACCAAAGACCATCAGAAAACATAGTATTTTCTGTTGGTCATGAGGGTTCTGTGTGGGAAGTTTGGCCCAGTTCTATCCTTGATGGGGTTCAGAATGCTCTTTGGTTGTAGGTGAACTATAAATCCCAGGAACTACAATTCCCAAATATCAAGGTCTGTTTTCCCCAAAGTCCCCCAGTGTTCAAATTTGGCATATTGCCTATTCATGCCGTTTGGTCCAGATCCATCATTGTTTGAGTACACAGTGCTCTCTGGATGTAGGTAAACTACAACTCCAAAACTTAAGGTCAATGCTCACCAAACCCTTCTAGTATTTTCTGTTAGTCATGGAAGTTCTGTGTGCCAAGTTTGGTTCAATTCAATCATTGGTGGAGTTCAGAATTCTCTTTGGTTATAGGTGAACTATAAATCCCAGCAACTACAGTTCCCAAATGTCAAGGTCTATTTTCCCCAAAGTTACCCAGTGTTCAAATTTGGCATATTGACTATTCATGCCAAGTTTAGTCCAGATCCATCATTGTTTGAGTCAACAGTGCTCTCTGGATGTAGATGAACTACAACTCCAAAACTTAAGGTCAATGCCCACAAACCCTTCCAGTATTTTCTGTTGATCATGGAAGTTCTTTGTGCTAAGTTTGGTTCAATTCCATTACTGGTGGAGTTCAGAATGCTCTTTGATTGGAGGTGAACTATAAATGCCAGTGTTTATCCCAGTTTACTTCTTCAGTAATGTCCAGTATTAAAGCTGTAAAAGTCAACCTCCATTGTCTCACCAGCCGTTTCTTTCCTTTTTCTCTTCCAAACCCCTTCGCAGCCTGCGGTCCGCAGCTCACCAATTCTCCCACTGTGATTGTGATGGTTGGCCTCCCCGCCCGCGGAAAGACCTACATTTCCAAGAAGCTGACACGCTACCTCAATTGGATTGGCGTGCCAACAAAAGGTGAGCTTCATTGCTTGCAAACTGGAGTCACGACAGTAACTTCAAGCACAACTTCCTATGTGAATGCACCATCCACTAATCCATTGCCACCAGTGTTTATGTTTTTGGAAATGAACCCTCTTCAGATGGATGCCTGAAGACATGCTCTCGGAACAGGCCTCACGTTTGGTTGATTTTTTTTTCTGAAACATTTCCACACATACACATACATTATGTGCTCAAGAATAATTCATTGGGAATCAAGTTGTGTACCTTTCTGATAGGCCATATTTGGTGTGCCAGATGTCCTATATATTCCACATGTCTTTCATATCCATCGATCTTGTATAAAAGTATTACTTGACACTTGTGGCCTGCAGATTGAATTTTTGGCTGCTTACCCCTGGTGGCTGAGCAGGTTTATTTATTTATTATTTATTTATTTACTCCTTTTGTATACCGCAAATATCAGCCAACGGCGACTCTAAGCGGTTCTAAGCAGGTTAAACTGCTGAGCTGCTGAACTTGCTGACCGAAAAGTTGGCAGTTCGAATCCTGGGACCAGGGTGAGCTCCCAATGTTAGCCCCAGCTTCTGCCAACCTAGCAGTTTGAAAGCATGCAAATGTGAGTAAATCAATAGATACACAAGCATGTGGACAATTTCAACAGAAAGGAGGAAACCATGAAAATGAACAAAGTCTGGCTACCAGTATTAGAAAACTCTAAAATTACAACAGCACAACAACAGAGAGGAAACAAACAAGGACATCTAATCACCTCTCAACAAAAGTTTGCTCCAGGCACTGTCAGGCCATTATATGCTAATCAGGTGGTCAGTTGAAACATTCACACCTAGCTCCAGCAGACAAGAGTCCTTTGTCCCACCCTGGTCATTCCACAGATATATAAACCCTTTTTCCTAGTTCCAACAGACCTCACTACCTCTGAGGATGCTTGCCATAGATGCAGGTGAAACGTCAGGAGAGAATGCCTCTAGAACATGGCCATATAGCCCAAAAAAAACCTACAACAACCAAGTAAAACTTTATTTCTATCCCGCCCTAACTCCCATGGGGACTCAGGATGGAGGAGGCTACGGACAATCTGGCTCTTGGCTTAGAAATGGAGATGAGCACCACCCCCAGAGTCGGACACCACTAGACTTAATGTCAAAGGGAAAACTTTTACCTTTACTTTACCCATGGGAAGGAAATCATGCAACGTGGCGATCATATAGTACCCAATATGGTGCCATGCTTGGGCTATTGGGACAAAAAGCAACAGTCTGTCACATCAGGCAGCTTGGGAAGAAGTGATTTATAGCATGTTTGAAGATATCTTTCCAAGAAGCTGTTTCTGACTTAAAGTCCCAGCTACGAGTACATCATTTCTTTGTATGGAGAATGTGCCCAGGTTCCATTCCTATACAAAATATTGGCCTCATAAGAACTCCGATGAGTTCCAAATAATGCATATAGATAATATCAGTCTAGATGGATCAGTAGCCTCAGTTAGGACAAGCCATTTTGTATGTTCACAGAAGTGGAACATCTTGGAGATTTGAATGGTGTGATTGCATCCCATAGTAAAAGAAAGCAAGATGGAGAGTGATGTCCTATTAATGTACATAACTAATTCAGCCTTTCAATAAACATACCACTCTATACCTAAAATTATTAGCCTGTGCATAGCTGTGTAAGTCTGTTGTGCACATCAACAACCTAGAGAAAGCATTCCTTTATCAAAACCTTCCTCTATGCCTTGGGAAGATGAAGAGTTGGTCCTTCCTGTTAGGATACACAATGGCCTGTTTTGCCTTGGGAAGCTCACTGAATTTCATTTGTTTGCTTCTTGCCTGAAGCTTGCCTTCTTTTTGTCTTGCAGTGTTCAATGTTGGGGAATATCGCAGGGAGGCTGTCAAACATTACAGCTCCTATGACTTCTTTCGCCCTGACAATGAGGAGGCTATGAAAGTCCGGAAGTAAGTGTGATTCATAGTGGATTCCTTTGAGTTGAGTGCTTTCTTGGCATTCTTGCAGGCATCTGAGTGGAGGGTCCCTTTCATACCATTGAGGATAGCCCAAGAAGACATGCCAATCCCTATTTATTTATTTACTGTATTTGTATACCGCCTTTCTCAGCCTGTAGGCAACTCAAGGTGGTTAACAGGGCAAGATTCAATGCTTACAATGTCATAAATACAATTAAAAAACATATAATAAAATAAACAAATCAATAAAATATAAATTCATAGTGTCTCCTTGTTAAAAATGTTGTCTGGTCTCATTGTCTAGTCATTCCATTTTCCTATGTCAGTTACTTTGCATTTGCAAGCACTTGTTCCAAAAATCACATCTTGATTTTTTTCTGGAATGTTAAAAGGGAGGTGGCCGATCTAATATCTATAGGGAGGGTGTTCCACAGCCGAGGGGCCACCACCGAGAAGGCTCTGTCTCTTGTCTCCACCAAATGTACTTGGGACGAAGGTGGTAACGAGAGCAGGGCTTCCCTAGACGATCTTAAGGTCATAGATGGTTCATAAGGGGAGATGCATTCTGACATGTAAATTGGGCCAGAACCATTTAGGGCAGTGGTTCTCAACTTGTGAGTCCCCAGGTGTTTTAGCCTACAACTCCCAGAAATCCCAGCTAGTTTACCAGCTGTTAGGATTTCTGGGAGTTGAAGGCCAAAACATCTGGGGACTCGCAGGTTGAGAACCACTGGTTGTGGGCTTTATAGGCTAAAGAAACACTGTCCAGGAGGAAAGCTAAAGGAAACAAATTAGGATTGAAAGTGAAATGGTTTTTCAGTCCTACATGTATCTGCTTCAACGGGTTTTGATGTTGGTGGATCAGTGAATCCACTTTCCCCAATAATTTCAGCACCTTGGATAGCTCCCTTAAGATATGTACAGTGTTACCTCGCTGGTTTGTGGTTCACTAACCATGGACATGCTGTTTCGCGACTTTTCAAAAACATTAATTTAAAATACAAGTAGCATACAAGTAGAGGAAGAGCGAGAGAGAGGAGGGGAAAAGGAGTGGGTGGAGCTATACTGTACATATACAGTATAGCATCCCTACATTGTGGTTTTTCACTTATCGCAGGGGTTCCTGAAACTGAACTCCTGTAAGGGAACACTGTATTCCCTCCTGCAAACAAGCTTTTGAGCATCACTGTATATCTTCCTTGGGACAGCCCATCATGGCCTGGATTATGTATTAAGATCAGACTGGAGAGGCTTTTGGAACAGATGGGTCAATTCTAGATCCCAACTTTGCAATTTGGAGCATGCTTAACGCATTTTTTCCTGTTGTTGCAGGCAATGTGCCTTAGCTGCCTTGAGAGACGTCAAGGTGTACTTGTCTGAGGAAGGGGGTCAGATTGCGGTGAGTAGTTTTATGGTTGATGTATTTAATATTTTTTTCCTGAAACCTTAAGGCTTTGCTGCAGGCAGAATTGACGTTCTGTCTCTCATTGTTTGAATGTACCTTTTCAGCATTAGATCATGTGACCCTATGATTATATTCCTGGCTCCACTGCTTTGTATTTCGAACATTTCATAGAATCAAAGAGTTGGAAGAGACCTCATGGGCCATCCAGTCCAACCCCCTGCCAAGAAGCAGGAATGTTGCATTCAAATCACCCCTGACAGATGGCCATCCAGCCTCTGTTTAAAAGCTTCCAAAGAAGGAGCCTCCACCACACTCCAGGGCAGAGAGTTCCACTGCTGAACGGCTCTCACAGTCAGGAAGTTCTTTCTTGTGTTCAGATGGAATCCCTTCTCTTGTAGTTTGAAGCCATTGTTCCGCGTCCTAGTCTCCAAGGAAGCAGAAAACAAGCTTGCTCCCTCCTCCCTGTGGCTTCCTCTCATATATTTATACATGGCTATCCTCTCCTCTCAGCCTTCTCTTCTTCAGGCTAAACATGCTCAGCTCCTTAAGTCGCTCCTCATAGGGCTTGTTCTCCAGATTCCTTTATTATAAATTAGGTTTTGTGCTTCGATACCGCTCTCTTTTATTGACAGTAGAATCATCCTAAATGGGAGTGGAATTCATCTTTTGCATGCAAAAGGATCCAGGTTCAGCCAATGGTGTCCCCCAAGTTTTTGTTTCAAATCGTGACACTTTGAAGAGATGATGCCAGTTGACTGACAATATGAGTCAGATAGCCAAATGGCTTGGTGAGAGGCGGCTTGCTAAATCCCAGCTCTTTTTTTGATACTCAGAAGCTACTCAGCAGTCTCATTTTCAGTGCTCATCTTTTCTCCTGCTGGTCTTTACAATTTTGCTTTCTACAATAAAGGTTTTTGATGCCACAAACACGACCCGAGAGAGAAGATCAATGATCTTGCATTTTGCCAAAGAAAATGGATTCAAAGTGAGTAAAAAGATCTGATGATACAAAATTAACGTGGTTGCTTATGTCGTAATGACTCATTTTTAAATATGGGCATCTTCCTTCTGTTCCCACCAGGTGTTCTTCATTGAGTCAGTCTGCAATGACCCAACTGTTGTCGCCACCAACATCATGGTAAGCGGGAAAGGTGTCCCTCTCTATTAATGTTGTTGAGAGTCAAGTGTTGAACAGAGCTTAGAAAAGTTACTTTTTTGGAGTACAATTTCCAGGATTCACAGCCAACATTCTGGGAATTGTAGGACCTTTTCCAAGTTCTGTTATTCCCCGTCAAGCCTTGAGCTTTTGTTTGGCTTGTTTGAAGTCTGTTAAAGTATTGGACTCTTAATGGTTGACCTTGAGTAGGTTCTCCTCCATCCGTTGTGAAAATTGGTCCAGTCATGATACTGTGATGCATGCAGTGGCCAAAGGCTGTTTTTAATTTGCTTTAGGTTGTGTATTGTTATGTTGTGTTTTGAGGCCTTGGCCTTTGTAAGCCGCATTGAGTCCTTCGGGAGATGCTAGCGGGGTACAAATAAAGTTAATAATAATAATAATAATATGAATGGCTTACATTTCTTTCTCCATCCTCTGAACGATTTGGGTCTCTGTGGGTCGTTAGACCAGAAGCTGTTCAAATTGACTGTGGGTGGTAGATCTATCCCTTTGGAAGCCCTTTTTGGCCAGGCTAAGGTCCCATCTCCACTACCATATAAAGTCCAGATTATCTGCTTTGACCTCGATTACATGACAGTGTAGATTCCTATAATCTGGTTCAAAGCAGGCACTGTAGATTATCTACCCCTAATCTGGATTATAAGGCAGTGTATATCCAGCCTAGGAGCCCCCAGTGGTGCAGTGGGTTAAAGCACTGAGCTGCTGAGCTTGTTGATGGAAAGACTGCAGGTTCAATTCCAGGGAACGGCGTGAGCTTCCCCTGTCAGCCCCAGCTTCTGCCAACCTAGCAGTTCGAAAACATGCAAATGTGAGTAGATCAATAGGTACGCTCCAGCGGGAAGGTAACGGCTCCATGCAGTCATGCTGGCCACATGACCTTGGAGGTGTCTATGGAGAACGCCGGCTCTTCGGCTTAGAAATGGAGATGAGCACCACACCCCAGAGTCAGACATGACTGGACTTAATGTCAGGGGACAACTCTTTACCTTTACTTTATATCCAGCCTAACATGGGAGCAGTTGTGGTCAACCTTGGAGGATCCTTATCTCTCCCCATTTTCTATCACGTTCTGACAACTGGTACTGAAACATTGCAGTGTATACAGTTGTCCCCTGCCAACATAGCAGTAAAATAACCTTAGTTTTATGCCAAAACCTATCTCAGTATATATGTTCTTCTCCTTCCTCTCTCTTTGTATGACTTTAGGAAGTGAAGCTGTCTAGCCCAGATTATAAGGATTGCAATTCCAATGATGCTATGGAAGATTTTATGAAGAGGATCAGTTGTTATCAGTCGAGTTACCAGCCTCTTGACCCAGACGACTATGACAGGTAAGGACATGATGGTGTTTCATGGAATCCTATAATTAGAAGAGAAAAAATAAGTTGGATGTATTTATTATTCCTGCCAAAGTTACTAGGTGCATATGGAAAGTGCAGCCAGCTCTACATACTTGCAAGTTCAACTTTTGTAGATTTGATTATTCCAGAGTTGAGCAATATATTCTCTCTAGGAATCTCTAGGTCCTCCAGCAATATCCACTTAGGTATTTGAAGATCCTCCAATGCAATATGGTTTTTGATCTACCGCATGGCGTTTTTTTTATTCTTCCCCAGAGAATTATCGCTTATCAAGGTGATTGATGTCGGCAGGCGCTACCTAGTGAACAGGGTTCAAGACCATATCCAGAGTCGCATAGTCTACTATTTAATGAACATCCATGTCCAGCCCCGCACCATCTACTTGTGCCGGCACGGCGAGAGCGAATCCAACCTCAAAGGGAGGATTGGAGGAGACTCGGGGCTCTCCAGCAGAGGCAAGAAGGTAGGTTTCTGTTTTCTGGAGTGAAGAAAGTGGTTTACTTTAATGTAATTTCACTGCAGTCTAGTGTCCGCTCATCAGGGAGTAATCCCAAATTGAAACCTGCTAACCCTGTCTGAACAAACTCATGGGATTGGGTTCGTAGGAATGTGAGCTGAGTACCTTACTGATATCTTGTAACATCTAAATCAGGTGTGGGCAAACTTTGGCCCTCCAGATGTTTTGGACTTATACTCCCAAGGCTGTGGGAGTTGAAGTTCAAAATAGCTGAAGGGCTGAAGTTTGCCTTAGCCTGATCTAAATTGTGCCAAATAAGAATACATTCTCAAATAATCATGCACTGCTGTTAGACTAAGCAAAGATTGATATTCTTATTATGGACACAGTTGAACCTCTGTTTGCCACATCTGTCTATGAGTTGAGAAAGGGCGATAACAAGGTCATAACTCATTTTCATAAATCTTTTCTCCATTTATTTTCCTTTTCTAGTTTTCCATTGCACTGAAACATTTTGTCCAGGAGCAGAACCTGAAAGATCTTAGGGTCTGGACCAGTCAGTTGAAGAGGACAATCCAGACAGCAGAAGCCCTTGACTTGCCCTATGAGCAGTGGAAGGCCTTGAATGAAATTGATGCCGTAAGTGTTTTTGCTGGATTGGAGGTGTCATTCTGATAGAGAAGAAGAGGTTGTTCCCTTCCTATAGCCTCCTTCTCCCAAAGGGGACAGTAGGGGGGGGGGCGTACTTTGGTCTCCAGAGTACCATAAGAAGAACCTAAGAAGACTAGAACACAGTACAGTTTGGGGATGGGTACTCTAACCTCCCCATCTCTGAATTTTGCCATAGCAGCAGGAGGAACATTTCTCCTTGGTTCTTTCAGGGTGTGTGTGAAGAGATGACGTACGATGAAATAAAGGAGAAGTATCCCGAAGAGTTCACTTTGCGTGACCAGGACAAATACTACTATCGCTATCCATCAGGAGAGGTATGTCCTGTGGAAGGGAGGGGGCTGTAGCTGCAAAAATATGGGAAGAATGAAGAGGAAGTGGGTGGAAAGTGCCTTTGTGGACCCTTCTTCTGCTGTTCCTCAACTGAGAGTGTTTCCCTTCTAGCCTGGAGAACATCGAGAGAAGCACCATCTCCTTGTTGGCCTAACTGACCTTTGAGTTCTTCTGTCTTCTACAACATCTTGATCTTTGCTTTGTTTTCTTGCTTCTCCTGCAGTCCTATCAAGATTTGGACTTTCTGGTCTCCACAAATCCATTTTTGGTGGCCTGGAGAACATTGATAAAAGCACCATCTCCTTTTCAGCCTAATTGACCTTTGAGTTGTCCTGTCTTCTGCAACATCTTGATCTTTGCTTTGTTTTCTTCTCCTGCAGTCCTACCAAGATTTGGACTTTCTGGTCTCCACAAAACCATTTTTGGTGGCCTGGAGAACATCGAGAGAAGCACCATCTCCTTTTCAGCCTAATTGACCTTTGAGTTCTTCTGTCTTTGGCAACACTTTGATCTTTGCTTTGTTTTCTTGTGTCTCCTGCAGTCCTACCAAGATTTGGTGCAGCGTCTGGAGCCGGTCATCATGGAGCTGGAGAGGCAGGAGAATGTCCTCGTCATCTGCCACCAAGCCGTTATGCGGTGTCTCCTGGCCTACTTCCTTGACAAGAGTGCAGGTGAGTGACCTCAAAGCATTGTCTGTCACCTGTCTACCTGCCCCTCTTCCTAAACTCTTTGCACCATGATCCAATACATCAGGCATGGGAAATGTTTGGCCCTCCAGGTGTTTTGGACTTCAACTCCCACAATTCCTAACAGCCTACCGGCTGTTAGGAATTGTGGGAGATGAAGTCCAAAACACCTGGAGGGCCAAACATTTCCCATGCCTGTTATGTACTGTTACCTTGAAATCTGTGGGACCTACTTGAAACTCTACTGAGTATAGTTGAACCAGAAAAAGATCATGTTCATCTACTTGCATCACTTTGTTTGCAGAGCATTCCAAAATCATCACGCCCCAAGAAGCTTAAAATCTAAAGAATGTTGGCAGAGGAAAACAAGACTTTGAGAGAGAAAGGCCAGGAGGAAATATTCAGTCAATGCATTTAGATGTGCCTGGGCTTTAGTTTTAGTTTTGAGTAGGTCGGCTTGCCCCAACTTGAGAGGAATTGCATTTTCCAGTTGGTCACTTTGTTGTCTTTCTTTTCAGAGGAAATGCCTTACTTGAAATGCCCACTCCACACAGTGCTAAAGCTGACTCCTGTGGCCTATGGTGAGTCACGCTCAGAATTACTTTTCTATCTGTTGTTGTTGTTCTTGTTGTCAAATACTGCTCAGGTTAAAATATTGCATCATAAATAAGGTTGTGTAATTTCAGGGGTTATTTTTGTTTTTGCACAAGTCATGTAATTCAGATGGCTTGTGCATGTATTTCTGATTAACACAAAGCCTGAGCGTGACCTCATCCTCTTATTTCATTTCATGCGCAGTGAGGACAAAGGGCTCAGCCCAAAAAGCTTGGCCTCTTTCCCGGTCAAGTGAATTTTCGCCCCTTTTGCACCTGACGAAGTCAGAGGGAACCTGCCTTGCCCTGACCGTAGGGCAGATGGGTGTGTCAGACAGTGTTCCTCTCTCCTGTAATCGTTGGGGTGATAAATCTGATTCAAGAAAATGCAGTGGATTACGATTAATCCAGTGATTGATTATTTCCAAATCTTTTGTGCATTTTTTGGGTATAGATTTTTTTAAAATCATGGAATGATTCATATTGCCTTGGTCATCAGCACCATCTTGATTTACACCCCAAAATTGGAACCAGAAGCATCTCACCATTGTAGCATATACAGTATTACAGACTGAATATTTCTTATCTGGAGATGGAAAATTGTCCTCATAGATGGCTGAGAAAGTGTGCCATTGCCTTCCCATGGTCTAATGTACATAAACACAAGTACATTTATATATACCAAAATCCCAAACACTTCTGGTCCCAAGGATTTAGGATCAGGGATAACCAACCTGTATAATCGTCACCATCATTTAATTAAATAGTGCTTTACAAGTAAAAAAAATGATGTGGAAACACAACATACAAACTATCTACAGACCCACCAAGAAAATCCAACAAATGCTACGTTCAGCAAAGGACAAGACGGATCCTACCATGTACCATGCAGCTGTGGACAAGTCTACATAGGGACCACCAAACACAGCAGCATTGCCCAAACACGAATCAAGGAACATGAAAGGCACTGCAGACTCCTTCAACCAGAGAAGTCAGCCATAGCAGAGCACCTGATGAACCAACCTGGACACAGCATAGTATTTGAGAAGACAGAAATGCTGGACCACTCTCACAACCACCATGTCAGACTACCCAGAGAAGCCATTGAAATCCACAAGCATGTGGGCAATTTCAACAGAAAGGAAGAAACCATGAAAATTAACAAAATCTGGCTACCAGTAGTAAAAAACTCAAAAATCACAACAGCAAAACAACAGAGAGTAAACAATCAGGCACATCAAATCACCTCTCAACAAAAGATTCCCCCCAGGCACTTCCAAGCCATTGTATGCTAATCAAGGTGGTCAGTTGAAACATTCACACCTAGCTCCAGCAGACAAAAGTCCTTTGTCCCACCCTGGTCATTCCACAGATATATAAACCCATTTTCCTAATTCCAACAGACTTCACTGCCTCTGAGGATGCTTGCCATAGATGCAGGCGAAACCCCCCAAAAACACCACACACACACACACACACACACATGTACATATACACATGCACACATACATAGACATACGCATATATATTCCCAAGCATACACAAATATATATACACATACATCTACATGCACACACCATATACATATACACATGCACACAAATATACACATGCACACACACATACATACATACACACACACACACATAAACACAATATACATATACACATATAAACACACAAATATCTACACACACATGTGCACACATACACACACATACAGACTGGGCCACAGCAACGCGTGGCAGGGGACGGCTAGTATAAAATAAATTACTAGTGGAGACTTGAAGGTTGTTATTTCCAACATAATACATAATATGTATAAACATTTCTTGGGGCTCCATGAGAAACTTTTGCTTCAAAAAGGGCTCCATGGCTGAAAAAGTTTTAAGAACTCCTGATTTAAAACATCTCCAAACTGATGAGAAGATACCCTTTCCGCCTCTGGTTTCTGAATGTTTGATTCAATTAATGATTAAACTGCTTCATCTGCCTGATTTTAAGTTAGGTTCCCCCCCCCCCCCCTAATAGATCAAAGCATTCCTGATTTGCAAAATTTTCCAGTTTAGTCTCTTCACCGTGAACATTGAGTCCCAAGCAATTGACCGTGTCTTGCCTTGTTGTCTCCATTTCCCTCAAGGTTGCAGAGTGGAGTCCATCTCCTTGAACGTGGAGGCGGTGAACACCCACCGGGACCGACCGGAGGTGAGGGCCCCCCCGTCGCCCGTTGAGCCCTCCTCCCCCCCGCCTTGTGTGCAGGGAAAGGCCCTGGGTAGACGTCTGTGTTTTAGAAAAACGCTCAGAGACGGATGCCCTCTCCTTGTAAGCAGTGTTTCTTTTTCCTTGCAGTCAGTTTATGCTGGAAGGATGGTAGTAGTGGTAATACGGTTGGCCCTCCATATCTATGCGGGATTTTGTTCCCTTTATGGATAGCAAAACTAATAATGTAAAGAGACTCCTCTGCTTCCATCAGAGTCTACCTCAGGCATAGGCAAACTCTGTGGCGTAATATAAAATAAACCACGTGTAGTTCATGATTGATCAACCCACACACTCCCTTGCCAGAGAAAGAAAATGTGCCATGCAGGTGAACAGTAAAGAACAAGTTGTTTACTCTTCGTAGTTCATATAAATGTCATTTTATGAGAGGAGCTCCCAGTGGTGTAGTGGGTTAAAACGCTGATCTGCTAAACTTGTTGACTGAAAGGTTGCAGGTTTGAATCCGGGGAGCAGCAGGAGCTTCCGCTGTCAGCCCCAGCTTCTGCCAACCTAGCAGTTCAAAAACATGCAAATGTGAGTAGAGCAATAGGTACTGCTCCTGCAGGAAAATATCTGCGCTCCATGCAGTCATGCTGGCCACATGACCTTGGAGGTGTCTATGGACAACACCGGCTCTTCGGCTTATAAATGGAGATGAGCACCAATTTCCAGAGTCGAACACGACTAGACTTAATGTAAGGGGAAAACTTTTAGCTTTTCCTATGAGAGGTTTAAAATAGTATTTCTTTGTCCATGTGGAGAATTTTCCTCCAGCAGCTCATGAAGCAAGAGTACACTCCAAAATCTGTCTCTCTCTCTGTGCCTCTCTCTTTTCATCTCTCTCTACATGTTCATAGCTCAAGCCTGAACAAAAATGTACCAGTATCCAAAAGTCCCAGGCTCAGCTAGCTCTCTGGCATTGTCCAACCAATCAGCTTCATGCATCTTATTTTACAGTTGACACACACTCACTGGTTCCTTGCATGCTCCAACGAACTCTGGCCCTCCAGGTGTTTTGGACTTCAACTCCCACCATTCCTAACAGCCTACTGGCTGCTAGGAATTGTGGGAGTTGGAAGTCCAAAACACTTGGAGGGCCAGTGGTTGCCCAACCTAGTCTACCCGGTGGAGTGCGGGACTGCTTTTTTTTTTTTTTTTACATACTCCAAGGTGGCTTGATGGTAACATCTAGTACAGATCATTCCTCACCATTATCCATGATTTTCTCCTCCTAGAGCAAGTTCAGGAGTATATTGCCTGCAGACACTGTTGTCGAACTGTAACAATATTTTGAATTTTTGAAGTATTTTTGGTCCAGATCCTGCAGATATGGAGGGCCCACTGTAGTAGTAGAGTAACTGTAGTTGGAGCAGCAGTAGTAATAGAAAAGGATTGTGTTTAGTAGCTCTTTTTAGCCATTTGAACTGTCTCACCTTATGTCTTGGCCAAACATGGGGTGGGGTCCTTATAGTTGCATGCTTTTGCAAAACGCCTCTGCCCTGAAACAGGACAGTTTGTGGGGAAACTAGTTGGTGATAAGGGCAACTTGTTGCCTAGCTGGACATTTAAAAAAAAAATACTGTGAAGAGGGCATGTTTCAGTTAATATAGAGAAGCATTCTCTTTCATGAGAGCCAAAGACCCTTCCCCAGATATCAATTAGTATGGCCAGACAAGGGAACATCCCAGGATTTGAGGGATTTCAACCTAAGGGTGCTCTCTTGTGAAGGATTTGGCTTTGGTGGCAATATTTGTTACCACCGGAGCCCCCGGTGGTGCAGTGGGTTAAACCCTTGTGCCGGCAGGACTGCTGACCGAAAGGTCGGCGGTTTGAGTCGGGTGATCGGGGTGAGCTCTTGTCTGTCAGCTCCAGCTTCCCATGTAGGAATGTGAGAGAAGCCTTTCACAGGATGCTGAAACATCCAGGAGTCCCTTGGGCAATGTCCTTGCAAATGGCCAATTCTCTCACACCAGAAGTGACTTGCAGTTTCTCAAGTCACTTCTGACACAAAAAACCTAAAAGTTAGAATTTGTATCCCACCTTACTCCCAGACAAGGTTGCAAGACTGATGTCCGAAAGAGCAACAATTTAAAGGTTTTCTCAATGAAGGGTACGTCCTTAAAGGTAGCACAGTTTCCCAAAGGCGTGCCTTTGAGATCAAAAGCATGAAAAAGCTACTGATGGAAATAGATATATGTATACTTTTCCCCCCTGACATCCCTCCCCATTTGCCCTTGGTTGGAGAAGAAAGATAAGCCCTAAAGCCTACAAGCCATTCAGAGATAGCTCACTCCAACTTTGGAAAAGTTTTCTTCCTGTCTATGCACAGTTTGCTTTTTGGCAAAAATTAAAGTGTTTGCATTTTATGGATTGAGGGAAATGCTTGTAAACTCATGAGATTTTGGACTCTTTATGGCAGCTATGGGCAAACTTTGGCCTTCCAGGTGTTTCGGACCGACTGTTAGGAATTGTGGGAGTTGAAGTCCGAAACACCTGGAAGGCCAAAGTTTGTTAATGTCCATTTTATGGGAATATGAATGTTAAAAATCCCAGGAGGAGAATGTGAGTGGGTGTATGGATGTGTATGGGAGTTTTTGCTTACTTAAAAATGCCTTCAGTCGTTACTTGTTAAGCAATGTTTTGGAAGTGCATTTGAGGCTGTGACACCGTGTGGCATGGCGGTTTGGAACATAGGTGTGCAGTGATGTAGGAAAAGGCAATACTGGCTCCCCTCATATTAATATGTCTTTCAGGGACCCTGTACTCGAATAATACTTACATTGAGACTTGATGCATACTTTGGGTGATAATTGGGAAGGAGATAGAAAACCTTTTCCAATGGCAGGCAAAAGTGAGTTCAAGATCCAGCATTCCAGTCTCAGAAGGAATATCATTAGTGAAGAATGCTGAAACCTCTCCAGACTGGTTCCCCACTTTCTCTATTCACTACCAAGTTACAAATACCTATCAGCATCCCACTTAGAGAAGTGTTATCTCAAACCTAGGCTAGGGCAGTGGGAAGTTATCCCAGTTCTTCAGACCTTTGAGAGGTCTAAATAAGCTTTCCTAAATCGTGACATTAGTGAAAGCCATATCGTCTTCTGTGTTGTCGAAGGCTTCCATGGCCGGACTCACTGGGTTGCTGTGAGTCTTCTGGGCTGTATGGCTATGTTCCTGAAGCATTATCTCCTCTAACGTTTGCCTGCATCTATAGCAGGTATCCCCAGAGGTTGTGAGGTCAGTTGGAAACCAGGCAAGTGGGGTTATCTGTGGAATGTCCAGGGTGGGAGAAAGAACTCTTATCTGCTTGAGGCAAGTGTGAATGTTGCCATTGGCCACCTTGATTAGCATTAAATGGCCAATTTGCAACTGGGCAAGGACTTTTCACTCTCGATAATACGTTCAGTGTGACTTCGTTAAGTATTTCTTAGTATTCACCCTAAAGTTGCAGTGTTTAGATGAGAGATGGGTAAACTTTGACCCTCCAGGTGTTTTGGATTGCAATTCCAAAACACCGGGAGGGCCAAAATTTGCCCATACCTTGCTTTCTTCAGAGGTCCAACAGAGACTTTTAAGTCTGAACCCAGAACCTCTTTATATTCCTGTCTTGAAACCATATGCTGAGTCTCTTTATACGCTGTGTTTGTGAGAGAGTTTTGCAAGAGTGGGACCTCGCATCATTTCAAAATATCCCCAAGTCTTCCCCCAACTTTCACTTTTTGTTTTGGAATGTTTTGGCAGATCAACTTAACCCATCATATGTTTTTTTTTTAAACTGCTTTCTTCATACGTTTTGCTGCCTTCTTCCTTATTATTCTTTTGTTTTTTATCTTTGTCTCGCTCTAATTTAGGATGCAAAGAAGGGACCTAACACCCTCATGAGACGCAATAGCGTCACCCCTCTAGCGAGCCCAGAGCCCACCAAAAAACCTCGCATCAACAGCTTTGAGGAGCATGTGGCCGCTGCCGCCGCCGCTGCTGCCGCTTCCGCTACCCTGCCCACCATCTGTATTCCCCCGGAGGTGCCCACCCAGGTGCCTGGACAAGTTGGTTACTTTCTTTTGTTGGCGGTTTGGCCTTTATTTTTTGGTGTGTGTGATGCTGGCAGGGATGCTGTTGATGTCTGAGTGTTGTGGCTGTTGTCATTGCATGCTTGTGCCATCTGTTGCTTTAAATCTGGGGAGGTAGTACAGTAGAGCTTCGCTGATCCAACCTTCACTCATCCGACGTTCTGTATTATCTAACGCAGTTTGCCTCCCGCCCGGATCCACAACTGTTTCAATACATTGCGATGTTTTGGTGCTAAATTCATAAATACAGTAATTATTATGTAACATTACCTTGTGTTGAACTGCTTTTTTCTGTAAAACATGATGTTTTGGTGCTTAATTTGTAAATTCATAATGTAATAAGACATTTAATAGTGTTTTCCTTAATCCCTCCTTATTATCCAACATTTTTTACCTATCCAACATTCTGCCGGCCTGTTTATGTTGGATAAGCAAGACTCTACTGTACTTTAATCTGACCCTTGGATTAAGGCAATCTAGGCTTTTTAGGATGATCATTTCATTTTAAAAAGTCTTTCCTATGTATGTCTGGTCTTCAGACTTCTAAGATAAACATGGATGCAAAGTCTTATTCAGTTGTCTTTCTGCTCCAGCCCTTTCCATTTTCATCATCATGCTATAATTTGAAAAGTTAATCAACAATGTCAGTTCATTGATAGTGTAGCGATGTTTCTTTACTCTTATGTCATCAAGAAATCAATATTTATGTATGTATCCAAGGTTAAGAAAGAGCCATAGAAACCATTGAGTTGGAAGAGACTCCAAGGGCCATCCAGTCCAACCCTCTCCCTGTAACTTGGAGAGGTACAGCCTGCCTGAGTTGTTAATACTGAACCAGTTGACTATTGACCTGAACCAGTTGACTATTGACCTGAACTATTGACCTGAACTCAATATTCAACTCAATTGAATACTGAACCAGTTGACTATTGACATGACTCAATATAAGGCAGCTCTCCTTTATTATTAAGGTCCAAAATTGCTGGCAGTCAACTCTTCTACTCAACCTCTCCGTATCCTTGTTGCGCCATTTCTGTTCCAGGATGCTAAAATGCTAGAGGCTGTCTTGCTGACCTTGTGTAACCTTTGAGCATGAATGCAACTAGATACTGAAGCTGGGTGCTTTGTGTCTCTTTGTCTGTCTTTCCTTGGCCATCTGATTTACTCCCTCTCCCTGAGCTTTCTGTTGGCTGTCATGAATCAACTTTGCCAACCATACTGATTTCTTTTCCCATTTTTCTTTTTCCCCCTTTTGTCTCTCTGCAGCCTTTACTGGGGAAAGCCTGCCTGTAAGTATCTTTTTGCAGGTGACCTCTTTCCTTTCTCACTCACCTGGCTTTCTTTGTTCCTCACGCTCCGCTTACACCGCCTTTGATAACTTGCGAAGCTTTCTTTGGCTGACGGGAACACAAAGTGATGGGTTTAACCCACTTTAGCAGAATATTAGGAAGCTGTATAATCCTCACTTGTCATGAAAGGAGAAACTGTAATGCTATGTATGTTATCAGTCTTTCTAGCAGACAGTAGTTCTATACACTACATGATTTGAATTCAGACGAGGCCAAGTTGAAAAGACAATGACCATACAATCCATATTATAGATAATCTGTAATGAACTAGATGAACCAGGAGTCCCCATCCATTGTATCTGTATCAGGTCCCGATGGCTGATCCTTCAGTTGTGAAACGAAACCTAGCCAGAGATCTGAGGCAGAATTTGATATGGACTTTTGTTGGCGGGATAGCGGAATCCACTGGAAAGAAGGGAAGTTGATCTCCCTCTTCATGGATCCCATTCCCTGTCCTCTGTATGTTCTCAGAAGCTACAGTGAACTTCAGGATGGAAGGAAGGGACATCTTGCCATTTGGTTACGTTTAAGCCCTGTAGTTTCCAGTGTGCTGGATAACCTTCCAAATGTTTTTGGATGCTGATTTCCACCTTCTTCTGCCAAGACTGATGGTGGGGTCTGATGGAAGTACCAGTTCATTGGAGGTCCATGGGTTCCTCAACATTTGGTTCTGAAAAAAATACTGTTTCAGAACTAAAAAGGCTTGTTTTCTCCAAAAGATATAATGTAAATTGTAGGCTGAGATTCAACCTTGAGTAGTAATCTTGAGTTTTGGATCCCAAGGCTCTAGAACAGTGTTTCTCAAGCTTCCTAATGCCGCAACCCCTAATACAGTTCCTCATGTTGTGGTGACACCCAACCATAACATTATTTTTGTTGCTACTTCATAACTGTAACTTTGCTACTGTTATGAATCGTAATGTAAATATTTGATATGCAGGATGTATTTTCATTCACGGGACCAAATTTGGCACAAATACTTAATATCCCCAAATTTAAATACCTGTGGGGGGGATTGATTTTGTCATTTGGGAGTTGTAGTTGCTAGAATTTATAGTTCACCTACACTCTGAAGGTCATACTCTTTCCATCTCAAAAGAAAACTCTTTTGAATATTTTTTTCCCCAAGGAACCCTTATGTGATAGGGCTTTTGGGGTGACAATTATCTTAATTGTTCAGAAGATGTGACAGAGAAATTTTCCTATCAGAGGCACCATGCTTCCTCCCCTCACAATAGGGCTGGGAAGGACCTCTTCTTTCAACCTTCATTTCACCTTAGTGATGGGCAGAAAGTAGAAAATTGAATTAATTAGTCGTCCAACCTGGGGATAAGGCAGTGTTTGAGGTTTCTGTCTTAGTTGAGTCGTCGTTGTTGCCACCTCACCTTGATTTTGGAGGAATCCCTTGCATCATTGCATTAGTTTTAAGACAGTTTTGCTCCATGGTCGCTCTTCTTCACCGCTTGTCTCTCTCTTCCCTTTCCACGCTGAAAGATGGCCCCTTTGCCACCTTTTCAACCTTTTTGCTTTACTAATATTTCCAAGGTAAATGGTTTGCTGCTCTGCCTGCTGTGCTGTCCCCCAAACCTACCCTCAGCTCATTGAAATAACAATCTAGATGGTTTCTGCCTTGGCTTTTTCTTTGTCTGTCTCCCCCCCCCCCCCCCCCCCCCCCCCCGCGCGGTGTGTTTTGAGGAAGGCAAGCTTAGGTGAAGGCAAGGTTTGTGGTTTCTGGTGATGCACGAATGAGAACTCCTTTCAGCAGCTGCTTCCCTTCATTGGAAATGCTTTCATTTGGAGCAAATGTGTGTCTTTCTCAGGTCTTGCTTTGTGTCTCCAAATACTTATGCAGCATTTGCTTTCTGCCAAATGCCAAACTGGATGGGTTATATATGCATTTTTGGGCCCTGCTTTCCCCTCCCTTTATCTTTGCAGCTCTTTTAAGTGCCTTCACTAAGCAAAACTTGATGGAATGTGCTAGTGTTTTGATGAATCGGTTTCTTTACTATTATAGAAAGTATTTTAGTTTCTCAGTTACACAGAATTGTTCATCAGACATGACAGAGACATTGCATTTTCTTTAGCATTTACTAAAACATATCCCTGAAGCAAAAAGCCAAAGATTCTAGACAGGTCATTGAATCATAGAATCAAAGAGTTGGAAGAGACCTCATGGGCCATCCAGTCCAACCCCATTCTGCCAAGAAGCAGGAATATTGCATTCAAATCACCACTGACAGATGGCCATCCAGCCTCTGTTTAAAAGCTTCCAAAGAAGGAGCCTCCACCACAGAGAGTTTCACTGTATTACTGTACAGAAGGCAGGTAACATTTTGAACCTGCCTCTTATGTGCTGATCAAGGTGGCCAATGGCAACATTCCCACTTGCCTCCAGCAGACAAGAGTTCTTTCTCCCACCCTGGGCACCATTCCACAGATATATAAACCTCACTTGCCTAGTTTCCAACAGACCTCACAACCTCTGGGGATGCCTGCCATAGATGTGGGCAAAAGGACAGGAGAGAATGCTTCTGGAACATGGCCATACAGCCTGGAAAACTCACAGCAACCGAATTACCCCAAAATTCAGGCCCCTTCAACACTGCCCTATATCCCAGGATCTGACCCCAGATTATCTCCTTATACCAGATTATATGGCAGTGGAGACCCATATAATCCAGTTCAAAGCAGATAACTTGGGATGAGATCCTGGGATATAAGGAGAGCATAGAAGGGGTCTCAGGGCCCTTCCAGACAGCTCCTATATCCCAAGATCTGATCCCAGTTTTTTTGCTTTCATCTGGTTTATGAGTCCCCACTGCCAGATAATCTGGGATAAACAGAAAACCTGGGATCAGATCCTTTGATATAGGGCCTGTCTAGAAGGGCCCGAAATCTTCCCATAACATTTGCAGATTTAACCCTTGGATATCGGGCCTGTCTGGAAGGGCCCTAACTCTTCCCACAACATTTGCAGATTTAACTTTTGTGGAGCTGATTAATAGTATCTTTGTATGAATCTTGAGGTCTTCCAGTGCAACTGTGGTCACAGAAAGACCTAGAGGGTTATAGAGAAGTGTCCTCATAGGTTAAGAACTTCAGTATCTATTGTTTTTCCACTTAAGGGATGCCATGCACCTAATCCTAGAGATTGTAGAAGTCTGGCTGTAATAACTAAACATACCATTGAAAAACTTTCCATAGTGTTTTCAAGAAAGGGGATCATGCCTATCACCTGTGGACTCTGTTCCTTCATTGTGCTGTATGTCCAAATTAGCTCAAAATACAGTGTTTAGTCCCATGGCAGCATGCACCTACCAAAATGGTTAGCTCCATGTAGACAAAACAGGTCTACAAATCTTTAATCTTTCTCCATATAGCTCTCAAGGAAGCCAAGGAATAGTCTTTCCTACTGAATATAATTTTGCAATACCTTCATTTGGTAAAAAATATAACACAGGGTAAGCAGGGAAGGGGTGTTGATGACTATTTGTCACCTTCAGAAGTAACAGGCATTTCTTCAGTGCTCCTCTTCTCTTGCAGAACTTGGTTTCAGGTCCTTTGGGGGTTGTTTTGGTACCTACTTTCCACCAAACCATTACAACAGCTACCTCAAGCCAGAGGCATTGAGCTCTTCCTATAATAGCCAGCAACAGACATCACACAAACCTTTCTGCGGGCCAGGCAAACAGATAAGACCAGTGGGTTGCTATTATTTTTCCGGGCTGTATCACCATGTTCCAGAAGCATTCTCTCCTGATATTACGTCCACATCTATAGCAGGCATCCTCAGAGGTTGTGAGGTTTGTTGGAAACAAGCCAAGTGGGGTTTATATATCTGTGGCATGTCCAGGGTGGGAGAAAGAACTCTTCTCTGCTTGAGGCAGGTATGAATGTTGCAACGGGCCTCTTTGATTAGCATTGAATGGCCTTGCAGCTTCAAAGCCTGGCTGCCAGCTGTAACATTTACACTTGCCTCAAGCAGACAAGGGTTCTTTCTCCCACCCTGGACATTATTTCACAGATATATAAACCCCACTTGCCTAGTTTCCAACAGACCTCACAACCTCTGAGGATGCCTGCCAAAGATGTGGGGAAAACGTCAGGAGAGAATGCTTCTGGAATATTTATGTATTTTATTTATTTATTTATTTATTTGCGGCACTTGTATCCTGCCCTACTCAACTCCGAAGGGGACTCAGGGTGATAAATTGATAAATAAAAGCATTAAAAACCTACCAGTTGAACAACAATTTACAAATCATATGGCCATACAGTCCGGAAAACTCACAGCAACCCAGTGATTCTAGCCATGAAAGCTTTCAACAACACATGGAGTCAAAATCAGCTTTCATTTCACTGGCTCAATGACCTGTGCTTAGGACACAATGAAATACTGGGTTGTTGTAGGTTTTTGGGCTATATGGCCATGTTCTAGAAGCATTCTCTCCTGACGTTTCGCCTGCATCTATGCCAAGCATCCTCAGAGGTTGCGAGGTCTTGCTTGCCATAGATGCAGGTGAAACGTCAGGAGAGAATGCTTCTAGAACATGGCCATATAGCCCAAAAAACCTACAACAAGCCAGTGATTCCAGCCATGAAAGCCTTTGACAATACAATATTTTTCACAATTCAGTCCAGGGGAGGAGATGAAGGAGGGAAATGAATGAAACTCCAGCCTGTTTGGCTTAGGATTCAGTGTGTCTTTAGCAAGGTCATTTTGCCCTGTGGCTATTACTATCTCCCTTGATGATGTTTCCATAGCAATCTCTGTAGTGGATTCTTGTTGCTTTTTGAAAACCTTTTGCATGCCAATTACATCTTGCTTCTCTCCTGCTGTTGCATTGAAACTTTAAAAAAAAACAATGAACTCAAAACTTCCTTTCTTTCCCTTTTCTCTCTTTGGTCACAGAACCTGAACTGTTCCCAGAAGCAATCTTGAATTTTCTTGGGTCGAAGCTTGAAAAACCGCCGACGGAAGCCCGGCTCCTTTGCATCACCATCCATCCTCCGAAGCTTGCGTCTGCTGTACGAACGACTCATTTGACATGAGGCTGATGGCCCTGGAAGATGATCACCTGCCTGCCTTTCTGGACTGAACAGAAATTGAGAGTTTTTGGGAAAGGCAGGGGAAATAGAGAAAGAGAGACTGAGAAGAGGGAGAAGGAAAAACAAAGCATCTCATAATGTAAACACTGGATTACGCTGGTCGCTCCTCCCCAGTAGACTACAGTAGGCTCCAATGTACTACGTTGCAAACTGTTATATCCTAATCAATTTTATTTTTTGTTATGATTTTTGTAAAGTGACACTGTTGCCTTGCTGAGGAAGGAGGAGAGGCGGCACACTGTGTTTGCAAAACCAGACGGTCTCTGTGCACATATGAGAAAAGTAGTTTGAGAGGAGGTCATAAAGGCTGCTCTTGGAGTCACTAACCAGTGTGTCTGCTCTCAAAACAGTTTGCATGTCTCTTGTATACACTCCACTTAGGAAATATGTTGGTCACCTGCAGAACTTGTGCCAGTTTTGGGATTGAGAATGGGGAAGAATTTGCAATGTCTCCTTCCAAAGAGGGAATTTCAGCTGCCTTTCTGGGCTGGGAAATCTCTTTGCTGATAAACATAGCATGCAGCTGATGGCCTGGGTTGCGGGTGATAAGTGGAACGTGACGGTCTGAAAATATTGTTGATTTTGATTTGACCGAATGGATAAAAGAAGCATGTATGTATTGTGTTTTTTTTTGCAAGCTAGCTTTTCACTTTATTTTTACTTCCTTCTGCCTTTTCACCCCATTTATGCAGGGCATTAATCCAGCTGTAAAGGAAGCGTAGAAGACTAATCTGTTGACGTTGCTTTTGGGGATGCGCCGAGGATTAGTTGGCTGTTTCTGTTAGTTCTCTAGGGATGCACCTTGACCATTTACTCCTTTCCATTTCCACCAGTGTCATTTCCCTACATGCAAGACAGCCTGCCTTCTTCCATATTCTGCTTCCCCTTCCTTTTCCCCCAACAAAGCCTCCCAAATGCGAGCATGGATAGATCTTGATCCAACAAAGGAGATTGTTTCTCATCACATTAGAGAAAAATATCCACTTAAAATCCGGTTTCTGCCTCCTGCAGAATCCTAGGGTTTGTAGTTTAGGGAGGAGCCTTTAACAGCCTCACAAAACTACAAATCCCAGAATTCTGCAGGAGGCAGAAACTGGATTTTAAGTGTATTTTTTTCTCTAGTGTTATGAAGTGGAAAGGCAAAACACCCCTTAAAAGTGGATCTGATAGTGCAATCTATAAAGTACGGCTGGGCAAAGTGGGACCTTCCAGATCCCTTTGGATGTCCATCTCCCAGCATCTTCTCACCATTGGCATTGCTCACCAGGACTGATGGGACTTGCATTCTCATTGGAAGGGATCTGCTTTGCTCCCTCTTGCTCTCGTTGGCATTTGCAAGAAATCTGGGCATCCAAAAGCAAATGCAGGCTCATTTCAGACCCCTTTCCTACTCCTCATTTGAACATTTTCAGACTGAAATACTTGATAGGAAAGTCGGTGGTTCTTGATCCAACAAAGGCAAAACACCTCTTAGAATTGGATCTAACAGTGCAATCTATAAAGCAGGGTTGGGCAAAGCAGGTCCTTCCAGATGCAGTCGGACATCCATCTCCCAGCTTCCTCTCACCATTGGCGTTGCTCACCAGGGCTGATGGGACTTGCAGTCTCATTGGAAGGGATCAGCTTTGCTCCCTCTTGTTCTTTTTGGCATTTGCAAGAAATCTGGGCATCCAAAAGTAAATGCAGGCTCATTTCAGACCCCTTTCCTACTCATTTTCAGACTGAAATACTTGATAGGAAAGTCAACGTGGTTCTTGATCCAACAAAGGCAAACCCCCCCCCCCCTTAGAATTGGATCTATAAAGTAGGGTTGGGCAAAGCAGATCCTTCCAGATGCAGTAGGAAGTCCATTGCCCAGCTCACCAGGGCTGATGGGACTTGCAGTCTCATTGGATCAGCTTTGCTCCCTCTTGTTGTTTTTGGCATTTGCAAGAAATCTGGTCACCCAAAAGCAAACGCAGGCTCATTTCAGACCCCTTCTCATTTGAACGCTTTCAGACTGAAAGACTTACTAGGGAAGTCAACGTGGTTTGCGTGTTTACAATTTGAGGAACCATTTGAGGTTGGCTTTTGCAAAGGCGAACAGCAGTGCCTTCAGCCTTAGCCTTGTGCCGTGACAAGTGCTTTAGTATGTTTGTTTTTTTCCTTTTTTCTTATTGACAAAAAGTAGTATTAAACTGTGACACATATGAGATCGCTGACCATTTTTACAGGGATTTGCAGTGTGGAGGGATTTATAAGTGTGTCCTTGTGTATAGGTAGAACAACCCTTTTGTTTTCTAGTGACTGTTTTAAAACCCCATCCACTTTGGGGAGGGGAAGAGTGTGTTTCCAGAGTGTCTTTGCACACAACGAGGTTTTTTATTTCCTCCCAGCTTTTTAGCCATTGGGATTCTCTGTTTCCTCCCTGACTTTAATTTTTTTTTAAGCGTGTACATGACTTTATCTATTGCATTTCCAACAAGTGGCTATTTTTGTGGTCCTTGTTTTGCCTTCTGTCCCACTTAGATAAACCCATTGGGGGAAACACCATGGCTTCTGCTGCCCTGTGATAACACCCTTGCTTAGTCTTATAGAAATTGGAAACCGAGGGACATATAACTGGACCATAAGCAGGGAATCCCGGGACAAGAAGACAAACTATTTCTGCTTCAAGAGATTTTAGGGAAAGAGGGAAACATTTAATGTTGGGTGAGTTAGTGTTTTTGCAGAACTACCAATTGGGGAGGCTCAACCATTATGAAGATACCATTGGTTGTGTAGAGAAAGGCAATTGAAAACCACACCGATGACTCATTCTTTGATTGTGTTTTTCCTTTGATACTTGAATTTCTATTTTTATCATTTTTAATAGCAAAAATGCTATTTATTTAATATTTAACGGATGTTGCAAGAACTGAGAAAGGAAGTGTGCATTTTTTCAACGTGTGAGGTTAATTTTGTATGTATATATATATATGCATTTGGAATAATTTCTGTATTGTTTTTGGTGGGTGGGAAGAGGGTGTTGCCTGAGGCGAAGCAGTGCCAGCGTACTCAACAGGTCTGCCTTTTGGAAATTTGTATATTTTGCAGTTGCTGGACCAATTAAATATCTTCTTGAAATAAGATGCTCATGAGTCTGTGTGTCTGTTCACAAAATGTTTTATTGCTTTATGGGTGTTTCCAATTAGTATTAATTTTCTAGCCCATTTTATTTACTACTAGCCTGGGTACCCAGCGTTGCCCAGGTTATTAGAAAATGTCATTTCTTAATTGTACAAAATGCATAAAGTTGTGGGTGAACTACAACTCACATCATGCCAGGTTAACCTCCCGAAACTCCCATCAGTAGTTGAAGTTTGTCATGTTGGGCAAGTTTGCTCTAGATGCATCATTGTTGGGGTTCAGTGTGATCTCTGGTTGCAGGATAAAATACAGCTCCCACCATGGTGGTTCAGTCCCCTCAAATCCCTCCAGTTGGTTCTGGGTGCCAAGTTTGGTCCAGATCCATCAACCGCAGTGGTTACAGTGTCTCTGGATGTAAGTGAACTACAACTTCCAGAAATGAAAGTCAGTTCCCCCCAAACGCCTCCAGTATTTTCAGTTAGTCATGGGGGTTCTGCGGGCCAAGTTAGGTCCAGGGCCATCTTTGGTGGTGTCCAGAGTGCTCTTTGGTCGCAAGGCCGAACAGGGTATAGGGTTACAGCCTGCGTTGGACGGGGTCACACTCCCCCTGAAGACGCAGGTTCGCAGTTTGGGTGTGATCCTGGACTCATCGCTGAGCCTGGAACCCCAGGTTTCGGCGGTGACCAGGGGAGCATTTGCACAGCTAAAGCTTGTGCGCCACTGCGCCCGTACCTTGGGAAGTCTGACTTGGCCACGGTAGTCCACGCTCTGGTTACATTCCGTTTAGACTACTGCAACGCTCTCTACGTGGGGTTGCCTTTGAAGACGGCTCGGAAGCTCCAATTAGTCCAACGGTCGGCAGCCATGATACTAACAGGAGCGGAGCGCAGGGAGCATACAACTCCTCTGCTGCACCAGCTCCACTGGCTGCCGATTTGCTACCGGGCTCAATTCAAAGTGCTGGCGTTGGCCTTTAAAGCCCTAAACGGTTCTGGCCCAACCTACCTATCCGAACGTATCTCGGCCTATCAGCCCACCAGGACCCTAAGATCTTCTGGGGAGGCCTTGCTCTCTATCCCGCCTGCTTCACAGGTGCGGCTGGCGGGGACGAGAGACAGGGCCTTTTCTGTGGTGGCCCCTCGGCTCTGGAACGCCCTTCCCATGGAGGTAAGATCAGCCTCCTCGCTGATGGTATTCCGAAGAAGACTAAAAACTTGGATGTTCAAGCAGGCATTTGGTTAATTCGGTGCAATGAATGTGTTGATTACGGATTGGTAATATGGATGATGCAATTGGACCACGATTTTAGTTAGGAGATGTATTGGATTGTGATTTACGTGTAATATTGTGTATTATGTTTTTTATGGTTTTAATTGTATACTGTGCACTGTATAATTTGTTGTAAACCGCGTTGAGTCGCCAGTTAGGCTGAGAAACGGCGGTATACAAGGACAGTAAATAAATAAATAAATAAATAAATAAATATAAATCCCAGTACCTACAATGGCTATAAATCAAGTCTGGAAGTCACTGGACAAGGCAGCTGAAATGTGCCCATCTGTTTCTTGTGTCCCTCTGCAATCCCATTTCACTGATGGGAAGCATTTATTTACCATAATATATTCATTAATTGCTTTCAGGGCTGCCATAGCGATGTACAATGCAGTATATCATCATTGAGCGATTTATATAGTCATCTTATATGGTGATGTTTATTTATACCCCATTTTTTATCTCCACAAAGGAGACTCAAAAGCATTAGGATGCCAGCGTGTGACAGGATAAAGACCAGCAGATAATTCTTATAATCTGGAACCAGGGCAGTTGCGGGTTCACTTGCTTCTGGGCCCAGGCAGGATGGAGCAGTGCCTCCTGCTTCTTTGCAACCAAAGCAATTGTAGTTGCCGTGGAGGGAGGAGGGCCTTTCATCTGCTCCTGATGCTAAGCATGGTGGAGCTGGGCCTTTCTTCTCTTCCTCTGCAGCTAGGGCAGTGGCAGTTAGGATGGAGGGAGGACCTTCAGCCTGCATCTGTGCCTAGGCATGATGGAGCCGGGCCTGCTTCTAAAGCCCAGGCTGTGACAGTTGGGATACATGGAGGTCCTTCATCTACTTCTGGATCCAAGCCTGATGGAGCTATGACTGTTGTCTTCTGTCCCTTGGTCTAGGGCAGTGGCACTTAAGATAGAAGGAAAGCCCTTGGTCTGCTTCTGGGGCAAAGCATTTTGAAAACTGAATGCCATGGAGAGCAAAGCAGTTATAGCTACCTTCCAGAAAGCTCAATAAGTATGGAGACTGCAAGAGGATGATGAACAATGGAGATTCTGCTGTGGAAATGCCTTGTCTCATATACTCAGCATCCCACCATGTTGAGGTCATGGTGGGATGCTGAGTATATGAGATATAGGTATAAGGGTTGGATGAAAAGTAATGCCTCCACCTTCGAAACTCAACAGATAATAATAATAATAATAATAATAATAATAATAATAATAATCTTTATTTGTACCCCACTACCATCTCCCCAAGGGACTTGGTGCGGCTTACACGAGGCCGAGCCCACAATACATCAATACAAGCAATAACAACAGCAATAAAAAACAATTACAGCTCATAAACAAAAAAGCAATAAACAATGACAGTAATATAGCACACATTTAAATCTATGGCTGGGCCAAATGTAATAAAAGTTTAAAAAATAATGCTAGACATGAACAAGATAGGAGAGATGGGGCGTTGGTGAGAGCGTACAAACAATCCTAAATCAGTGTAAAGTGCATTTAGAGGACATAATGCTGAGAGTTCATTATTCTGGGAAGGCACACTGGAACAACCATGTTTTCAGGCTCCTCCTAAAGACTGCCAGGGTTGGGGTATGCCTGATGTCCTTGGGAAGTGAGTTCCAGAGTTGAGGGGCCACCACTGAGAAGGCCCTCTCATCCCCACCAATCGCGCCTGCAATGGGGGTGGCAGCGTGAGCAAGGCCTCTCCAGATGAATGAAGAGATTTTGTGGGTTCGTACACAGAAATGCGGTTATGCAGGTAGGCGGGTCCCAAACCGTTCAGGGCAGTACTGGTATGCGGCAAGTACTGGCTTGTTCAGTAGACTCTCCTCTACAGTTGGCGGGAAGCCTTAGCATTGAACGGTTGTGTTGTTAAAGTGCAAAGTATGGAATCCTGCGTGTGGGTCTCATTAATGGGTACCCAGGATGAGAGAACTGTGAGATGCTGGTTGCGAAAACAGAGTGTCGACTTCTTCCGTGACGGCTTCAGAAAACTTGTTCATTGTTGGCAGAAATGTATCCAATTGTCTGGTGATTATGTGAAAAAGTGAATAGTGGTAGTTAAAGAGCACATTCTAAGGATTATTTCTGCATTTGATTTATTAAAATATTCCCATCCAAACCCAAGTAACGAAGGTGGAGGCATTACTTTTCATTCAACCTCGTATCAAGATCTTAGGTTGCAGAATACAAATGGAAGAAGCTGATGCCTTTCCTATGGCCTTGAGAGGTTTGGAGATGGAACTTGGCCGATTTAACTGAGCTTAGAGAGCAGTTACAAGCCATTGTAGTTGGTATGGGTTCAGCAATGGGATTCCTTATTTATTTATTTCGTATCAAAAGCATTGCATAAATTAGTATAAAACTGATAAAAATAGAAGGAGAGCAGGTGGCTAAATATCCTTTGACCAAAACGGGCAACAGCAATGGCATTGTCTGCAGCCTCCAACAACTCTTCCTCTGTACATGGGGCAGGGCACAGTGGACAAGCATACAGATGCAGAGTTGTCTGTTCTGCTCCACAGTCACACAAGGTGTTGCTGGAGGGATGCCAAGAGGAGTAGTAGTTCTCATAAAGCTTTTCCTTGATTTGAGTCTACTAGGACGAGGCTGGTAGCCATGCAGTGGGTGGCTTTCACAGTGTTCAACCTTATTTCTCTCACATTTAGCAGCAACTTCCCATCGCACATCGGGAGGGGAGTGGGGAGGCAATGCCAGCTAGCTTGTAGAGTTTATCAACAGGTGTAGGTTTAAGACTTCCTGTGATTATTCTGCATGTTTCATTTGATGCTATTGTTAGAGACCCTAAATTGGGTCTTCTTAGGTCCACATCACGGGAACACGTAAGGAAGGAGATAGTCCCAAAAAAGCAAGATTTATTTTAGTTTCTTCATGAAGAAGACAGACAGCCTGGCAGCATACGCAGATGCTACCCTTCAAGTGACTGCCGCGCCCCTCCTCTTTTTCTGCTGACTTTTATACTCAAGTAATAGGTCATGGAAAGTACTCTCTTTCCAGCACCTCTCCCTTGACCTTTTGATGGAAAGTACCTTCTTGTACCTGCAGACTCTGCGCTTAACCACAACCTTTAAACTTAACCACAACACAACTGCCGACCTCTACATGTCACATCTTGTTTCTTAAAAACATTTTCTTCCCTGTTGCTCCTTTTCTACAGAGAAAGGGTATGTTTCTCTTTTGTTGTTAATTTCATTCAAAGCCCCCTGCTTAGCATTTGAAAATTTCACTCAAAGACCCTTTCACTATGTTCACCTGCTTTGTATGGGCATACCTATGCCAAACAGGGCAGGCATACTCAGCAGTTGAGTTCCTAATGTGAAAAATGGACAACTGTCCAGCTGCCACATTGTGCATTAGCTTTTGACTTCTGAATTCTTTTTCCAAGTCAGCCGCACGTAGAGTGTATTAATCAAGAGTTAATGGATAGCTCATCAAATCCTCCCCCTTTTTCTTCCTACAGCAGCCATTGTTTGCCACCTTGAAATACTCTTTTGCACATCGTCTGGAATAAGTAACCCGGGAAAAATATTTAATGGTCAAATCATCAGAGATGCTGTTTTCAATAATGAGTTTATGTACATTGAACTATCAGAGAGCAAAAGTGCACAATCTCAGCCAGGTATATGGACAATTTTGGGATATTATGGAATTCCAAATGAGAGATACACAAGGCTTATATTTTTGCCCAAACTGAAAAGTAGGAGTTGTGGACTTGTATCATAAGGATTATGCAACAAAGTGAACAGGTTCATCCTCCCCAAAACCCACAAACCAAATCAAGCAGAGGAGGAAAGAAAGATTTGGAAGACAGCTAATATGATGTTGTCCATCCAAAGCCTATGAGTGTGTGCCAATTTTATTTCAGGTTCCAGGGGAAGGGAGAATAAGGGTTTTCTTTCTATTCCACTGCTAAATATCAGATCAGGGAGATTGTTTTCATCAAAGCCCATAACAGCCTTTCTTGTCCAATCAGACGCTGAGATGAGACTGTGATAAGATCACTTTGTCTACAGCTCAGTTACCAAATTCTTCCACTGTCCCTGTTTTGGGCTGCACAAAAGGGTAATTCAAAGATGTTTTTCTGCTCTTTCCAGTAGCGGCGTCGTTGTTATCAATAAGCCCTACTTTTCCCAAAGCTAGCTTTCAAAAATGTCCTCCCCCCTCCCCTCCAGCAGTGACTTTCCATTTCAATTCTGTTGGAATCTCATTGTGCTTGACAAAGCCAAAAGACTTGAAGTACGACCCACATCTTTCACGTTATACCCTTACAGAATATTGAGCCATGGATGCATCCCACAAAATCCTAGGATTTATAGTTTAAGGTCAATGAGGCTAGAAGCACAAAATCCCTGCAAAAGTGGATTTGGTGGCTTCAGTTGAAGCGAGGATTCGTGAGAACAGGCGCTTCACAATAACAGGTCTCTCAAACGAATTTCCTAACGTGTCAAGATCAGTGCTTTACAACATTGTTTCCGAACACCTAAAGTTTAGGAAACTGTGCTCCCGTTGGGTCCCGAAACTCCTAACAGAGGACCACAAAAACCAAAGATTTGAGTGTGCGATCAAATCAAATAGTCTATAATCAAAAAAGGGCGATCGGAGCAGTCCTCATCATGGACGTTGTCACGGCCATCTTTGCATTGTCGCACCCATTTACGCACTTACACACTTTGCTTTCACTCATAACAGTATCACCGTACACTCTACAAATCTCGATGAATTTCTGCAGCAGGCAGGTTCCTTGCTGACAAAAACCGTATCACTGAGCGAACCTCACATGCGGAGGGTGAGTTGATAGTCTTAAACATTTTTAAAGCACAGAACAGAACCGTACAGGTTAGCGACAGAGCGGAAACTGAGCGCAGTTGTTCCCGAGGCATGCCGGTACACGACACACACGCTCGTTGCGGTATGCGCGCAAACTACTAGTGTCTACAACAAAACGGATCTTACTTAAAAAATACCCCTCGTACTTAGGAATTGGATAGAGGAAAATTCCATTTCCCCCAGTTCAAGACAATGGAGAAAGTCTGCGTTCCTTCAGCCTACTCAATGCTGATACTGCCAATAAAACCTCCAGCTGGAGAGGAGGGGAAGGAAGATAAAGGGGCTGTGCATATGTCAAAAGCCTTTTTCAGAAAGGCATTTCACTGCCAGAAGTTTCCTCAACCAGATTTGCCAGCGAACCCCAGCTTCCCAGCTGAGCTTTTTGGCTTCCCACATGGATTCCCAAGTGCCAGAACAGCATGTGGGTTGCCTTCATCTTGATGCATCACAAGGAAAAAGGAGCGTAGGCCTGGTTTAACAGGGTGATTCAATCCCTTCCTGCTTTTCTGGGGGGAAATACACTCAGGATCATTCACACATTTGTTCAGCTTAATATACATAACAGAGAAAGGATTGCAGGGAGAGACCGGAAAGAAAGTCAGTTCAGTTGTCAGCACTTTCAGGTGGCCAGATGTCTTTCTTTACAACAGGAGGTTGGCTGTTTGAAGATGTTATCAGGTCCAGTATAAAGCCTGTTATGACCTGGAGTGCATCTGCATTGTAGAAATCGTGCAGTTTACTTTTTTGAAATCCCAAGACTGGAAGAAAAGGAGATTGGATTGTTGTAGGTTTTTTTGAGCTATCTGGCTATGTACTAGAACAGTGTTTCTCAACCCTTGGGTCGGGACCCCTGAGGGGGGGGGGTCACAAGGGGGTTTCAGAGGGGTCACCAAAGACCATCAGGAAGCACAGCATTTTCTGTTGGTCACAGGAAAGTTTGGCCCAGTTCTATCATTGTTGGGGTTCAGAATGCTCCCTGGTTTTTTTTTGTTGTGTCAGGAGTAACTTGAGAAACTGCAAGTCGCTTCTGGTATGAGAGAATTGGCTGTCTGCAAGGAGGTTGCCCAGGGGACGCCTGGATGTTTTGATGTTTTTATCATCCTTGTGGGAGGCTTCTCCCATGTCCCCGCATGAGGAGCTGGAGCTGATAGAGGGAGCTCATCTGCGCTCTCCCCGGATTCGAACCTGTGACCTGTCGGTCTTCAGTCCTGCAGGCACAGGGGTTTAGCCCACTGCACCACCAGGGGCTCTCTGGTAGTAGGTGAACTATAAATCACAGCAACTACAACTCCCAAATGTCGAGGCCTATTTTCCCCAAACCCCACCAGTGTTCATATTTGGGCATATTGAGTATTCATGCCAAGTTTGGTTCAGACCCATCATTGTTTGAGTCCAGAGTGCTCTCTGGATGTAGGCAAACTACAACTCCAAAACTCAAGGTCAATGCCCACAAAACCCTTTCAGTAGTTTCTGTTGGTCATGGGAGCTCTGTGTGCCAAGACTGGTTCAATTCCATCGTTGGTGAAGTGCAGGATGCTCTTTGATTTTGAGTGAACTACAAATCCCAGCAAGTACAACTCTCAAATGAGAAAATCAACCACCCCACCCCCCAACTTCACCAGTATTCAAATTTGGGCGTATCATGTATTTGTGCCAAATTTGGCCCAGTGAATTAAAATCCATCCTGCATATCAGATATTTACAGTACGATTCATAACAGTAGCAAAATTATAGTTATGAAGTAGCAATGAAAATAATTTTATGGTTGGGGGTCACCACAACATGAGGAATTGTATTAAGGGGTTGCCACATTAGGAAGATTGAGAAGCACTGTTCTAGAAGCATTATCTCCTGATGTTTCACCTGCATCTGTGGCAGGCATCCTCAGAGGTTGTGAGGTCTGTTGGAAACTAGGAAAATTGTGGAAAGTCCAGGGCAGTTTCTGTTCTGTTATGACCTGGAGTGCATCTGCACTGTAGAATTCATGCAGTTTAACATCACTTTTTTGAAGTCTCGAGACTGGTTCAATGAAGAGAAGAGGAACATCAAATATAAATTATTTCCAAGCTTCCTTGCAGAAGATGTTGCCGAGAGAGAGAGATTGAGAGAGAGAGAGAGAGAGAGAAAGAGAGAGAGAGAGAAATGGCACTATGCTCTTGATAAATAATTTGTGGTGACAGTCCCTTGTGGCTCTTGCCCGATTTTGCCGCTCTCATTCCTTCATCTTTCAGAAATCGGGTTACCTAAGGTTATTGAAATGCTCCTTTCTTCTCTGCAGAAACCTTCCCTTTTCAGAAAACTTGTGGAAACATCTACACTATCTGCACTTTTCCGATGGGAAAGTAAATGATGAGTTGGTGTGGAATCATACCTTATCATTTACTAATATCACTAATATCACAGAACAACTAATATCACTGGGTTGTTGTAGGCTTTTCGGTCTGTATGGCCATGCTCTAGAAGGATTCTCTCCTGATGTTTCACCTGCATCTGTGGCACACAGATGCAGGCGAAACGTCAGGAGATAATGCTTTTAGAACATGGCCATACAGCCCGAAAAACCTACTACAACCCAGTGATTCCGGCCATGAAAGCCTTCAACAATGCAACTAATATTACCCTACTTTCCCACACCTGAGTCAAGGGGTGCATCTACACCACACAATTGATACAGTTTGATATCACTTTAACTGATTCAATGCAGTTTGACATTGGGTTGTTGTAGGTTTTTTTCGGGCTGTATGGCCATGGTCTAGAGGCATTCTCTCCTGATGTTTCACCTGCATCTATGGCAAGCATCCTCAGAGGTAGTGAGGTACCTCAGTACCTCTGAGGATGCTTGCCATAGATGCAGGCGAAACGTCAGGAGAGAATGCCTCTAGACCATAGCCATACAGCCCGAAAAAATCTACAACAACCCAGTGATTCCG
Organism: Anolis sagrei ordinatus; assembly: GCF_025583915.1. Taxonomy (NCBI): domain Eukaryota; kingdom Metazoa; phylum Chordata; class Lepidosauria; order Squamata; family Anolidae; genus Anolis; species Anolis sagrei. The sequence continues at coordinate 10,421,180 of NW_026847549.1, forward strand.
GCCATGAAAGCCTTCGACAATACAGCTTGACATTGTTTTAATGGCCTTGGATCAATGCTATGGAATCATGGGAGCTGTAGTTTTACAATCTATGTAGCTTTCTCTGCCAAATAGAGCTGGTGCCTCACCAAACTACAATTCCCAGATTCCATAGCATTGGTCCAGGGCTGTTAAAATGATATCAAGTTGCATTCATTCTACAATGTAAATGTGCCACAGAGAAGGAAGCCACATGCAGGATGGATGAATCTGTGATTTCAGTTTTGGGAAAGATATATGTTATTTCAGCTGTAGTTAGTTAAGAAAAAAATATTGTGCTGAGAACAGGATTTTCTTGTCTTAATAAGTGGTCTGTTTGGTAAAACCTGTACTTAAATTTCAGGTCTGGATCTACTGGTTTACACATCAGCAATGCAAAGGTGTCTAACAGCACTGAAGTCTTTGGCCTTTGTTTTTCTGGATACTGAAGTCTTTGGCCTTTGTTTTCCTGCCAAGAGGTTCCAAGTCACTACACAACTAGAGTTGTATGCAGATCTGTTTTCCTTCATTAGATCCGTTCTTTCATTACTTTTCTTACCTTCGGAAGCACGTAACAGGAAGCACTCCTCCGAGTACGAAAATCAGCTTGACATGAAAGAAACGGGAGCCAATCCTGGCTCCTCTCCTGCTTTTCGTGAACAGCCTCCTTGCCTTGGAGATGGAGTGTGTGTGTGTGGCATGTAGGCCCAGGAATAATAATAATAATAATAATAATAATAATAATAATAATAATAAAAAGTTACAGAGAATGAACACGCCAAACTCCTCTGGGACTTCCAGATTCAGACAGACAGAGTTTTGGAGCATAATACTCCTGATCTCACAATCGTGTTAAAAAACGAAGTCTGGGTTGTTGATGTCGCAATCCCAGGTGACAGCAGGATTGCAGAGAAACAACTGGAAAAGCTGCCACGATATGAGGATTTAAAAATTGAACTGCAAAGACTCTGGCACAAACCAGTCAAGGTGGTCCCAGTGGTGATTGGCACACTGGGTGCAGTATCTAAAGACCTTGACCTTCACTTAAACACAATCGGTGCTGACAAAACTCCCATCTGCCAGCTGCAGAAGGCCACCTTACTGGGATCTGCACGCATTATTCACCGATACATCACACAGTCCTAGACACTTGGGAAGTGTCCGACGTGTGATCCAATTCAACAGCCAGCAGAGTGTCTGCTGTGGACTCATCTTGTGGTGTTTCAAATAATAATAATAATAATATTTATTTATACCCCGCCACCATCTCCCCAAGGGGACTTGGGGCAGCTTACAGGAGGCCAAGCTCAACAATACAGCAGTGCAAATAAACAACATACAACAACAGTAAAAATAAAAAATAATAAAATACAAGAACCAATATAAATAAACATAAACAATGTAAAATCACAATAATTTAAACACAGAAAATAAATCACAGTGGGCAGGGCCGATAGCAAGGATTAAAAAGTTTAAAAACACTAGGTGAGAAGGCAATGGATTGTATCTGGACAGGGGATCAGAGGGACGAAAGTAGGGTTTAATTGCACCTAGCAGGTAGAAAATAAAGTGCTTCCGAGAACATTATTTTGCAAGGTTTGGCCAGGTCAGGGGTTATAGTTCAATTCATCATGCCTTGAAGGCACACTGGAACATGTGTGCGCCTGCCTGCAGCCGAGCGCCTCCTCTGAAACAGAATTTGCCTTGGAAAGTGCATGTGGCATGCAGACCCAGAAAGCGTGCCTTCCTGCCTGTAACCAAGTGCCTCCTCTAGAGTAAGAAACAGGTAAGAAGGCCTCCTTAAAGGGCACACCTGCCTGCAACTGAGCACCTCTCCTCTAGAATAGAGCTTAAATGTCTAAAATGATGGGAAGGGGAGCCTGGGAGCCCCCCCCCCCAATAATGGGCCAATAGAAAAGGGATCTTTCGGCACACCCGAGCAAAAACAGATATCTGCCCTCCTGATTTTGGGAAGCTTTTAAAAAATGGATTAGGGCTCCCACTGAAAGCTGGGACACGAAACAGATCAAGGTATACCCAGATTGCATAAACCTACCAACTACATCCATGAAGAGACAGCAAAGCCTAGAGAAGACCATTATGCTGGGGAAAGTGGAAGGTACAAGGAAGAGGGGCCAACCAAGGGCAAGATGGATGGATAGCATCCTTGAAGTGACTGGACTGACCTTGAAGGAGCTGGGGGTGGTGACGGCTGACAGGGAGCTCTGGCTGGTCCATGAGGTCACGAAGACTTGGAGACGACTGAACGAATGAACAACAACAAACCATCTACACTGTGAAATTAATGCAGTTTGATAGCACTGTAGCAGCTCTGACTCATAGGAGTTGTAGTCTTGTGAAGCACCAGCACTCTTGGCACTTTTGGCAGTTGTTGTAAAACAACAACTCTGTGAGCAAAGCTTTTACTTTGAAGCGATGCATATCTTTAATGATGCCAGTATCTTCAACAGGTATGTTTCTAAAAAATAGGTATGAGGGCAAAATGATGCAAGAATGCAGTGCGCCTTTAAATATCTTTTGTCCCAAAGGCATAGAGACAGATAAAAAGAAGACAGGTGGGTTGAAGGAGCTTGCATTTGAGATGAAAGATCTTCCATCAGAGCAATAAGAAATAACCTGGAGCTGAGCCACAAAAGGGTTAAGGATGCTGAGCCAACCTTTAAGGACCAAGTCTATGGGAATGAGCAGCATCTGTGCTCTGTTGCCGTGGCAACCGCCTCCTCCGAAAACTACAGAGGACCAATGAAAAGGGCTCTTCTGCCTTGCCTTACAAAAGCTGGGTTCTGACTGGATGTTGAAACACATCAGGCGATGAGATGCTGCTTCAGAAGCAGGAGAAGGATGCAAGAAGAGGAGGAGGAAGAAGAGGAGGGAAAACACAAGAGCCGATGATGAAGAAGAGCAAGGATCTGGGGTTATGAGGGCAGTTTAACATGGAGACTTATTGGGTTTATCTTACAGAATGGATGTGTGATACACCATTGCACTTCTAAGCTTGTTCCACATCAAAGTATAGGAGGGTTGGGCAAATATTGGTACCAATCTGGGTCTTCATTTCTCCAGACTAATCTTTTGTGTGTGTGTGTGTATGTGACAAAAACAGAAGGAAGGTTCTTGGAAGATTTCAGGATTTCACTTCTGCAGGAGTCTACCGTATACCATGCAGCTGTGGACAAGTCTAAAGGTGAAACAGCCCGGCAGCAGCATTGAGGGCGGCGCCGTCTCCTGCCTAGAGGCG
>NW_026847549.1:10436281-10546743 GCF_025583915.1 Anolis sagrei ordinatus
CTCTGACACACACAGCAAATGAGACAAAAGGCTGGCAGTCAGCTGTTTCAAAGAGCAATAAAATTGTTGGCATTTCAACTAATTAAACAATTTTGGGTTGGTTGAGTTATTTACACAAGCAGACAATCATATGAATACATGCCCTTTGCGACATGCTGTAGGTTAGTGCCAACTAGAGCAAGCCTGTTGAATCAATGGTTGAATGGTGAGTCACATGTCTAAGGGTGCATCTACACTATAGTATTAATTTGGTTTGATATCAGTTTTGTTGCCATGGCTCAAGCTATGAAATCCTTGAGTTGTAGTTTGGTGAGGCATCAACGGTCTGCAGCAGAGTAGGCTAAAGAACTTATAAAACTCCCATGATCGTACAGCATTGAGCTATGGCAGCAGAAGTGGTATCAAACTGCATTAATTCTACACTGTACCTTAAGTGTTTTGTTCTCGATAGAGTAGAACCCAGAGAGGTTGGTAGTATTTAAGAAACCAGAAGTTGAGTCACACTAGCCTTGGAGACTCCGTTTTTTCCGTGACGTGTTGAACAGGTATCAAAGACCAGCTGGGAGTGCCGATTTGATCTATTTTTTCACGTGCCAAATCTAGCCGGGCAGGGCATTTCCACACTAGTGTTTCTCACATTCCTTTCCGTGTTAGGAAACCTTGCAGTGACACATCACCACCTGCCTGGCACATCACCACAAGGGCGGGTATCCTTTTAAATGGAGAGAAAGTTGGATTGATTGTTTTGTCCTTTGAGACAGTAACCCCACAGAGAGCAAGAAAAGAACTGGAAAATGGGTCGCAGCTGGGGAATTCCAGGTCAGTGGGGCAGTGAATTCACTCCAGGTTTTAGTTCAAACTTCAAAGGAGTTATCTCAGAGCCTGCTTACATTTTAAGGCAAGGAAGAAGAAGACTTTCCCTTCATCAGATATTGTAATGGGTATATAACAATGGTTAAGGTATATGACATTATCTGATGAAGGGAAAGTCTTCTTCTTCCTTGCCTTAAAATGTAAGCAGTCTCCAAATTAACTCCTCTGAAGTTTGAACTAAAACCCGGAGTGAATTCTCTTGCCCACTGACCTGGAATTTGGTGGCTGTTCCCAAGCTGTGGAATTTCTCTCTTATAGGATGCAAAACTGCCTCACTTCTTGTTCATTCCTGCAGATAGACAAAGATGTGTTATTTGGACAGGTTTTTGGCCATTAACTCCTTTAGAAGAGAGCTTTAATTCCTCTGAGATCTACGCCAGCGAGAACAAGAGCCATTCAGCTATCTGGATTTGATTAAAATGTTCTCTCTAAGACCACGGTTCCCATACTTTTTCAGTCAATAGCTGTAGCACAAAATAATTATTATATTATATATTAACTGGTTAAACTGCTAGCTGCAGGGAATCTGCTGACCAGAGGGTAAGCAGTTCGAAGCCGTGAGTCAGGGTGAGCTCCCAGCTGTCAGCCCTATCTTCTGCCTACCTAGCAGTTTGAAAGCATGTAATACGAGCAGACCAATAGGTACCACCTCTGCAGGAAGGTAAAAGGGCGCCTCATACAGACATGCCTGCAATGATCGGAGAAAGTCTATAGACAGCAGGCTCTTTGGTATGGAAAAATGGAACAAGAGCACCTTTCCATGGCCGGAGTTGAGCATCGCCTCTAGATGATGAAGATGGAAAGGGGAAGGCCTTTTACCTCTGTCTGTGTATTGTATGTATTGTTGCAGTATACAAGAAATCAGTTAGTGTGTGTGTGTCAACTGTAAAATAAGATGCATAAAGCTGATTGGCTGGGGAACACCCAGGGAGATGGCTGAGCCTGGGACTTTTGGATACTGTTACGTTTTTCAAGCTTGAGCTATGCAGCTGCTTGCAGAGAAGCAGACAGAGAGACAGTTTGGAGTGCGCTCTTGCTTCATGAGCTGCTTGGAGGGAGATTCTCCACATGGAGAAAGAAAGAGCATTTTAAATATCTCATAAAAGGACATTATGTGGGTCGATGCAACTGATTGTAAATATGTTGTTCTGAACTACAAGAATAAACTACTTGTTCTTTGTTGATCATCCCTGAGCCGGCAGGACTGAAGACCGGCAGGTCACAGGTTCAAATCCGGAGAGAGGCGGATGAGCTCCCTCTGTCAGCTCCAGCTCCCCAAGCGGGGACATGAGAGAAGCCTCCCACAAGGATGATAAAAAAACATCAAATCATCCAGGCGTCCCCTGGGCAACGTCCTTGCAGAAGGCAAATTCTCTCACACCAGAAGCGACTTGCAGTTTCTCAAGTCGCTCCTGACATGACAATAAAATAAAATAAAAATCTGTGTCATATTTTCTTTCTCTGGCAAGGCAGTGTGTGGGCTGATCAAACGTGAACTATTCATGATTTTCATTTCGTCACATGTCGGTCACTGTGTAAAAAGGCATTGAATGTTTGCCTTATATATGTAAACTGTAATCTGCTCTAAGTCCCTCCGGGGAGATAAAGAGGAATATAAATAAAGTGTATTATTATTATTTTACTGACATGAAAACACAGTATGTCACAGCAGATGAGATCTATATGCTGGATTTCGTATCACAAAATCACAAGTGGAAGACTTCCCAAGCATCGAGGACTGTGTGATGTATTTTCGAATGATGTGTGAAAGATCCAAGTCAGGTGGCCTTTTGCAGTTGACAGATCGTGATTTCGTTGATGTTTATTGTTTCCAAATGCCGGCTGAGATCTTTTGGCACGGCACCCAGTGTGCCAATGACCACTGGGAGCACCTGTACTGGTTTATGCCAGAGCCTTTGCAGTTCAATTTTGAGGTCCTGATAATGGCTGAGTTTTTCCTGTTGTTTTTCCTCAATGCGACTGTCACCRGGTATGGCYACATCAATAATCCAAACTTTTTTTCTTTTCTACAGTTGTGATGCCTGGCGTATTATGTTCCAGAACTATGTCAGTCTGAATTTGAAAGTCCCACAGTATTTTTGCATGTTCATTTTCCACTACCTTTGCAGATTTATGATGCCACCATTCTTTACTACTGGCAGGTGGTACTTGTGACATAAMTGCCAATGAATCATTTGGGCCACAGAGTTGTGCCTTTGCAATTTTCTTGCAGCAGCTGAGGATATGATCCATGGTTTCATCAGCTTCCTTGCACAGTATGCATTTTGGGTCATCAGCTGATTTTTCAATCCTGGTCTTAATTGCATTTGTTCTGATGGCTTGCTCAGGTCTTCTCCCTGTCAACTTTTCCTTCGATTTTGTCAAGGAACTGCCCATGCAATGCTTTGTTGTGCCAGCTGTCAGCTCTGGTTTGTAGTGCGGTTTTCTTGTACTGACTCTTTGTCTGCTGTACTTTGAGAACTTTCCAATTATTGACTTCAATTAAAGCAGGTTCTTGGATTTCCTTGACATATTCTGCTAGGGCGTGTTTTTCTTCTTGTTTTACTTGTAAAAGTCCTCAGCCACCAGACCTTCTAGGCAGATGATGTAGTGAATTATGTATGGTCATGTGTTTTCTATTATTATTATTATTATTATTATTATTATTATTATTATTATTATTATTAGGACTGTAAATCAAATGGTTAGCCTTGTGTGGTTTTATTTTGCATTCTTTTCCCTCCCAAGTAAAGCAACCACCTTATATTTCTTCAGTTTGGTGGTCAAAACATTGTAGAATTATTCCTCTGCTTCTCCTTGCATTAATAGACAGTATAGGCAGTATTTTGACAAATGGGATTAAGAATGAATTCTGGTAACGTTCTATAGAATAAGGCAGGATTCAAAGATGGATGTTCAGCTCCCAGTGAGATAAGCTGATTTCTTTGGAAGCCACAAAGCTGTGCACAATTCCTTCTGAATGACCCTTTAAAAAATACTTGTCATGGTCTAGTATTATAATACTCCCTGATCCAGCACGGCAACCTCCATCCATCCCCACTCTCTGGCAATTTTCTGTGTGTTCCCTTTTGGAGATGAGTGAGAATCAGCGAGCAACGAAATGGACTTTCCGGCATGGTCTGTCAACCCTGATCAAGTTGGCAAGGCTAATGTTCTCATCCATTTTAGATGACGGTTATTGAAAGTGGCTTCATTTACAGGAAAACCTCCCATTATTCAGTTGAAATGCATTTGGATTCTATGGAGCAAAATGTATCTAAATATTGCAAACACAATTATAGTTTCACTCTATCTCCTTGTCTCTCATTCATAGAATCACAGAATCATAGAGTTGGAAGAGACCTTGTGGGCCATCCAGTCCAACCCTCTGCCAAGAAGCAGGAAAATTGCATTCAAAGCACCCCCGACAGATGGCCATCCAGCCTCTGTTTAAAAGCTTCCAAAGAAGGACCCTCTACCACACTTCAGGGCAGAGAGTTCCACTGCTGAACGGCTCTTACAGTCAGGAAGTTCTTCCTAATGTTCAGATGGAATCTCCTTTCTTGTAGTTTGAAGCCATTGTTCCATTGCGTCCTAGTCTCCAGGGCAGCAGAAAACAAGCTCGCTCCCTCCTCCCTATGACTTTCCGTCACATATTTATCCATGGCCCTTATCATGTCTACTCTCAGCCTTCTCTTCTGCAGGCTAAACATGCTCAGCTCTTTAAGCCGCTCCTCATAGGGCTTGTTCTCCAGACCCTTGATCTCAATAATCTATATCTTTACTCTCTCTCTATAGTATTATAATATATTATATTATAATATATTCTATTATAGATGCTATACACACACACACACACACACATTCTCTCTCCCTCTCTCTAGAGGGGGTTATATATATATGTGTGTGTGTATATATATAATCTATCTATCTATCCATCCATCTATCTATCTATTTATATAATCTATATCACATATCGCATATATGCCTGCAAGCCACCTGTCAACCTATAGCGTTCCCTTGAATATTTTATAGGGTTTTCTAAGCTGGATATATACTTCCATATAATGCAGTTTGAATCTGTATTATATGGTCAATGTAGAGACCTATATGATGTAGTTCAGTGCAGTTAAACTGCATGATATGGATCTAAACTGACCTCGTAGATTGTCACAATACAGTTCCAAACTGCATTATATGGCAGTGTAGATTCAGCCTAAGGCAAAGAATTCTCAAAGGTCATTCTGGCAGCACCTTAATATAATCAACAGCTCCTGATATTCATTTGTATGGTCTCCTATCCAAATATGAGGGTTGAATGAAAAGTAATGCCTCCACCTTCATAACTCCTCAACAGATGGCAGTACTGGTATGTGGCAGGTACTGGCTTGTTCAGTAGACTCTCCTCTACAGTTCCATTTTGGCAGAAAGCCTTAGCATTAAACGGTTGTGTTGTTCAAGTGCGAAGTATGGAACCTGTGCAGACGTTTGGACAATGTAACTTAAGCAATGTGCAGTCATTGAATTCTTGACAGCAGAAGGTGTCACCCCAAAGGAGATTCATCAGAGAATGCATGCTGTTTATGGTGATTGTGTTGATGTGAGTGCTGTGTGTTGTTGGGCAAGTAAGTTTAAAGATGTTGAGGTGGGAACAACTGACTTGCGTGACAAAGAGTTGGACGTCCTGTGACAGCAACCACCGAGTTTCACAAGCAAAAGGTTGACAGATTGATTCAGGACGATCGTCGTATCACTCAGAGAGAAATTTCAAGCATAATCAGCATTTCACAAGAACATATGGATCACATTATTGCTTTGCTTGGCTTTCGGAAGATCTGTGCATGATGGGTTGCAGAAACAGTGTCGACTTCTTCAGAAAACGTGTTCATCATTGGCAGAAATGTATCCAATTGTCTGGTGATTATGTGGAAAAGTGAATAGTTGTAGTTAAAGAACACATTCTAAGGATTATTTCTGCGTTTGATTTATTAAAATATTCCCATCCAAACCCAAGTAATAAAGGTGGAGGCATTACTTTTCATTCAACCCTCTCAGTAACTAGAGTAGGCATGGGCAAACTTTGGTCCTCCAGGTGTTTTGGACTTCAACTCCCATCATTCCTAACAGCCTCAGGCCCTTTCCTTTTCCCCCTCAGCCGCTTAAGCGGCTGAGGGGGAAAAGGAAAGGGCCTGAGGCTGTTAGGAATGATGGGAGTTGAAGTCCAAAACACCTGGAGGACCAAAGTTTGCCCATGTCTGCTGTAGAGTTAACACAGCTTAGCTTCTAAGATTACACAGCATCCAGTGCCTTTAGGATATTATGTCCATTCAATGTCTAGCTTTGAGCTGACATACAGTAGAATCAGCTCATTATTTCCCCTTTGAAACCATCTGAGATGAATTTACCCCCTACAGTTTTCCAAAAGCCGCCAGGAATAAATAAATTAATTCATTACGTAAGGATGGATTTGTCTGAAATGTGGTGAAGGCTGGGATATAGTTACTCTGCTCTTTAAAAAAAAAAAATTACAGACGGGCTGTAAAAACAACAACAAATAAAACAAAATGCCAATTCCCCAAAGCAGCCTCTGGCGGTGTCCTCATTTCACCTCCTCAGCCTGCAAATTGGAGTCTGTTTTAGTGGCCAAACATTGAATGTGCAGCCATGAAAATCTTCAGCAGGACTAAACACTGCTGGCATTTGTTTGAAGGCATGCAACTTTTTGACATTAAAAACAAAAGCTGTTACAAGCGATTAACGCTGCCAGCTAATTAAGCCAGGAAGTGGCACTGGCGTTTGCTTCGGCTGCCAACTGCAGGTCACGAGGTTACAGGATTCTCCCGCTGCACGTCTGTCTTGCCGGTAATCAAGGATAAAAGATCTAATGCAAGATCAGACCACACCTGGAATACTGTGTCCAGTTGTGGGCACCACAGTTGAAGCTGGAATGTGTCCAGAGGAGGACGACTAAAATGATCAAGGGTCTGGAGAACAAGTCCTATGAGGAGCGGCTTCAAGAGGTGGGCATGTTTAGCCTTCAGAAGAGAAGACTAAGAGGAGACGTGATGGCCATGTATAAATATGTGAGGGGAAGTCATCAGAAGGAGGGAGCAAGCTTGTTTTCTGCTGCTATGAAGACTAAGGCACAGAACAATGGCTTCAAACAATAGGAAAGGAGATTCCACCTGAACATTAGGAAGAACTTTCTGACCGTGAGAGCTATTCAGCAGTGGAACTCTCTGCCCTGGAGTGTGGTGGAGGCTCCTTCTTTGGAGGCTTTTAAACAGAGGCTGGATGGCCATCTGTCAGGGGTGCTTTGAATGCGATTTTCCTGCTTCTTGGCAGAATGGGGTTGGACTGGATGGCCCATGAGGTCTCTTCCAACTCTAGGATTCTATGATTCTAAGTAGGCGAAACTGTACTATTAGTAATTATGCTCCTCAGTTATGCAAGTTGGCCCCTTTCTCATTGTCACTTTTTATATACTATCATGGTGTTGACAGCAGGGTCCAATTTACTGTTGATGTCTGGTATCTCATAGAATCAAAGAGTTGGAAGAGACCTCATGGGCCATCCAGTCCAACCCCCTGCCAAGAAGCAGGAAATTTGCATTCAAAGCACTCCCGACAGATGGCCAACCAGCCAGTGTTTAAAAGCTTCCAAAGAAGGAGCCTCCACCACACTCCGGGGCAGAGAGTTCCACTGCTGAATGGCTCTCACAGTCAGGAAGTTCTTCCTCATGTTCAGATGGAATCTCCTTTTTGTAGTTTGAAGCCATTGTTCCATCGTCCTAGTCTCCAAGGAAGCAGAAAACAAGCTTGCTCCCTCCTCCCTGTGGCTTCCTCTCACATATTTATACATGGCTATCATGTCTCCTCTCAGCCTTCTCTTCTGCAGGCTAAACATGCCCAGCTCTTTCATCTGCTCCTCATAGGGCTTGTTCTCCAGACCCTTGATCATTTTAGTCGCCCTCCTCTGGACACATTCCAGCTTATCAATATCTCTCTTCAATTGTGGTGCCCAGAATTGGACACAATATTCCAGGTGTGGTCTAACCAAAGCGGAATAGAGCATGGGGAGCAGGACTCCTTGGATTTCAAGCCACTAAAATGCTCGACATACCTGCAGTTAAAAGAAACCAATGTCAAAATCCTCAGTTTTGTGAAAGAAGTGAAACTTGAACTGCTATGGCTCAATCTTGGGGTTTGTAGTTTACTGAGGCACCAGCAATCTTTGGCAGAGAAGACTAAAGACATTGTAAAACTACATCTCTTAAGATTCCTCAACAATTAGCCTTGGCAGTTAAAGGGATGTCAAACTGTATTAATTCTATGTATTCTCGAAGGCTTTCATGGCTGGAATCACTGGGTTGTTGTGAGTTTTCACCCACAACAACACTCAAAACAGGGGAATTCCAGACAAGAAACAATCAGGGCCAGCTAATCACCTTCCAACAAAGGATTCCCACAAGCAGTAAGAAGCCAGACCTTGAAACCGCTCGACCATTAAATGCCAATTAAGGTGGCCAATGGTAACATCCACACCTACCTCATAGAATCCTAGAGTTGGAAGAGATCTCATGGTCCATCCAGTCCAACCCCCTGTCAAGAAGCAGGAATTCAAAGCACCCCTGACAGATGGCCATCTAGACAATGTTTCTTTCTCCATCCTGGATATTCCACAGATATACAAACCCTATTTTCCTAGTTTCCAACAGACCTCACAACCTCTGAGGATGCTTGCCATAGATGTAGGTGAAATGTCAGGAGAGAATGCTTCTGGAACATGGCCATCCAGCCTGGAAAACTGTGTTAATTCTACAGTGTAGATGCACCCTTTGAAATATCACAGAGAGACTCGTTTTAACTTGGCAACTCTGCCACAAATAAGAGCTCAGGATATCACAAGCTAGTTTGTTTTCCTACTTCCCAACAGTATTTACTGTAAGGAGCTCAGACATACTTCCTGGCAATTTCCACCTCTTGGTTCCAGACTTACCCTCGGGTGCAACAGAAGAAATCTGACTCACCTTCCGCATGACTACCCTTCAAATATTTGAAGACTGATAAGATTTCTCCCTTTAATCCCCTTCTCCAGGCAAACATATTCACCTCTTTCAAAGCATTCTTTTTACAGATCATTTTGAAATATATCATTGCTGGGCTCTATTCTTTCATTGTGAGTAGAAGCTTCTTCAGCTACATTGAGGTCCCGTCTACACTGCCATGTTATGCAGTTTCATTTTTTTTTAATAATCTTTATTCGTTTTCCAAAAGTTAAAATACAAACATCGTCAGTACATTCACCAAGATGTATCACCTCGTTACTTTCACGGGGAGGGGGGTTGGGTAGGGGAAGGGTAGGAGTAGGGGTGACATCTCGGGGAAGGGGAAGGGGGGAGATGGGATGTGGTATGGACGAGGGATAGGGTCAGTGGGAGGGGAAAATTATAGAGGTGGGGGGGGGGCGGGCTGGGTACAAACATACCTACACATAATTGACTTTGACATAGCTTACCACACCATTCTAACATACAAATCTTGCACACACTATAAAAAGACTTCCTTCCCTTTGTATCCTTATTAACTTTCTTGTTTGTGCCTTTTCGGAGCCCCTTCCCGGTTCTGGCCCAGGAGGGGGAAGTGATTCCGAAAAGGGATTTTTGACCCTTCTACTTCAAAAGTTTTACCATTTGTCCTTTTCCTTATTTTCCATGGGTTGTTCTAACTTCTAGACTCAGTTTTTCATATTCCTCTAGTGCTTCCCAGTTAGTTTGTCTTATTGGGGACCCAGAACTTTTCTTCAGATAGAATGTTAACTTGTCCATATCCTTAATGTCTAGAAGCTTATTTAGCCATTGTTCAGTAGTGTTATGCAGTTTCATAATGCAGTTGAATTGCACTAAACTGCATTATATCGCAGTGGGATTTATCTATTTACTTATTTACAGTATTTATATTCCATCCTTCTCACCCCGCAGGGAACTCAGGGCGGATTACAATGTACACATACATGGCAAACATTCAATGCCACAGACACACAACATATATAGACAGACACACAGTGGCTATTTAACATTCCTTGGCAGTTACTTCTCCACCAAAGTCAACATCTACACCGAAATACAACACCGCCTGAGCTCTGCGCGTGCAGCATTTTTCCAAATGAAGCAGAGAGTGTTTGAGGACCAGGACATCCGTAGGGAGACCAAGGTGCTTGTTTATAAAGCTATTGTCCTCCCAACCCTGCTATATGCCTGCGAAACGTGGACTGTCTACAGGCGTCACATGCAACTCTTGGAATGATTCCATCAGTGCTGCCTCCGGAAAATCCTGCAAATCTCCAGATGCCCGACCACCGTCTCCCAAAGCAGTTGCTCTACTCGGAACTCAAGAACGGAAAACGGAATTTTGGTGGGAAGGAAAAGAGATTGAAAGATGGGCTCAAAGCCAACCTTAAAAACTCTGGCATAGGCACTGAGAATTGGGAAGCCCTGGCCCTTGAGCGCTCCAGCTAGAGGTCAGCTGTGACCAGCAGTGCTGTAGAATTCGAAGAGGCACGAATGGAGGGTGAAAGAGAGAAACGTGCTAAGATGAAGGTGCATCAAACCGATGCCCTCACTTTGGGAGAAGATGCAGGTCAAGAATAGGGCTCCACAGCCACCTACGAACCCACCCCCAGGATACCGAACTTGGAGGACCATCATCCTCGGACTACGAGGGATCGCCTAAGTAAGTAAGTAAGTAAGCAAGTAAGTAAGTAATTTAACATTCCAGCTTTTTCATGAGGGTATTCTGGCCACTGGGGGAGCTGTTGCTTCACCGTCCATTTGTGACACTGATGAAGTATGGTAGGCTGTAGCCAGGATTTTGATTTGGGGGGTGCTGGCCTTCTCGCGGACCACCCTGAGAATTTCGGGGGGGGGGGGGGGGCTGAAGCTCCTCAACCCCCCCCCCCACCCCCGGCTACATGCCTGGCTGTTAGGAATTGTGGGAGTTGAAGTCCAAAACACCTGGAGGCTCAAGTTTCCTCATGCCTGCTTTAGACCCATATTTACAGCTCTGCCTTGCTGTCATCCTCCAACATCTGCCAACCAAGGCATCTTTGCTTCCATGATGCTTTGGCTGTCCACATCTCCCTGTATGAACCTGCCTAGGCTGTTTAACTGTTAATTTTTAATTATTACCATTCATGTTTTATTTTTGGATTTTAAATCGTATTGAAATGCTTTTCATGTAAGCTGCTTTGAGTCTCCTTTGTGGAGAGAAAAAGCAAGGCACAAATACACATAATAATAATAATTGCTTTTCTTGCACACCTGCAAATAATGCAAACACTACAAAGAGAGCATCACCGTTTAGTGCCTTTCCCTCCCAAATAAGCTCAGGTTGCAGTAACAATATTAATATTTCATAACAATATTAATATCTCATTCTTGAACACATGCTTATAGCCCAAAATAGCAACTGGCAGGTATTTTTTAAGGCTTTCTCTGTGTTGGATTCATAGATTACATAACTGGCTTTTCTAAAAAAAGGATTGCCTGTGATCAAATCTGCAGGGTGCTTATTTCTCTGGATATAGGCAATATTCTGGATTTTTTTTTGTACAACTCCACTACCCTCCTGGTATTGGTTTTACTTGGATTGTTGTTGTTGTTGTTGTTAATAATAATAATAATAATAATAATAATAATAATAATAATAATAATATGTCCCGGGGAAAATAAAGTTCCTGGGAAAAATTGAGAGCAAAATGGACAACGAAAGAAAATGGATGTGTCTCACAAACGGAATTTTGAAAAAGGAGACAAAGGAGGGCCTGATTCTGGCAACCAAAAAAAGCCATTAGAAGAAATGCCATCAAAGCCAGAATTGAAAAGTCGATAACAGATCCTAAGTGTAGACTCTGCAAGAAACCAGATGAAACAATAGATCACATCCTCAGCTGCTGCAAGAAGATCATGCAGACAGACTACAAGCAGAGGCACAACACCGTTGCTCAGATGATTAATTGGAACTTGTGCCACAAATACCATCTTCCTGCGACAAAGAACTGGTGAGATCACAAGCCTGAAAAAGTTACAGAAAATGGACGCGTAAAACTACTCTGGGACTTCGGAATTCAGACAGAGTTTTGGAGCACAACACTCCTGACCTCACGATTGTGTTAAAAAACCAAGTATGGATTGTCAATGTTGCAATCCCAGACAACATCAGGATTGAAGAGAAACAACTGGCACGATATGAGGATTTAAAGATCGAATTGTAAAGACTGGTGGTCCCAGTGGTGATAGGCACACTGGGTGCAGTGCCTAAAGACCTTGGCCTGCACGTAAACACAATTGGCACTGACAAAATTACCATCTGCCAGTTGCAGAAGGCCACCTTACTGGGATCTGCACACATTATTTGCCGATACATCACACAGTTCTAGACATTTGGGAAGTGTCTGACGTGTGATCCAATACAACAGCCAGCAGAGTGGTCTTGTTTGCTGTGTACTAATCTTGTTGTGTTTCTAATAATAATATTTAGCTATAACAATTTCTTACTTGCCTTTCTTCAACTTTCAAGGTGGGATTATTTTCGCCCCCGGGCTGAGAGCAGCGGTATATAAGCAAAGTAAATAAATAAATAAATAAAATTAATTTTTTGTCTCAGAAGCGAATTGAGAATAAAGTTATTAGGTCTGTGTGTGTGAGTACATACACAAACACACACAAACAACTGAGGGGAAAAAGGAAAGGGCCCGAGACTGTTAGGAATTGTGGGAGTTGTCATCCAAAAGGCATGGGCCGAAGTTTGCCCATGCCTGGGTTAGAGCAGACTAACCATGGGGTAGCACCCAGTCCAAAAACAAAATGAAATTGTTGATTGTATTGTCGAAGGCTTTCATGGCCGGAATCACTGGGTTGTTGTAGGTTTTTTTGGGCTATATGGCCATGTTCTAGAGGCATTTTCTCCTGACATTTCGCCTGCATCTATGGCAAGCATCCTCAGAGGTAGTGAGGTCTATTGGAACTAGGAAAGTGGGTTTATATATCTGTGGAATGACCAGGGTGGGGCAAAGAACTCTTGTCTGTTGGAGCTAGGTGTGAATGTTTCAACTGACCACCTTGATTAGCATTTAATGGCCTGAGGGGAAACAATCAGGCACATCTAATCACCTCTCAACAAAAGATTGCCCCAGGCACTGCCAGGCCATCAAATGCTAATCAAGGTGGTCAGTTGAAACATTCACACCTAGCTCCAACAGACAAGAGTTCTTTGCCCCACCCTGGTCATTCCACAGATATATAAACCCACTTTCCTAGTTCCAATAGACCTCACTACCTCTGAGGATGCTTGCCATAGATGCAGGCAAAAGTCTAGGAGAAAATGCCTCTAGAACATGGCCATATAGCCCGAAAAACCTACAATAACCCAAATTGTTGCTTGTTGGATATGTATGAGATATGGACTTCAATGTGATCCCATTTGCCTTTTTCCCATTCTTATTTTCTTATAAACTAAACCCTTAAGACCCTGGTGTAAAAAAGTTCTATTAGCAAGTGCTCCCAATATGTGGGTTTTCCAAATTTCTAATGACCTGCAGGGCTTTCTTTCATTTCCAGGGCACCAGGGAGTTCCACAAAAGGAGAATAATAATAAAAAAGAGCGGCTGTGTTGAGTTGTTTTAATGCTGCAATCTGATGTCAGGATCCAGGATCAAAACCCGGTCATCTGAGGATAACGGATGCTGAGAGCAGCCCAGAAAGGGCTTTTGGCCACAGAAGGGATTCACTCGGCAGCAGCCGGTTGGCTTGCAAAGGCAGTGATGAAAAGGCAGGGAAACTTTTATGTAACAGAAGCAGACTTTTGCTTGCTTGCTTGCATAACTCCTTGCATAGAGAAAAGCATCCGGCAAGAAAAAGATGCTGTCCCTGATGGGCTAGTTTTCTATATACAAGGAAGTTGTCTTTTTTGTTTATTAATTTGTACTTCTGTCTCTCAGGTGCTGATTGTGAAGATTTGAAAAGAGACACCATGATGTAATACATTGACTGGAAGGGCATATGCTGGTAGCTGATTGACTGAACGTGCCAGGACCCAGAGTTCTGATTGGCTGCTGTCTTTGGCTTGCTGCTGAGACAAACGGTTTTAACTGCCACTTTCACCCTGGGGAGTGAAGAGAGTGCTGACTGGAAACAGCCAGGAAGGAAATGGCTGCCAACTCTCTGAAGCCTGATCATTTCTATGGCATGAAGTATATTTTAAAGACTATTTAAAAGGACTGTTTTATCCCCTCTGTTCTCTGTGTGAATTCAGAGAGACTGCTATATATTTTTTTGCCCTGTTTGACCTTATGAACTGAAGTAAAGATACTGTTACTTGTTACACAAGCCCGAGTGACACTTTATTATACTGCAGGGTATATCTTGGTTCAGAAACTGTGATAATGCTTCTGTTTATTTACATTTACCACTGTAAGAAGATGCAGAAGGCTTTAATAAGGTGCTTTCTGGTGGTACTTTGGCTTATTATGTTTTCGTAGATGTTTTCATTAGTGATTTTACACTCCTGTGATTTTTAGAGGTATATTTATAGATATTTGCTGCTGAAACTGTCCACATGCCTGTGGACTTCAATAGCCTCACCATGTAGCCTGACACGGCAGTTACTACAGTGGTCCAGCATTTCCGTGCTCTCAAATAATATGATGTATCCAGGTTGGTTTATCAAGTGCTCTGCTATGGCCGACTTCTCTGGTTGAATAAGCCCAAAGCTGAATACTGGTGGGGTTGGGGTATTTATTTTGTCATTTGGAGTTGTAGTTGCTGGGATTTATAGTTAACCTACAATTAAAGAGGATTCTGAACTCTACCAACGATGGAATTGGACCAAACTTGGCACACAGAACTCCCATGACTAACAGAAAATACTGGAAGGGTTTGGTGGGAATTGTAGCTCACCTATATCCAGAGAGCACTGTGGACTCAAACCATGAAGGATCTGGACCAAATGTGGCACAAATACTCAATATGCCCAAATGTGAACACTGGTGGAATTTGGGGAAAATAGACCTTGACATTTGGGAGTTGTAGTTGCTGGGATTTATAGTTCACTTACAATCAAAGAGCATTCCGAACCCCACCAATGACAGAATTGGCCCAAACGTCCCACACAGAATCCCCATCACCACCAGAGTGAGCATTTACCTTGAGTTTTGGAGTTGTAGTTCACCTACAACCAGAGATCACTGTGAACTCAAAAAATGAATACTCCGTATGCCTAAATATGAACACAGATGGAGTTTAGGGGAAATAGTCCTTGACATTTGGGAGTTGTACTTGCTGGGATTTATAGTTCACTTACAATCAAAGAGCATTCTGAAGCCCATTAATGATAGAATTGGGCCAGATTTCCCACAGAGAACCCCCATGACCAACAGAAAATACTATATTTTCTGATGCTCTTTGGCAACCCCTCTGACACCCCCTCATGAACCCCCTCAAGTGTCCTGACCCCGAGGTTGAGAAATGCTGACCTAGAAGAATCCTTACCTTGTGCAGCTGTAAAGCAGTGCAAACAACTTCGCATTTGTATTCTTGCCCACAATGCCCTGCCTCATGCACAGAGGAAGAATTGTTTAAAGTCACAGACAATGTGGTCACTTTTGCCTGGTTTTGGTCCAAAATTATAATTATTATAAATAATTATTTAGCTGCTTGTGCTCCCTCTATTTTATCAGTTTTATACTTATTTATGCAAGACCTCTCAACCTCTGAGGATGCCTGCCGTAGGTGTGGGCGAAATGTCAGGAGAGAATGCTTCTGGAACATGGCCATGCAGTTCAGAAAACTCACAGCAACCCTATTTATGCAATGCTTTTGACATAAAATAAATAAGCTGGCCTCCAAAAATGGAAATCCTCCTTTGTGCCAACTCAACAGGAAGAACTTTGCTAAGTGATTTTTTCGTTTATGAAGTTTGCAACTTTCAAGATGCTAAAATGGTCTTTTAGATAGTGTTAAAAGGGTATTATTTATTTATTTGCTTTATTTCTATCCCACTCTTCTCACCCTTGCAAGGGACTTTTTTCCTCTTTTTGTGGGATTTGACTTTTTAAAAATACCCATTGCAAACTGTGGATACAGAATCTGTGCATATGGGGGGCCAACTGCATGGGAAGATGATTAAAACTGGACCTTTTCAAATTCTGTTCTTCTCAGAAAATGCAAAAAAGTCCAAGAAGTCCCTTGAATTAATTAATGGAAATTGCCCTTGATTAATTAATTATGTAATTAAAATAACTGCTTAAGGAGGTAGAGTTATGTTATAACTGCATTGGACTTTCAGAATCCATTGCACTATATTTTGCCACATTATCCTTAGATTTCAGCCTAAGCCAGGGCTTGTGTTTCTGAATAAGGTCAACATTTTTGTGGGCCCATTTCCTGCCATTTAGGCTAAGCATTTAATGACTCTTTTTGAGGTCCAGTAGGGAAGCAATCAGCCTAAATTGAGATTCCAAGGGAGGGTGTTAGGAAAACAGAGGACTTGCCAAGGTTGGCTTATCTCATTTGATTGGAAGTGAGAACCATGCTTCAGGGGGTGTTAACACAGCTGATGGATTTGGCGAGGTGCTTTAGCAAGGATGTGCTGCTTTGTCATGGGTTTGATGCCCCACTGTGCGTACGTGATGGGGCTCACATCCCACTCACATCCCAGTTCATTTGCCTTCTGCAACCAATTGCCATCAGAAAAGGCTTCTGAGGACCCATCTTGCCCCAAAATAGTGTCTGTGGGGCAGCAAATCCACTCCAGGTATCCCTCTGCACTTCAGTGGAGCTGTCCAAAGTACTGAACTGATTTCCAATGGGAGAAGAGGCAGGCTAAAGAGTTGAGAAAGTGAGAAGAAAAGGAATAAAGAATAAAGAAACCAAGAGACTGTTGCAACTCAGGGTAGTTCTCACCTCGCTCCCAAACACCACCACACCAAAGCTGAAGTTTTTGTAGTTTATTGAGAAAAAGGCAAAGTCAAAACATAGTATAGCAAATGCAAGAGTTCCATAGGCAGAACACAGGCTTAAATGTAAAGACACAGTTCCCAAGATCCAAAGGCAAAAACATGAAGCATAATCCTTTAAGCAATGGTCAAACAAGAGTCCATGGTAAAACAGTTGAACACAAGACCCAAAATCCCAGAATCAGGAAGCCAAAAGCATCATGCTTACAGCCAAGGTTAATCCATAGAAGTTTGCATGGAAAGAGCCACGTTGAACTGACAATGCCTGTTTGTCAGCCAGAAGGCTAAATGCCCTTTGCAGTCATGAATGCATGGCGATGACCTTTGGCAGACTTGGCTTCACGTTTGCTAGCTAAGCGAGAACTTCTATGGATCCTTAATTGCAGGCGATTCTGCCTGCTCATTATCTTCAAGGCTCTCTAACCCCTTATCTTGGTTTACCAGCTGGGCTGGATCACCATGGGAAGGCAAAGGAGGTGAAGACATCTCCACCTGGCAGTGTGGGAAATCACTCTCGTTATCAGTCTCACTGACCTTCTTTTCCCCTGAGAACTGACTTGCTGTTTCCCCTTCTGCAGCCTCACCTCCAGCCCTGTCTGAGACATAAACAGAAGTCTGTAACCCATCATCCTCCTCATCAGGGAACTCTGGCTCACAAGACCCACAGGGCTCAGCTTCAGACTCAGAGTCAAACTGAGTCACAAAAGAGACCTGCTCAGAAATCAACAGATTGGTTTCAACTCCTTTGCTCCAACAAGTCTTCTGGCTGGTAGTCCATTTCTGGACAAAATTTAATATATAAGTTACAAGGACCGGGCTGTGGCACAGCAAGTTAGTAGCCAGCTGCATTAAATCGCTACTGACCGAGAGGTTATGAGTTCAAAGCCAGCTCGGGTTGAAGTAAGCTCCCAACCATTAACAGTCCAGCTTGCTGTTGACCTATGCAGCCCGAAAGACAGTTGCATCTGTCAAGAAGGAAATTTAGGTACCGCTTTATGCGGGTAGGCTAATTTAACTAATTTATGACACCATAAAACCTTCCAGCAGTGTGCGTAAGAATGAGGAAGTACTCCATCAAGGACTCGGTGTCATAAGTCGACGGTGAAGCAGCATCTCCTCCTGTGGCCATAATTGAGCATACATAAAGCTGGAAAGCTGGAATGTTAAATTGCCTCTGTGCCTTTCTATATATGTTGTATGTCTATGGCATTGAATGTTTGCTATGTATATGTGCATTGTAATCTGCCATTGAGTCCCTGCGGGGTGAGAAGGGCAAAATATAAATACTGTAAATAAAATAAAATAAAATAAAATAGTTCCTGACAACTTGACAGATTGTATCTCCCCATATGGGTCTATCTGAGGCATGGGCAAACTTTGGCCCTCCAGGTGTTTTGGACTTCAGTTCCCACAATTCCTAACAGCGGCTGTTAAGAATTGTGGAATTTGCAGTCCAAAACAACTGGAGGGCCAAAGTTTGTCCATACCTGGTTGATCCAGTTCTAAGACTCGGAGGAGAGGATATATGACATGAGACTTAGGAAGGCTGTAAAGTATGGGAGATGCATGGTTTTGGCTTGTTGGTGTTAGCAAAGTTTCCTTCCATCCACCTCTCCAAATCCAGTTTGCTTCTCAGTCCTTCATTCCGCAGCTGCCATACCAGGTTATTCCAGTGCACCCAAGTCATATGCCTGCGGTCTGCAAGAAGCACACTTTCGGGCACTGGTGCAGAAATGGCGGCTGGGGTCCTGTCCTTGAGTTGCATTGCTAAAAATGTGCTTTGGTTATGTAAGATTGTGGGAAGGATGGAAAAATACTGCTAGATGTAGGAGATGTGGGCATTCATTCCATGTCTGTGACTCACAGAGGAGAGAGAGAATGGAAAAAGGGAGCAGTCGAGGGCATCCCAAGACTGCGTTGAGAGTCAAGCCAAGCTGGGCATTGGGCAGGTGGGAGGTGAGTCCCAAACAAAATAATCAGATCCAGATGTAAGCAGGACTCCTTTATGGCTAGATCAAGCTTGGGAAAGTTACTTTTTCATCTTTTTGGAAGATTCAGACTGTTGTACTCCCAAAGACCATCTGCATGAATTCTACAGTGTAGATGGACTCTAGGGAATTCCTGCAAGCAATAAAAGGCAGCAGATCTGAAATCCCCCAAATAAAGAGATGAGAGAGGGAAGATTCAGCCGGCTCCATCATTGAATAGGGTAGTTTTGACTCAGGCCCTTTCTACACTGCCATATAAAGTCCAGATTATCTGCTTTGAGCTGGATTATATGGCAGTGTACACTCATATAATCCAATTCAAAGCAGACAACGTGGATTATCTGCTTTGATAACTTGGATTATATGGCAGTGTAGAAGGGGCCTCAGTGCTTGATTCTTGTTTACCATTTTGCTGTCTATTCTCCTAAATTGGAAATTTTCTTTCCCCAAGAATCCATATTTTTTCCCAAATCACTTCTTATTGGAAAACTCCGACAGCCTCACTCCTTAGCTGTAACTTCAGGTCACTAATTAGCCAGGAGCCTTTCAGAATTATAGCACTTTAAAAAAATCTTTGGATGGAACCAGAAATGTTGGATGTTTTCTATGCCAGTGAAGGTGTGAATCCACTCAAAGTTTTAGTTTGAACTTTGAGCTATCCAGCGTGTTGAACCTATTGGAAGGGTGAGGTTTAGAAATTGAAGAGGTTCTTTAAAGTCCAGACCAAAACACAGAGCAGAATTGTATCCTCAAAACAGATTTGTGTCTTCTAAAAGTTGCCTTCTATAATGGCATTGAGTTTTGCACCTGGGGATCACAACCAGACACAGTGAAGACATCTGTCCTTGCGCTATGCTACTCTGCTGCTGAGTATGCATGCCTAGTGTGGAACACATCTCACCAGTGGATGTGGCTCTTGATGAGACATGTCTCATTATCACGGGGTGTCTGCGCCCTACACCACTGGAGAAATTACACTGTTTAGCCAATATTGCACCACCTGACATCTGCCGGGAAGTAGCAACCAATAGTGAAAGGACCAAGGCAGAGACATCTCCAACTCATCCCCTGTTTGGGCATCAGCCAGCACGTCAACGACTTAAATCTAGAAATAGTATTCTAAGATCTACAGAGACACTAGCTGGAACACCTCAGCAAGCGAGAGTCCAAAAGTGGCAGGCTCAAACCCAGAACCTCAACCAATGGCTGATACCAAATGAGAGGCGCTGAACAGACTGTGTTCTGGCACTACGAGGTGCAGAGCCAATCTTAAGAAATGGGGCTACAAAGTGGAATCCACGACACGCGAGTGTGGAGAAGAGCAAACTACAGACCACCTGCTGCAATGCAACCTGAGCCCTGCCACATGCACAATAGAGGACCTTCTTATAGTAACACCAGAGGCACTCCAAGTGGCCAGGTACTGGTCAAAGAACACCTAATCACGTACCATGCTTGCAAACTTTGTGTTTTGTTTGTTTGTTAAAAAATGCAATACAACTGTTTGGTTTGCTCCTGACACGATAAATAAATAAATCTTCGTCTGTATTGCAGAACCTGACAGGAGGTAATAAAAGGCTCCCATGCAGACATGACGGCGATTTGATTGGGAGAGCGTCTAAAGACAACAAAGCTCCCTGGCAAGGAAGATGGAGTGACAGCACACATCCCTCCCTCCCATGGCCAAAGTTGAGCGCAGCCTCCAGATGCCAGAGATGGAAAAAGATGGGCAGCCTTTACCTCTGTTTATGTACTGTCTGTCTTTGTTAATTGTATAACACCATTGAATGTTTGCTGTTCGTGTTAACTGTAATCTGCCCTGAGTCCCCTCAAGGAGATAGGATGGAATATAAATAAAGTATATTATTTTATTATCTCAAATGATGTGATCTTCTTCCCATCAACTTTCTTCACTGTCAGCTTTCACAACTATATATAGAAATGGTTAAAATCAATGGCATGGACCATCCAACCTTTAGTGTTCCTGACACTTCAGGATCTTGCCGTGTTCCTCCATAATTGTTTCCTTAGCTTATTCCAAATGGTATCCAGTTTCAAACCAGCCTCTAATTGTGAAGACTACAGGTCACCTTGAATGCATGGGTACATCAACACTGTAGAATGTATGCAGTTTGATACCACTTTAATAGCAATGTCTCAATGCTATGAGATTATGGGATTTGGTGGTGCACCAACACTCTTTGGCAGAGAAGGCTATAGATCCCATGATTCACAACTCCCATAATTCCATGACACTGAGCCATAGCAGTTCAAGTGGTGTCAAGCTGCATTAATTCTACAGTGTGGATGCACACCACATCACAAGGGAGTCTCAAAGGGAATGGAGAAGAGGAGAGCAGAGGCAGGTAGGTTTTCTTCAACTCTCTCCTCTGATTCTATAATTTTGAAGGGATGACAACATGAGGACCTCAAGGACAGGAAGCGCTGAGGAGACAAATGGCCACTCGTGACAGCCTGCCTTTGGGGAAAGCAGCACCAGGGGTTATTGCAGGACGCGCCCACATTCATAAATTTTCACAGAGCCAGCTACAATTGGAAACATTGATTTAAGCTCCCGTGATGAATGGCAAAGCACAGACGGAGTGGCACAAGTCCAGGGGTTGGGATTAATGGGTTAGTCATGATGACGTTATCAGTATGGGAGGTAAGAAGGAGGCAGATGTGTTTGTATTACCCAAAACCTACCAGGTGCTAACATGATCCCTTTTTTCTGTCTTAGGTCATCCTTCGTAGCTCGAGGATGATTGTCTTCCAGATGTGGTGTCTTGATCCATATGTTCTCCTGCAGTGAGGACATCGGTTTCCAGATGGAAGGTGATCCTGGTCAGGGTTGGCTTGTTATGCATTCCTCTTGGCACATTTCTCCCTTTTGCCCTCCTTCATGCCTCTTCAAATTCTGCAGCACTGCTGGTCACAGCTGACCTCCAGTTAGAGCACTCAAGGGCCAGGGCTTCCCAGTTCTCGGTGTCTATACCACAGTTTTTAAGGTTGGCTTTAAGCCCATCTTTAAATCTCTTTTTCTGTCCACCAGCATTAAGTTTCCCATTCTTTAGTTCAGAGTAGAGTAACTGTTTTGGGAGATGGTGATCGGGCATTCGGACAACGTGGCCAGTCCAGAAGAATTGATGGCGGAGGAGCATCGCTTCAGTGCTGGTGGTCTTTGCATCTTCCAGCATGCTGACATTTGTCTGCTTGTCTTCCCAAGAGATTTGCAGGATTTTTAGGAGGCAGTGCTGATGGAGCCGTTCCAGGAGTTGTGTATGACACCTGTAGACAGTCCACATTTCATAGGCATATAGCAGGGTTGGGAGGACAATGGCTTTATAAACAAGCACCTTGGTATCCCTAGGGATGTCCCAGTCGGATCCCTTTTTATACCTGTAATGATGACAGTCTATTTACTATTCCTGAAGTGAAGATTTTTGGGGAGGGGTTGTTTTGGAGACTTGCAGGGCATTTTTGTCTCTTCTTCTTCTTCTACTACTACTACTACTACTACTACTACTACTACTACTACAGTTCACCATCCATATTTACTGGGCTAAGGGCACAGGGCCTCCATGAGAATGAATTCTAATTGCTATTACTTGGCACTTTCCACATGTTGGTCCTAGTCCTGGGAATCCTGGGATTTATAGCTTAGCAAAGCACCAGTGGTCTTTGGCAGAGAAGGTTAAAAACTTTGTAAAACTGCAACTCCCAGAATCCCATAGGACTTAGACATGTCAGGGAAAGTAGTTTCAAACTGCATAACTTCTACAGTGCAGATGCACTCCAGGTTTAGGATTCTTCTGAAAATTCATCTACGATATCCAATTGTGGTCTCTCATCTATTGTTTTGTTGTTGTTTATTCAGTCAGTCACTTTTGACTCTTCGTGACCGCATGGACCAGCCCACGCCAGAGCTCCCTGTCAGCCGTCACCTCCCCCAGCTCCTTCAGAGTCAATCCAGTCACTTCAAGTATACCATCCATCCATCTTGCCTTTGGTTGGCCCCTCTTCCTTTTTCCTTCCATTTTCACCAGCATCATTGTCTTCTCTAAGTTTCCCTGTCTTCTCATGATGTGTCCAAAGTACTTCATCTTGGCCTCTACTATCCTTCCCTCCAATGAGCAGTCGGACTTTATTTCCTGGAGTATGGACTGGTTGGATCTTCTCGTGGTCCAAGGCACTCTCAGAAGTTTCCTCCAGCACCACAGTTCAAAAGCATCTATCTTCCTTTGCTCAGCCTTCCTTATGGTCCAGCTCTCACATCCGTAGGTGACTACAGGGAATACCATTGCTTTGACTATGTGGATCTTTGTTGCCAGTGTGATGTCTACTCTTCACTATTTTATCAAGCATCTATTATTATGTTCACATTATTCTGCCACTGGAGGAAATGAATACGACAGACCTTTAGTGCCCTCTAGTGTCAATCCGATCTCCAGCTGCACATCCAGCTGTTGAAAGAATGAACAAAATGGGGAAAGTCTTCGGCTGATGGCTTCACAGTTCTCATTGCAGCAGAAAACTGCTCGACAGTTATTCTGAACACTTGGTGCATCTACACCAGTCATGGGGAAACTTTGGCCCTCCAGGTGTTTTGGAATCCAACTCAATCAGTAGGCTGTTAGGAATTGTGGGAGTTGGAGTCCAAAACACGTGGAGGGCTGAAGTTTGCCCATGACTGATCTAAGGTAAAGGTAAAGGTAGTCCCCTGACATTAAGTCCAGTCATGTCTGACTCTGGGGTGTGGTGCTCATCTCCATTTCTAAGCCGAAGAGCCAGCATTGTCCGTAGACACCTCCAAGGTCATGTGGCCGGCATGATTGCATGGAGCGCTGTTACCTTCCCGCCGGAGCAGTACCTATTGATCTACTCACATTTGCATGTTTTCGAACTGCTAGGTTGGCAGAAGCTAGGGCTGACAGCGGAAGCTCACGCCGCTCCCCGGAATCGAACCTGCGACCTTTTGATCAACAAGCTCAGCAGCTCAGTGCTTTAACTCACTGCGCCACTGGGAGCTCCAATGACTGATCTACACTATATAATTAATGCATTATCTTCTATAGCTCAATGCTATGGGGTCCTGGGAGTTCTAGCTTGGTGAGGCACAGCAGTCTTTAGCAGAGAAGATTAAAAATCTTGGAAAACTAGAACTCCCAGAATCCCATAGTATTGAGACATGTCAGTTAAAGTGGTGTCAAACTGCATTAATTCTGCAGTGTAGATGCATACTTGGTTCATCTCACTTGTGTCCAATGCACTAACCACTCCATCAAACTGCCTCTGGTTGGTATTTTCCAAACCAACCAGATCTCACCTACTTTTGCCTTTCCTTGTCTGTCGAAAGAGGGCCACCCAGTTTCCCCTTTGCTCTTTTGCCCCCACGGTTGCCTTTGTTCCATGCCAGTGAAGTCAGCCTATTCGGCAAGATGGGGGACTTGGCAAGGACATTGGTGTGACTCAGTGTTCTCTTTTTCCCCTGACGTTCACATCACAAGGTCCCCTTTGCGCAAAATGCAACCAAAAGGGAACAAAATGGGAGTTAAGCTCCAGGGTTTTAAGCAGTCCAGAGGCTATTGTTTCTGCCCGACGCTTACTTCAGCAAAGGTCCCACAATGGCACGCCAAGCCATATAAATAGCTTCTGTTCACAAAGGAAAGCTGGCCAAAACACCATTGGTTGGAGTTGGCCACGAGGCCTCCTTGGCGGTTGTCCCACTCATGACCATTGGTAGCCCTGTGGCCACTTCCTAATAGTCAAGAATGTGCTTAACATTCTCTGGAAAGATTGATAGGACTATCCAAATACTTTGCTTGGTTTTGGATATGCTTCATGCCATGGAAAGGCCAATGTTAGGTCAAGAAGCATCCTTGAGACCTAGATGTCAAGCCAGAAGCATCCTTGAGACCTAGACAGAGATGGTTTCTTCAGCTATGCTGCAGGAAGTAAACTGCCATATAATCTGAATCCAGATTATCTGCTTTGAACTGGTTTATATGGTAGCATAGTCTCAGGGCCCATCTACCTAGGACTAAAACCCATGTTTTTTTCTGTATTAGCCTGAGGTTTCCAAACAATGTTTCAGGCTAATCCGGTTTAACCTGGAGTAAGCCTGGATTTCTAGATTTATTCCAGGGTCTGGAGAACAAGCCCTATGAGGAGCAGCTCAAAGAGCTGGGTATGTTTAGTCTGCAGAAGAGAAGGCTGAGTGGAGACATGATAGTCATGTATAAATATGTGAGGGGAAGTCATAGGTAGGAAGGAGCAAGCGTGTTTTCTGCTGTCCTGGAGACTAGGGTGCGGAGCAATGGCTTCAAACTACAGGAAAGGAGATTCCACCTGAAAATTAGGAAGAACTTTCTGACTGTGAGAGCTGTTCAGCAGTGGAACTCTCTGCCCCGAGGTGTGGTGGAGACTCCTTCTATGGAGGCTTTTAAACAGAGGCTGGATGGCCATCTGTCAAGGGTGCTTTGAACGCAATTTTCCTGCTTCTTGGCAGAATGGGGTTGGACTGGATGGCCCATGAGGTATCTTCCAACTCTATGATTCTATGATACCTGCAAAGAGCCAGACCTTTCAATAAAAAGCATGTACAGTTGAAGGCTTTCATGGCCAGAATAACTGGGCTGCTGTGAGTTTTTCAGGTTATAGGGCCATGTTCCAGCAGCATTCTCTCCTGACGTTTTGCCTTCATCTGTGGCTGGCATCTCAAACCCCTGGGGATGCTAGTCACAGATATAGGCAAAACGTTAGAAGGGAATGCTGCTGGAACATGGCCTTATAGCCTAAAAAATTCACAGCACTCCAATAAGTATGTAAGTTTCTGCAGAGTGATTCCTTTAGTATGTTTGCAAACATAAGCAATAACAATACAATCCAATATTATAATAAAATAACCCTAAAACTGCCGGTTGCAATGTAAATTCATCTGCAAATTGGTCTCCTGTTATATCTAAAATGTAAAGTTCAGCTCAAAAGACCTGGATTTGTTTACCTGCTTAAGTAATAAAAAGTATCAGAGTGGATGAAGTTCATACAGTTCTGGCAGACCTGTCCATGGAAGCCTGAATGATTCAATCCATAGGCAATACTGTCACCTAGTGGCCATATGCAAGAAACACACTTTAAATGACAATTACTTTTTGGATAGGAAGGTGGTGAAAAGGGACATCGAATTGATCAAAAAACATGTTTTTCATGAGAAAAATCCCAGACTGAAAAAATGGGACTTATTTTACATGCTTGTTTTGTGCAGTAAACAGCATTTTTGTGCAAAAGGCTATTTTTTTTTTTTGCAGAGGAAACAGCATTTTATGTTGTACTTGCATTTGGAGTTTGCTTATCCTTGGAAAACTTACCCTTGACTTTATATATACTGTGCTGGTATGGAGGAAAGTGCTGAGAGTGCCTTGGACTGCAAGAAGATCCAACCTGTCCATCCTCCAGGAAATAAAGCCCGACTGCTCACTGGAGGGAAAGATACTAGAGACAAAGTTGAAGTACTTTGGCCACATCATGAGGAGACAGGAAAACCTAGAGAAGACAATTATGCTGGAGAAAGTGGAAGGCAAAAGGAAGAGGGGCCGACCAAGGGCAAGATGGATGGATGGCATCCTTGAAGTGACTGGACTGACCTTGAGGGAGCTGGGGGTGGTAACGGCCGACAGGGAGCTCTGGCGTAGGCTGGTCCATGAGGTCACGAAGAGTCGGAGAGGACTGAACGAATGAACAACAACAACATGGCTGTACCAGGAGCTCCAACTTTATTTGCTTTGTATTAAATGTTTGCTTGCAGTCCAAGGTTTCAGGGATTCTGCAGAAAGGTGGCTTCCTTTGGTTGCAGTCGTAGGGCAAGTCACCTGTCTATCATCATTAAGTTTTGGTTCCACCCCTTGTTCAGGGCAATTGGGAAGGGAAGGGAGCCATTTTTAGTTAGTCTCAGTAAGGAAAGCTAATTTAGAGGTCGTGTACAAGCTTCTCCTGTACAAAAGCTTCAACCCTTAAGACTTTCCAGGGGAGAACAGTCTTAAGAGCACCCAAATATTTCCAAAGATTTCCAGGGAAACAGCCCTAAAGCTTTGAGGAATTTCGGAGGATAAACAGTTTGGAAGACCAAAGAACTCCAGCTGGAGAATCTACTGGCCTTACTGGTAGGTCCACTCGGTGCTCGAGACACAGTTCGACCCGGTAGCGGAGCCCACATCAGTAAGGGTTAGATTACAGTCAGCCTGGGAAAAGTTAAAAAGGGATTTTCCTTTAAAGTAAAGAAGAAGTTATTGAAGACAGTTGCCTGTCCTTCATGGGCAAGATTGAGGAAGCCACCAGTTGCATAAAAGCCTGGAAGCATTTGTTTAACTTTATTGAAGACAAGAGAAGTTTCCGTTTGATTGTTCATTAATAAAGGACTTTGTTATACTTCACAAGCCATCTAAAGACCATTTGTGGTGGAAAATCCTTGAGAACGTCTTTTCGGGGGGCCCTGGCTTCCCGCTGGGCTCAAGTTGCACGTCCTATTTTAAAAGTAATTCATTACAGCCCAGCGCGTGACAGAACATACACATACACTTCATTCATTCTCATCTAGTCACACACTGGGCTAGCCACGTTCTCTCAGGCTCCTTCTACACTGCTATATAAAATCCAGATGATTTCCTTTGAACTGGATTATATGGCAGTGTAGACACATATAATGTTTGTATACCATCCTGAGTCCCTCTCTGAAGGTGAGAAGGGAAGGGCATAAGTACAGTAAATAAATACACAATAAATATTATAATCCAGTTCAAAGTAGATAATGTGGGTTATGTGCTTTGATAATCTGGATTTTATGGCAGTGTAGAAGGGGCCTCAGTCTCAGCGAAAGGTAAAGGGATAATTGATCTTACAGCATTCTAATAGGAGGTCAGCTGTTACCAACAGTGCTGTGGATTTCGAAAAGGCACGAATGGAGAGGAAGGCATGTCACGACAACCCTTGTCGGAACTGCCTTCCATCTGGAAAACGATGTCCTCACTGTGAAAGAACATGCGGCTCCAGAATAGGTCTCTGTAGTACTTATGGACCCACCACCAAGATCATATTCAATCACGAGTAATACTCTGTGATTATGACTGTTGGATTGCTTCTTTTGAAATGACTCTCAAATTACCGAAACTGCTGCTGGGTCTTCCTCACTAACTCACTGCTGAGTCAAAGCAGGAAAGCTGCCAAACTTCAGATGTTCGGTGGTGTATTCTAGTGCAGTGGGATGACCCACTTTCACATTGATGACAGTAGCTTGTGGAGGACATGCAGTCGATGACCTCCAACCCTTCCAGAGCCAAATCTGCTTGGGTGCAAACTGTGATTTGACTGTACAAGCCATTGATCCTCCCCAGAAGTTCCAACAGACAAAGAGCACCATTCTTATTGCCCCATTGTTCAGGATGTATGCATATGCGCAGTGCCTCTGCAATCCCTGTGAATCAAATGGTACACTGAAGGCATAAATAACCCAAAAGAGCAGAGGCCTTGCATTTGGAATGGTCAAACTATGCAAGTTTTCCTGCTTCTTGGCAGGGGGTTGGACTGGATGGCCCATGAGGTCTCTTCCAACTCTATGATTCTATGATTCTGTTTACTAACAGAACCATGGACTGAATACAATTGTATCTCAATGACCAAAAATTGACAATTGACAATCAATTGACAATCACATCTTTAGGGCTTCCAGGGCAAGTTTATGACAACTTCCCACAAAAATCATTCATTTTAGTTGGGTTTGCTGTTATCCATGGTTACCAATTTCCATGGTAAGTTTAGGAACATGTGCCCTATGGATATAAGGGTCATATAGTATGCATATTAATCCTCAGCATTGCAGTTGTGGATTTATAACATGGATTTATGGATCCATCACTGGTCTGTATTCAGTAAGACTATGCTGCAAGTTGCCTTTGGTTGCTTCTGGTGTGAGAGAATCAGCTGTCTACAAGGAAGTTGCTCAGGGGCCTCTGCATCTCGAGCTCTGAGGATTACCTGGGAAGGAATATCACAGAAGCATTGCAGAACACCCAAGTACCTGGGAGTTACCCTGGACCGTGCTCTGACCTACAAGAAGCACTGCTTGAATATCAAGCAAAAAGTGGGCACTAGAAACAATATCATACAAACGCTGACTGGCACAACCTGGGGATCACAACCAGATACAGTGAAGACATCAGCCCTTGTGCTTTGCTATTCTTCTGCTGACTACACATGCCCAGTGTGGAACACATCTCACCACGCTAAAACAGTGGATGTGGCTCTTAATGAGACATGTTGCATTATCACGGGGTGTCTGCACCCTACACCACTGGAGAAATTACAGTGCTTAGCCAGTACTGCACCACCTGACATACAATCATAGAATCATAGAATCAAAGAGTTGAAAGAGACCTCATGGGCCATCCAGTCCAACCCCCCTGCCAAGAAGCAGGAATATTGCATTCAAATCACCCCTGACAGATGGCCATCCAGCCTCTGTTTAAAAGCTTCCAAAGAAGGAGCCTCCACCACACTCCGGGGCAGAGAGTTCCACTGCTGAATGGCTCTCACAGTCAGGAAGTTCTTCCTCATGTTCAGATGGAATCTCCTCTCTTGTAGTTTGAAGCCATTGTTCCGCATCCTAGTCTCCAAGGAAGCAGAAAACAAGCTTGCTCCCTCCTCCCTGTGGCTTCCTCTCACATATTTATACATGGCTATCATATCTCCTCTGAGCCTTCTCTTCTTCAGGCTAAACATGCCCAGCTCCTTAAGTCGCTCCTCATAGGGCTTGTTCTCCAGACCCTTGATCATCCGCCAGGAAGTAGCAACCAATCGTGAAAGGACCAAAGCAGTGACATCTCCGGCCCATCCTCTGTTTGGATATCAGCCAGCACACCAATGCCTTAAATTTAGAAATAGTTTTCTAAGATCTGCAGAGATAATTACAGGAACATCTCAGCAAGTGAGAGTCCCAAAGTGGCAGGCTTTCCATCCCACTCCTGGCATCAAAGTCCTTGCTGTAGTCATTTTCCTTGCATGACTGTTGGAAACTGAATAGATCTCCTTTGCCTGATCTGGCTGTAAAGATTTCCTTTAAATACAAAAATTAAATGGCTATTGTGACTAAATGGTGACCATGCTGACTGTGTTCTTTGCAAAAACAAATGAGTCACCATCCTGAAGGCAGCTGCCTGGCAGCCTTCTGGAGAGGGTGGTCTTTGCCCAAAGCAGGAAAGGGAACTTTTCAAGAGTGAGACAGCGATAGCCACAGCCACCTTCTTCTTGGGGAAAATGATACTTGGGTTGCTTTCACAATATGCTAGGGGTACTATGTATCCCCTCTCTCCCTTTTCAGAACTAAATTTTCTATCAGTGGGCTTAAAAAAACTCATTTGATTTTCTTAGTCTTCCCTACCACTTCTGAAACTTGGAAGACAATTACCATTTCAAATTCCTGGGGGAAAGGAAATCCCCAAAAGAGAACATTTTATCACTAGACATGGCCAGGATTATAACTTGCAAAATTTAATGGCATCACCCTGTGCAAATAAGATTCAAGGCAGGAGAAGAAAAAGAGATGATGAAGGCTATGGCAAAGATGTAGCTATTGCATGAACGTTATCTGTCCTTATGAACCATCTAGGACTTTAAAATCGTCTGGGGAGACCCTGCTCTCGATCCCGCCTTCCTCGCAGATGTGTTTGGTGGGGACAAGAGACAGGGCCTTCTCAGTGGTGGCCCCTCAGCTATGGAACACCCTCCCCAGTGATATAAGATCAGCTCCCTCCCTTCTAACATTCCACAAAATGGTTAAGACCTGGCTCCTCAAGAAGGCTTTTTCTACTGGAGCATAATTAGATGTAAACAAATATATGGAATGACTGACGATGCAACTGGATAACAATTTTAGTAAGGAGATGCCGAGGATTTTGTTTTTACAGATATATTTGCTTTTTATGTTACATTTTAAATGTTGAATTGTTTTTATAATTGTTTTAACTGTATTTTGATATTTGTTATGGCATCAAATCGCTGCCGACTGTGAACCGCCTTGAGTCGCCTCTGGCTGAGAAAGGCGGTATACAAATGCAGTAAATAAATGAATAAATAAATAAGGTATGGAGCACTTGTGGGCTTCTTATTGACAAGATATTGACAAGTTGGAATGTGTTCAGAGGAGGGTGACTAAAATGATCAAGGGTCTGGAGAACAAGCCCTATGAGGAGCGGCTTAAGGAGCTGGGCATGTTTAGCCTGAAGAAGAGAAGGCTGAGAGGAGATATGATAGCCATGTATAAATATGTGAGAGGAAGCCACAGGGAGGAGGGAGCAAGCTTGTTTTCTGCTTCATTGGAGACTAGGACGCAGAACAATGGCTTCAAACTACAAGAGAGGAGATTTCATCTGAACATGAGGAAGAACTTCCTGATTGTGAGAGCTGTTCAGCAGTGGAACTCTCTGCCCCGGAGTGTGGTGGAGGCTCCTTCTTTGGAAGCTTTTAAACAAAGGCTGGATGGCCATCTGTCAGGGGTGATTTGAATGCAATATTCCTGCTTCTTGGCAGAATGGGGTTGGACTGGATGGCCCATGAGGTCTCTTCCAAATCTTTGATTCTATGATTCTATGATTCCCACTCCCTTCAGAAATGCATGGCTGGAATTCACTAAGGAAGGTATAACCTAGAATTATGCAATTATGACTGGTTCATATTCATAATCACTACTTTAGGGAAGAGGCAGAGATTGTGAAAGTCCTCCAGTCAACAATTACTGGGCAGCAGCAGCTGATGAGAGCAACAGTGGTCTGTTTTTCTGTTGCTCAGGAAGAAACAAACTAAAGTTTCCACTCTAGTTCCCACAAGCGATCCCAAATTGTGACAAAAAGACTGCTTTTGACCTTTGCACTGCAGATTATTCATGTCAGAGTGGTGGGTGAGAATATGAATAGACTGCTTCCAGATGGACAGGGGAATAGACCTCTGTTGCTCCCATCGGCTGCTGTCCAGTAAGTGAGGATGTAACGTTATGTTTGTAATGTTAGCTCTTGAATACTACTAGCTATCCCCTGCCACGCATTGCTGTGGCCCAGTCTGTTGATCTGGAAAATAAAATATTGATCTGGAACATGCAATATATCATTGTCCTTCTTTAAGGGTCCCTTTCAAATCTATGATATTATATCTGTGTATGAATCATATCTATCTATCTATCTATCTCTCTATCTCTATGGCTGGATGGCTCTTTGTCAGGAGGGCTTTGATTGAGTTTTCTTGCCCTGATGAAGGGAGTTGGACTGGATGGCCTTAAGTATTTTCTATTGGTCATGGGGATTCTGGGTGGGGGGTTTGCCCCGATTCTGTTGTTCATGGGGTTCAGAATGCTCTTTGATTGTAGTGTACTATAAATCCCAGCAACTACAACTCCCAAATGTCAAGGCCTATTTCCCCCAAACTCCCATCTGTGTTCATATTTGGGCGTATTGAGTGTTTGTGCCAAGTTTGGTCCAGATCCATCATTGTTTGAGTCCACAGTGCTCTCTGGATGTAGGTGAACTACAACTCCCAAACTCAAGGTCAATGCCCACCAAACCCTTCCAATATTTTCTGTTGGTCATGGGGGTTCTGTGTCGGATGTTTGCCCCGATTCTGTTGTTCGCAGGGTTCAGAATGCTCCTTGATTGTAGGTGAACTATAAATCCCAGTGACTACAACTCCCAAATGTCAAGGTCTATTTTCCCCCAGACTCCATCTATGTTCATAATTGGGCGTATTGATTGCTTCTGCCAAGTTTGGTCCAGATCCACCATTGTTTGAGTTCACAGTGCTCTCTAGATGTAGGTGAACTACAACTCCCAAACTCAAGGTCAATGCCCACCAAACCTTTCCAGTATTTTCTGTTGGTCATGGGAGTTCTGTGTGCCAAGTTTGGTTCAATTCCATCGTTGATGCAGTTGAGAATGCTCTTTGATTGTAGGTGAACTATAAATCCCAGCAACTACAACTCCCAAATGACAAAATCATAATTTTTTGAGTGATGGTCACTCCTTGTGTTGTGAGACGTTTTGTTGCCAAATTTGGTGTGATTTCGTTCATTGGTTCTTTTGTTTTTAAGGTACTCACTATGCACAGAGCATTTTTATATTTATATAGATTTCAGTATTTCATCGTTACCCCCATCCTCTAGTTACATATCCTGCTATTTTTTTAATTTATTCATTCAACATTTTGGCACACAGTTCCACACAGAACATTTTTATTAATCTATACAAATACAAAGTGTTTTTTCCTTTCAGTTATGGCTGGAATTCTGCATCAGCTTATACTTAACAAACTACATATCTGAGTAACATTTCCTAACTTGGCTGCTTCCAACTTGATGGAAACACCATCCAAACATTCTTGATCATTGGCAGAATGGCTCTCTTTCTCACCTCACTATTGATGCCCAGCAAAGTAAGTTGGGGAGCAGGTTAGTATTGTGTTTAAATCATGACTAAATAGTGATTGTGAATATGAAACAGTTATGGTTAGGCAACTTCCATATTCTTAATCACCATGTAGTCAAAATTTTGACTACAGTTGTGGGTTTCATTTTTCTGGATTTGATTATTCATAGATTTGATCAACATGTTCTCTCTAGGAATCTCTAGGTCAGGCATGGACAAACTTCCACTGCCCAGGTGTTTTGTACTTACAGAATTCCTAGCAGACTACCGGTTGTTAGGAATTGTGGGAGTTGAAGTCCAAAATGCCTGGGGGATTGAAGTTTACCCATGTCTGCTCTAGATACTTTCACCAGAGGTTAACCACAGATCTCTGCTGGAAGACCTTGAGATACTTGAAGAAAACATATTTCTAGGCAGTCCTAGCTTCTCCAATGTGACTATGGCAGTGGTTTTGGGACCTGTGGGTTTACCAGAAATAGAGGGTCGACTTCTTCCGTGACGGCTTCAGAAAACTTGTTCATCATTGGAAGAAATGTATCCAATTGTCTGGTGATTATGTGGAAAAGTGAATAGTGGTAGTTAAAGAGCGCATTCTAAGGATTATTTCTGCGTTTGATTTATTAAAATATTCCCATCCAAACCCAAATAACGAAGGTGGAGGCACTACTTTTCATTCAACCCTCGTACTATGCTGGAGGCTTTTCAGGTACAAGACCACATTAACATCAGAAGGTGGCCCCGAGCTCTTAAAAATCTTTTCCAAAATCTGTTGCAAATGGGAGAATCCCTTTGGGGCGGGGGTTGGGGGGCAGTAGTCAATCTCCATTCTCACAAAATGCTATTCTCGAAATTTAGAAGCACCCTTTTCCTGGTGGAAGGAGCTTTCCATGATCAGATGCAAGCTGCCACCTCCAGTAGAAGAGCATTTGAACTTCAACCATAGTCCTTTCTGCATCTTCCATTTCCTCAGGTGAGCAGCTTGTCCATGATGGGACTGGTGAAGGAAAAATCACTGAACATGTTTTGGTCCATGCTGTTGATGAGAGTCCGGTCTCCCAGCGACAGCCGGGGCTTCTCGTTCAGAAATTCCTTGTCAAAGTTGCTGCAGTCGCCCGGGGATTTCTTTCAGAAGAAGAGAGAAATTGGAGTTAGGAGTGGTACGAAAATGAAATCATTGCCAACAAAGGAAACATTGCATTAAAACCAGGAGGGACAAAATATGACTCTTATGGCCTCCAAGGCTGTTTCTCTGGTCTTCGACTTCCCTAGAATTGCAAGGTCATTAAGTATTGAACATGATGCTAGCCATGTGTCATGTATCATGTTCTGCAGTTGTGGTTGGTGGTGGTAGGCCTAGCAGTTGGTGATGGAAGGGTCAATGTAAGTCTTCGTTCTAAAGGATTGAGTAATCTGTAAGTAAGAGTTCATGGGTGAAAGCAATTAAGGATAGAGGTATGCAAGAGATAGGCTGCAACTGGGTGTTTTTAGATATAATGAGCTAGCTTTGGGACTGATCTTTAGGAGAAAAGTTTTTGCCTTATTTTGGTGGTAGATGCTGCTGGTTTTCCCCCAGGTTTGTGGATTTTCGGTATCCCGACCTGTTTTTTGAACCCTTGGAACCTTGAATCTTTGGACTGGCTTTTGATTACGGTATAGGCTCTTGATCATTGAACTCTCAGTGTTTGTCCACTGAACTGGACCTTTTGACTACAGTGTTATCTTGAACCCGCAACAGCATTTGCTGTCAGTTTTGTTTTATATTCTGTGGCTGAGTGCTATCTTTATGTTTTACGTTTTGGACTATTAAAACAGCCAGAAGGTAAGTGCTGCTTTAATTAAATTGTTTAAAACAAACTAGGACAGTGTTTCTCAACCTGGGGGTCGGGACCCCCATGGGGGTTGTGAGGGGGTGTCAGAGGGGTCGCCAAAGACCATCAGAAAACATTGGTCATGGGGGTTCTGTGTGGAAAGTGTGGTCCAATTCTGTCAGTTGGGTTCAGAATGCTATTTTATTGCAGGTGAACTATAAATCCAACAATTACAACTCCCAAATGGCAAGGCCTATTTTCTCCAAACTCTACCAGTGTTCACATTTGGGCATATTGAGTATTTGTGCCAACTTTGATCCAGATCCATTATTGCTTGAGTCCACAGTGTTCTCTGGATGTAGGTGAACTACAACTCCAAAAAACTCAAGGTCAGTGTCCACCAGACCTTCCCAGTATTTTCTCATGGTCATGGGAATTGTGTGCCCAGTTTGATTCAATTCCATCATTGGTGGAGTTCAGAAGGCTCTTTGATTTTAGGTGAACTATAAATCCCAGCAACTCCAGCATTACCAAATGACAAAATCAATCACCCCCAACCTCACCAGTATTCAAATTTGGAAGTATTGGGTATTTGTGCCAAATTTGGTCCAGTGACTGAAAATACATCCTACATATCAGATATTTAGATTACCATTCATAACAGTAGCAAAATTACAGTTGTGAAGTAGCGACGAAAATAATATTATGGTTGGGGGTCACCACAACATGAGGACCTGTACTAAGGGGTCATGGCATTAGGAAGGTTGAGAACCACTGAACTAGGAGTTTGTTTGGTTCATCTCTACCTGAATAAGGCAGAGCCCTGGAATTGTGACACCTTGCTTTTTAATATAGACATGGGTAAACTTTGGCCCTCCAGGTGTTTTGGACTTCAACTCACACAATTCCTAACAGCCTGTTAGAAATTGTGGGAGTTGGTCCAAAACACCCGGAGGATTGAAGTTTGCCCATGTTTGTTTTAAAGTGTACCTACAGCTCTAAAGTATTACTTGTGCTGTTCCAAGGAATGGAAAGAGTAGCCAGTTACTCCGTAGAAGTAGATTTTTGCTTGTGACAAATTATTCTAATTGGTCAGAGGATCAAAGAAAAAGTGTGAGGAAGTGAACACAAGGATGATTCTCACCACTCTTGGCTTGAAGGGTGGCTCCACAGCTCTCTCCTCTATTGCATCCCAGTTGATGTCTTTGAAAA
This sequence comes from Anolis sagrei ordinatus, assembly GCF_025583915.1. Classification (NCBI taxonomy): domain Eukaryota; kingdom Metazoa; phylum Chordata; class Lepidosauria; order Squamata; family Anolidae; genus Anolis; species Anolis sagrei. The sequence goes on from NW_026847549.1 coordinate 10,472,630, forward strand.
AGGGGTGTTGGCGGATGTTCCCTTTGGCTCCCAGCCTCCTCTCTGCCTCTCTCACAAAGAGCTAGAAGGCAACAGAAGTGGAAACAATATCAATTCAGTGAAAGAGCAGTTGCTCAAGTACATACAACTAAATAAGGACCGCGGTTGGGAAAATACTATATATATTGTCAAAGGCTTTCATGGCCGGAATCACTGGGTTGCTGTTGTTTTTTTCGGGCTATATGGCCATTTTCTAGAGGCATTCTCTCCTGATGTTTCGCCTGCATCTATGGCAAGCATCCTCAGAGGTAGTGAGGTCTGTTGGAACTAGGAAAAAGGGTTTATATATCTGTGGAATGACCAGGGTGGGACAAAGGACTCTTGTCTGCTAGAGCTAGGTGTGAATGTTTCAACTGACCACCTTGATTAGCATTTGATTGCCTGGCAGTGCCTGGAGCAATCTTTTGTTGAGAGATGATTAAATGTCCTTGTTTGTTTCCTCTCTGTTGTTGTGCTGTTCTAATTTTAGAGTTTTTTAATACTGGTGGCCAGCATTATATATGAGTTTTGTGAAACCCTGATGAGAAGAATCATGGACAGATGATTTTCAGGTGGAGACTTATTTTATGCAAAATTCACAGCTGGCTGAGCAGAAAAAAAAAGCTTTTTCTGCACAAAACAATTTTCTGTGTAGAAAACAGCATTTTCTGCACAGAAAATAATTTTGCACAAAATATTATTTTCTGCACGGAAAATTCTATTTCTCCATGATAAAAAAATGCTATACTTGAGAAATTATTCTTTCAAATTTGCACATGATTTATTATTGTTTATTGAAATATTTTTTCTGAGTGCATCCTAAGAATTTGCTTGGTCTCATAAAGCAAATCTATGGTGAATTCTATGCGAAACATACCACAGAATCATGTGGAAGACCTAGCAAATTCCTAGGGAGACTTAAGACAGGGCTATAAATTCAATCGATTCCTTTCCTATCCTATCTCTTGATCTCACCTTTATTAGGATATCTCTTGCATCTTTGTCCAACCACCGTGGATAGAAGGGGCTGTCCATTCGGATTGACTGGAAGAGTTCCTCTTCATCCTGGCCATGGAAGGGTGACTGGCCAATCAACATCTCATACAAAAGGACTCCAAAGGACCACCAGTCAACAGATGTGTTGTATTTCTGTCCCAGAAGAATCTGTTGTTGAGAAGGAATTGAGATGTGAAAGCGAGGAGCAGAGTTTTGTTTTTGGATTGTATCTTGCACAATCTCTCAGACAGAATGGTCACTAGGAGTTGATTGGGTGTCAGGTTTTACAATGTATTGCAATGTAATATAGCTGAGTCATGCATTGCTAATGGGCTTCTATTGGGAATGCTGAGTCATGCATTAACTGTATATAGGGAATCATTTGGAGAATGTGTTCTGGCCTAGTCCAGGTGATTGTGAATGATGTAATCCTGGGTCTGAGTTAAGTTAATGAGTTGGGAACCAATCAGAGATTGCTATGTGTAATTGTATAGAATTGTATATAAGGAAGTCATGTACAGTGTATATTTCTCCTTGTGCTGTGATGTTGTTCGTCGAAGGCTATATGTAATAAAAGAACCTGTCTGCTAAGACAAGATATAACTGTATGCTGTGGTAAGTTTGTAATATCATCTAGACTGGGGGAAAGACAATGGTAAAACTGACAATGGCCGGGCATGTGCTCAAGTGTCTGTAAAAGGTTCCAGAGTGACTGCAGGCTGTGGGAGCAGTTGACTGAAAATACTGCGCAGGAAGAAGCTACTGGAAAGCGCTGAAGTTGTGCAACTGATCTGCTGCTGAATTGTGAAGTTAATCTCAACATTGGGGAATTCTGGGAACCGTGGTGCAATATGAATATAGCTTGACCATTACGTACTGTCAAGTACCTTAACTACATAGTGGATTTTAGCCAGACCACCATCCAAACCCTGTTAACTAAAATGCAGCCATTGTGATTGACTGGGACTTGTCCCCCATTAATCAAGAAGCAGCTGCCTGATGTTTCCATCTCACCCATGAGCTATCTCCAATGCAGTAACAAGACAAAGGATCCTTTGCATTTGAGATTGCTTGAGCTGTGTTTCAACTGACAGGGAAATGGATCCTTGTCAATCCCAGGGCCTGCTATAATTGAGATTTGGAGTATTTTCACAGTTCCTATGTAACTAGGGGCTAAAAAAAGAGATTGTGAAAACATTGCAGTTACAAATGGATACTTATAGGTTATGTATTCATAACTACCCAACATGATTCTGGTCAATATTTCCAAGAATGTGCATTATGAATAATACATTTGCACCTACCTCAGGAGCAATATAGTCGGGAGTCCCACAGAACGTGCTTGTTTTGGAGCTCCCAAACATATTTTCTTTGCACATTCCAAAATCAGCGATCTTGATGTGCCCTTCCTTGTCCAAGAGTACATTGTCGAGCTTGAGGTCTCTGTAAAGTCATGAAGGATTACATTGCTGCTTTGACAATGCTAAATGCTACCTAAACACAGTGAAATAGCTATGGTTCCCCACCCCTATCTGAGAGAATGAGGGTCCTGGCCACTTCTCAGCTGATTCAGGGTCTTGTCTAGGGTCACCTTTATCAACTTTTGATCACCAGAATTCTCAGTTTGTGCCAGTGGTTAAACCAGGAAAATCAAGTTAACATCAACACTCAGTGTAGACATTTTTAAGTCTTTGAGTTCCAGGATATGTACATGGGAATGAACAGACTCTTCTGGCATTTTTTAAAAAGTTATTTAGCCTGCAGATGATAAAATTGAGAGGAACTATGTTTAAATATTTAAAAGGATGCTATAAAGAAGAGAGAGCAGGCTTGTTTTCTGCTGCTCTGGAGATTCGGAGCAAAGGGTTCATGTTACTGGAAAGGAAGTTCCACCTGAACATTAGGAAGAAGCTCCTGAACGTAAATGCTGTTCAACAGTGGAACTCACTGCTTCAGAATCTGGTGGAAAATCTTTCTTTGGGGGCTTTCAGACTGAGGTTGGATGACTATTTGTTGGGGCGCTTTGATTGTGCCTTTCCTGCATGGCAGCGGGTTGGATTGGATGACCCCTGTGGTCTCTTCCAACTTTATTATTCTATGATTCTCATTAAGCCTCAGAGGAAGGAAATAGCACAACATTTATATGCTGCCCTTCTCACCCTGAAGGGGATTAAGAGCTGTTTACAAGATATATATATATATATTCAGCATAGTACAATATCAGTTTTGTATATTACTATATTGTACTATACCATTATATTGTAATATTATTAGTAATAGTACATGAAATATAAAATATATAATGTATTATTAGTAGTAGTATTATATTGTATTACATTATAATATTATAAATATTATATGTATATACAATATACATATATAATAAAATATATTATATTACCATATATTATATTATATTATATTATATTATATTATATTATATTATATTATATTATATTATATGAAGAAAACCCTATGATAGGATCACCATAAGCAAAAGGTGATTTGAGGGGATATGAATCCAGTCAAATTAGAGTTTAAAATCACTAGCTCACAACATTAGATTAGAGAAAGAAATAGGTTGGAGAGAAGGCTGGATGTGTTCTGGTTACAGGAAGCATGTACGTGATTTTCTTATTACATGTGTCTTGGGTGTTCCTCCTCTCCTACATACACATGCACACACACTTCTTTTGATTTTTAAGCCAGGAATCTCCTCTTACAATTTTCAGAGAATTTCTGTATTTTAAAACAGCACCAATTCATTTGGAAAGAAGTTTGAATGCACTGGGGTTGACATGTTCAGCATTTCCACTTTAGGATCAAAATCTTACCTATAAATGATTCCTTTGGAGTGAAGGAACTGCAAGCCACAGATTATTTCAGCAGCATAGAATCTGAAAAAAGGAAATTGTTTTTCAGTGAGTTGTTGAGAGTTTTCTGGGCTGGATGGCTATGTTCTAGAAGCATTCTCTCGTGACATTTCACCTTCATTTATGGCAGGCATCCTCAGAGGTTGTGAGGTCTGTTGGAAACTAGGAAAATGGGATTTATATATCTGTGGAAATTCCAGGGTGGGAGAAAGAACTCTTTTCTGTTGGCGCTAGGTGGGAATGTTTCAGTTGACCACCTTGATTAGCATTAAATGACCTAGCAGTTTCAAGGTGTGGCTTCTTACTGCCTGGGGGAGGTGATTAGCTTGCTCTGATTGTTTCCTGTCTGGAGTTCCCCTGTTTTTGAGTGTTGTTCATTTTTAGAGCCTGTTGGATTGGACTGCAGGTCTACTGAACCCAGTTTTCCATGGTGACCAGTAAGATATTGAGGAAGCCCCAAACTATGAGATTTTTTTGTGTCACTAGATAACTTTCCTAAAATGGCACTTTCAGAATAGGTTGAACTACAACATTTATAGCAACCAACAAGCCCCAGCCATCTTTTCTGAAATGGCTAGGAGATTCACTGAGTCCAATTTACCTCGATGACAGTGAGGGTATCTCCATAGATGTAGCCCAACGCTCGTTGCCTTTGGAAGGTTTTAACTGGGCCTTGATTGCTTGCTGTCTGGAGTTCTCCTGTTTCGGAGTGGTATGCATTATTTACTGTTTTGATTCCAGTGTTTTTTAATACTGGTAACCACATTTTGTTCATTTTCATGGTTTCCCCCTTTCTGATGAAATTGTCCACATGCTTCTTGTGGATTTCTCTGTGTAATCTGACATAGTGGTTGTCAAAGTGATGTCTAGAATTTCTGTGTTCTCAAATAATATTCTGTGTCCAGGTTGGTTTATCATGTGCTCTGCGATAGCTGACTTCTTTGGTTGCAGTGCCTTTCGTGTTCTTTGGTCTGTGTCTAGGTGCTGCACTTGGTTGTCCCTGTATAGACTTTTCCACAGCTGTATGGGACATGGTAGAGTCCTGCAGGATGCCTCCAGGCAACAAAGGCTAGGCTACCTCTATGGAGATACCCTCACTGATTGACTTTGCAAACTTCATGGCTTCTCAAATGCTAATTAAAGCTTGCTAATTGCAACATTCACACTTGCTTTAAACAGACTAAGGTTCTTTCATTCCACAGATATATATATATACACTTCACTTGCCTCACTGCCAACAGAACCTCTGAAGATGCCAGGGACATATGCAGGTGAAACGTTAGGAGAGAATGATGTTGGAACATGACCATATAGGCCAAAAAACTCACAGCAACACAGTTCCTAAAATGGTTATATTATTTATTTTTAAAAAGAACTCTTCCCTTGGCCATATAGCCCGAAAAAACCTACAACAACCCAGTGATTCCGGCCATGAAAAGCCTTCGACAATACATTGAACAGACCTCACTACCTTTGAGGATGCTTGCCATAGATGCAGGCGAAACATCAGGAGAAAATGCCTCTAGAACATGGCCATATAGCCCGAAAAAACCTACAACAACCCAACTCTTCCCTTGTCATACAAGGATCTATTTCATTTTGCTCAATCCCTCTGGTTGTTTATGTCTTGTTCTTTAGCCCAATCCCTCTCTGCTTACAGAACAAAACAGACACCTTCTTACCTTGCTCTGCCGATGTCAAACTTGTGGCAGATCTGGATATGAAACATCAGGTCTCCACCATTGAGATACTCCATGACAAAAAAGAGGTTCTCCTAGCAAACAATATAGATTGTTTTACCATTACCTCTGATCCAAAATTTTCTGTCTTGAATACTTAATTCCTGCTCAAGGAGACTCATTAACATTGATGGGATTGAGTTCTGTGTTGTCACACCATTCAATGTCTAGTTCAACAGGCTCACACTAATTGGACTCATCCAATCCAATGTGGGCTCCATGCCTTTGGGTTCCACTTTTGTAGTAACTGAAGACCCTCATCCAATCCTCAAAGCACCTCAACCCTCATTAAAAAAATAACCAGGGCAAACTGAGTTTGCCTAAATCAATGGCAGGCAACTGGGGGAAACTAGTGGGTTGCATTCGCATCCTAGGAAATGTCATTGTAATGTTAATATATATTGTACAATATATGTCCATGCTGCTAGCTGTGAAAGACTTAATCTTTGGTATAGTATGAAGTTTGCGTGGAACAGACAAAGAAGATGTTGCAATAAACTACGAGGCTGGACACTGAGTTAATGAGCTGTTAACAGTGGGGTATAAATATAGTGGGGTATAAATATAGCTGGGGAAAATGGAAGGAAAAAAGAAGAGAGGCCGACCAAGGGCAAGATGGATGGTATCCTTGAAGTGACTGGATTGACCTTGAAGGAGCTGGGGGTGGTGACGACAAACAGGGAGCTATGGTGTGGGCTGGTCCATGAAGTCACGAAGAGTCAGAAACGACTGAACAAATGAACAACATGTCAGGATTTATTGAGGTACTAGCTTGAGTACCCGGCGGTGACCAGGTTATTTGAAAAAGGCATTGTTTATCTTGAGGTGTTCAGTAAATCATTTAGTTAATTAGTAACACTATTTATTAGAAAAATGCCAGTTTTTGATTTGATTTTTTATTAATGCTCCCATTAGAAAATGCATAAGGATGTGGGTGAACTACAATTCCCAGAATCATGGATCAATCCTCCCCAAACCAGACCAGTATGTAGTTGGCCATGTTGGGGGTGTGTGCCAAGTTTAGTCCAGATCTGTCGTGGGCTGTCTCTGACTAAGGGTGAACTATGCTAAGGATAATCCAGATCCATTTTCAAAGGGGGTCTTGATGCAAGGTGAACTACAACTTCCATCCTGTTCAGGCCCCAAAACACCTCCAGTCTGTTCAGTTGCTGATAAATTCGTCTGTGTTTGCTGTGTGCCATAGAAAAGGGTAGGAAGGGGCTAAGGTACAGGCAGTGGGTGTGGTCATGCAAAGTCCACACAAGGAACCCTGGGATGCCTGCCTGTGGTGGAGGAAACACGTCAAATCTAGGATGTAATTCTCCCCAAATGAAAGCATTCCTTGGGTGGTGGGTTGTAGGGTTTGGGAAGGACATTGGCCGTGTTTGGCTGCATGTTCATGGCACTCACTATAACCTGCAATATGAGTTGAGGGAGTGCCTTTGGAGTCTTCTCAGCACTTGGAACTATAGCCTGTTTGTAGAGGCTGTTTGTGTAAGTGGACATCTCCGCCACATACACACATATTTTTCACTTTTATTATGTGTATAGATTATATGTATTATCTGTATGAGTTTTAAATGTAATTCTTGTGTAGCAAATATGGATGTCACTGAGAATGAAAATGCTGTACTGAAATGTTTATGTTGAGGCTGTGACTAAGTGACCTTAAGATAAGCTCTCTTCTGCTGAGAACTTCTAGGGAGTTGCCGCTTGGAGCAAGAAAGATTAACAGCTGCAAAGTTCTGTTTTGACTTTTGGTTTTCCTGTCTCTTCCTGTGTGTCCCTCGCTGTAGATGGATGTGTTTTTCTGTGCTTAGTAAACTGAGTTTTCTTTTGTAATCAAAGTCTCCAGAGTCCTTGATTTCAGAACTATGTCTGGTGGATCTAGCATTTTGCTTCTGTCAAGTTGCACCTTAGCTTGACACAACAACAATAAATATAGCAGATGCCATTTGTTCTCTCCTGTTCTCCCTTGCTTCTGACCGTGCTAACGAGTAAGTGCTATTGTAATGAATGAATTGTAAATAAATATAAGAGCTGCTACAGAAGCAGAAACAACAGTCTGAAGTCAGTTAATTGGATGATGAGAAGCAAATTGGCCATTAAATTGCATTGATAGTAAATTGCACCCTCCATCACATACACTCACCACAATCCATAACTTATTTTTTTTTTGCACACAAATATTCCCATTACTCTCTAGCTCTGTGGGTGGGATTTTCACCATGTTTCAGTGTGCCCATTTTACTTCTAGTTTACTTCTTTTTTTTCTTGGGAAGAATGTGGCCAAAAATGCTTTCTCATGTCTTTGAGGAAGCCATAAATATGGCCATACCTAGGCTACCCTTGGTCTCAATTAACACTGTCTACTACTGTCTCGTGTATTGTTTAGACCAGGCTTGCACAATCTAGGACTCTCCAGGAGTTTTGGACTTCATCTCCCAGCATTCCTGACCATTGGATAAGCTGGCTATGACTTCTGGGAGTAGGAGTCTTCCAGACCAAGTTGTGCAGACTTAGTGTAGATCAGCCATGGACAAACTTTGGCCCTCCAGGTATTTTGGACTTCAACTTCCACAATTCCTAACAGCCTGGTCTAGATGAACAGGAGAAAAAATAATTTTACCTGGGTTTGGAATGTGCAGAAAACATGGGTGAGAAAAGGGTGCTCCCAAGCCAGTGACAGGACACGTTTTTCAACCATGGTACATTCAACGTCATCGTCCATAAGCACAACTTCCTTCTTCAGTGCTTTCATGGCGAAAAACTGGTTGGTGGCCTTGAGTTCAACAAGGAAAACCTGGAGCAAAAAATCTTCCTTAATAAGCAGGGATGTAGAAAAGTTTTGTGAAGTTACGAGCAAGCGTAGAATTTGGAAATAGGTGCCAAATTGAGCGTTCCTGAGAAAAATCATTTGTATGTGTATTGGTGTGCTATTCGGCATTTCTTAATTTTTACAGTGGGCACATTCAAAATACAGAATTTAATACACAATGAGTCTCTTGGAACAGAGGAAAGCTCCATATAAACAACAACAGCAGCAACAACAACAACAACAACAATGATTATACAGAAGGTGTTGTCAAAGGCTTTCATGGCCTGAATCACTGGATTGCTGTGAGTTTTCCGGGCTGTATGGCCATGTTCCAGAAGCATTCTCTCCTGACATTTTGCTAGAGAGGTACCTCACAACCTCTGAGGATGCTTGCAATAGATGTGGGTGAAACATCAGGAGAGAATGCTTCTGGAACATGGACATACAGACCCAAAAACTCACAGCAACCCAGATTATACAGAAATCATTGAGTCTTCTTTCAAGTCAGCTGCAGAACTATTTCGAACAGACTATTTAGACCTGAAATTAATCAAAATTTGGTAACTGCGGAACCATTTCTTTACTGGGATCTCATGTAAGGATGATACTCATTAAAGGCAGCTATTTAAAAAGATATATGGCTTTTCTTATACAAGAAAAAACCCCCACACATAATTAATGAAATGAGTTTCATGTTTACTTCTTACCTTGCCAAAGCTCCCTTTCCCCAACATTTTGTGCAGGACAAAATCCTCGATGGTTAATTTCGGGAGGTCTGCTCGGACATCCTGCCTTGGTTCAAGTTCCAGGGGAGAATCGGAACGTGTCACATCTTCTGCTGGCGTCTCCCAAGTAACTCCTTGAGGCTCTACAATAGATCCCAGCACATTTATATCAGGACGACCCACAAGATTAGGTTGCCTGAGGCAGAGCATACTACCCCAAAATGGGCAATTTATTTGTGGGGAAATGAGGTAGAAAATCTCATCAACTCCCAGTGGTGATTGGTAGCTTCCATGTCAGAGATACGATAATCCATTCTGGATTTTCACCTGAATTTTACAGGTACGATTCAAGGTTTTGAACCCAATGCCAAAAATACGTTAAGTCACACCTTGTATAACTCTTCTCTAAATTTTAGTTTAAACATCAAATATTCTTATACATAGAACCAAGCCTATTTTGGGGATTGTCAACCAGCAAAATTACTGTGCAAAATGAGGAGCCCCCGGTGGCACAGTGGGTTAAACCCCTGAGCCGGCAGGACTGAAGACCGACAGGTCGCAGGTTCAAATCCGGGGAGAGGCGGGTGAGCTCCCCCTGAGCTCCAGCTCCTCATGCGGGGACATGAGAGAAGTCTCCCACAAGGATGGTAAAACATCAAAACATCCAGGTGTCCCTGGGCAACATCCTTGCAGAGAGCCAATTCTCTCACACCAGAAGCGACTTGCAGTTTCTCAAGTTGCTCCTGACACGACAAAAAAAACAAAAAACAAAAAACCACATTAATTTGGGAGAGCGCAGATGAGCTCCCACTGTCAGCTCTGGTTCCTCATGTGGAGACATGAGAGAAGCCTCCCACAAGGATGGTAAAACATCAAAACATCCGGACATCCTCTAAACTCCACCAGTGTTGACCTTTGGGCATTTTGATTATTCGTGATGTGTTTGGTCCAGATCTATCATTGTCTGAGTGCTCCCTGGATATAGGTGAACTATGTGACGGCGCGAGTGACGCCACCTATATGTAGAACTGTAAGTTGCAGGATTTGAACTGTTGTATCATGCCTGATTTTGCCTTTTTACCCTGTAAATGTATAGTTGGATTGATTGGTTATTTATAGCTGTCAATCAATGTTGTTTGCACCAGTTGAATTGCTCCTCCTACTCAATTGTTTGACCCCACCTCTTCCTAGAGAGCAGGACAGTGTTTCCTTTTCCATTCCACCATCAAACTTTCTATCAGATGGACGTGAGAGAGAGACTTGGCTCTGAAGCCCTTGATTAAGTTACCTCTCAGCACCAATTCTGAGGTTCTTACCCTTGAGACTTATGCTTCATGTTCAGATCAACCTGGACGACGTTGAGAAGTCTCAAGCGCCTTCAAACCAGTTCTTTGGCACCAGAGGAAAGCTTTGTGCCTTCAAAATATAGGCCATTGGAATTGGGGTTGTGATTATTCCGATATTCACAGCCATTGAGAAAGAGGGACCTGGAAAAGCTTCTCAGCTGCAAAACTCCTTGGACCCAAGACAACCAGAGACTGTAATGTATATTTTCCTTTACCCCTTTGAAATTTCCAGCATATTGCCTTAAAGGGATAACTCTTTGTGAACAATAAAAACCTATTTTGAATTATCTACAGTGTTTTGGTCCTTGGGAGTTCCAGTTTCCTAAAGAAGGGCAAGAAGCAATCCCCTGGGGGAAAGATGTCACGTTCATGCCTCTTTCACTAAGAGTTATAGCCCCCAAGCATGATGGCACAAACTACAACCCCAAAACTCCACATCAATGCCACCAAACCCTTCCAGTATTTTCTGTTGCTCATGGGAGTTCTGTGTGCCAAGATTGGTACAATTCCATCGTTGGTGGAGTTCGGAATGCTCTTCGATTGTAGGTTAACTTTGAGTCCCCTTCGGGGTGAGAAGGGCGGGGTAAAAGAACCCCAAATAAATAAAATTAACTATAAATTCAATCAACTACAACTCCCAGATGACAAAATTAATCCCCCCACAATCCCACCAGTATTCATATTAGGGTGTATCATGTAATTGTGCCAAACTTGGTCCTGTGAATGAAAATACATCCTGCAAATATTACATTATGATTCATACCATTAGCAAAATTACAGTTCTGAAGTAGCCACAAAAATAATTTTATGGTTGGGGGTCACCACAACATGAGGAACTGTATTAAGGGGTCACGGCATTAGGAAGGTTGAGAAACACTGTCCTAGTCACTATGGACATTGTAATCCAACAGAGTGACGTGTCCAAGATCTAGTGAAGAGGGGAAGTTATTGCCCAAAGGAAGCAAATGAGTGCAAATCAAGAAATAACATGTAATACCTTTTTTCTCTGTTGGAGGCGCTGGCACTGAAGGGGTGGAAGGCTCCTCTTTCTCAGGGAAGATGATCTCAACTGGTCCTTCTCTTAAAATTTGTTCCGAATCATGTAAACTTCGAGCCTGGCTCAAATAAAAACATATGCCAAGAAAATGAAACACGACAGATATGCTACATGCAGGATCAATGTTTGAAATCCTAGACTTTGGAAAGAATTAAATCAAAACATTGCAGAAGACAGTTAGGCTCTCTAATGTTTTCTCTAGGTAGAACAAGGTGATGAAAGCATGGTTCTTCATTCAATCCTTTGGCTCAGGATTCAGGTTATCTCCCAGCTTATCTTGTTGAATCAGTGGTCAGTGTAGATTTTCCCCAAGACCCTGTCATCATACCCAAATATTCCCATAAATTTGATCCTAGAACTTTTGATGTTTTGTGGGACTGGTAAGTACTGGATAACATCTATCACATAGGCTTTGCATTTCCCCCATCTTGCATCCTTACCTGCTGCCGGCTCTCGATCAAGGCCAACGCTTCCGCCATGAGTTTCTGGTTGACGCCGCAGAGGTTTGCCACTTTCATTTGGCATTTGTGGTGGACGTTCATGGTGCAGGCTGCAAGGAAGGCATTTTGTCAAGAGTTGAGGGACATTCCCATGCCAAACACCTGCAAAATCCTGCAGGCTGCTTCTGTTTTAAACATTATCTATTAAGATATAAATACATTTCCCACAAAACTTGAAAGCACCAGTCCTATCTGGTCTTGAAAGTTAGGCTGAAGCAAGCTTAACTTATGGAGATTCAATAATTTGTGGATTTGATTAATATGATCTCTCTAGGAATTGATAGGTGTTCCAGTACAACCCTAAAGTCAACTTTCTAGAGATTCGTATAGAGGTGTTCTTCCAGGTAAAGAAGTACCAGGCTTTTCATCCATGGTTTTCCCTTTTCTGCATGTGTCTTGTGCCCCTACCAGAACTGACTATACTTGGACCACTATGGAATCCCAAATGCTATAGGCTATATCAGGCATGGGCAAACTTGGACCCTCCAGGTGTTTTGGACTTCAACTCCCACAATTCCCAACAGCTGGTAGCCTACAAGAAAGGAGATTCCACCTGAACATTAAGAAGAACTTCCTGACTGCGAGAGCCATTCAGAAGTGAAACTCTCTGCCCTGGAGTGTGGTGGAGGCTCCTTCTTTGGAGGCTTTTGAACAGAGGCTGGATGGCCATCTGTCAGGGGTGATTTGAACACAATTGTCCTGCTTCTTGGCAGGGGGTTGGACTGGATGGCCCACAAGGTCTCTTCCAGCTCTTTGATTCTATGCTTCTAAGTCCAAAACACCCGGAGGGCCCAAGTTTACCCATACCTGGGCTATATCCAAAAAAGGGTAGAATTTGGAGCAACCTATGATGCTTCTTAATGTGGCTCAAGGTCACATTAACCAGCTCTATGAATCACTTGGCCACCATGGAGCCAATTCATCCCTCTTTCGGTGCAATGGCTCAGTGCAGATGCACCATAGTCCAACACCCAAGGGTTTAATCACACTGATGTTCAACCTTGCATGGCAAGGATTAACTCCCGATCTACAACTGTTTACAGTATATGCAGGCCCCATATCTATGGTAGATATGTTCCAATACCTCCTATGGAAATGATGGATAACAGCAAAACTTATATTTTGACTGTACTTAGGCTGTAAGCATAGCATAGAATAGCACTAGAAGACCTATAGAGGCCCATAAACACTTCTAGGTTGGAGGATGAGTTGGTGAAACAATGAATATTGAATCCATGGATAAGTGGGTTGTATACAGTTCCAACACATTAAGTATGAGATAATACCACTAGTTTATGCGAGTAATATTTTACTGTTGTAAGAAAGAAAATCTCAGAGCTTGAAATATGCTTTTTGACCAGATTTCCCAGTGGCCACAAGACAACATGGCTGATTAGAGCTATGGGAGTTTTCCAAGCTCTGCATTTACCAGTGTAATGTTCTTTGGCATTGAGAGCAAGTACAGCACCTGGACTCACCTTCACATTTCAGGCCCTGCCTGGTGAGGCCCCATAGCAGCGTTCCACAGTGGTCGCAAAAAGTGGGGCTTTTGTAATTGTAGACCTTAAACCGGTGGGGCATATCGATCTTAAACCTCTCCTTGTGGAACTGCAAGAAAGAAAAAAAGGTTCTGATGATACTCAGCATTGGAACCTGGTAGTCCTCTTTCCCAATATACAGTGAGCCCTTGGAATCTTCTGAAGTTTGGTCCCAAAATCTGCTATCGATACTAAAATCAATGGATACCCAAATCTAATTATAGACAATGGGGTAGCAAAATAGAGTAGTCCTCAGCATGCAGCCCAATTAAGTTTGCATATATAGATATAGATATAGATAGGTAAAGGTTCTCCCCTGACATTAAGTCCAGCCATGTCCAACTCTGGGGGTTGATGCTCATCTCCATTTCCAAGAGTCAGCGTGGTCCGTAGACACCTCCAAGGTTATGTGGCCGGCATGACTGCATGGAGTACCGTTACCTTCCCGCTGGAGTGGTACCTATTGATCTACTCACATTTGTATGTTTTTGAACTGCTTTTAAACAGAGGCTGAATGGCCATCTGTCAGGGGTGATTTGAATGCAATATTCCTGCTTCTTGGCAGGGGGTGGGACTGGATGGCCCATGAGGTCTCTTCCAACTCTTTGATTATATGATCTATGATTCTATGATTCTATGCTAGGTTGGCAGAAGCTGGGGCTGACAGCGGAAGCTCACGCTGCTCCCTGGATTTGAACCTGCAACCTTTTGGTCAACAAGCTCAGCAGCTCAGCAGTTTAACCCACTGTGGCAACGGGCTCTCTCTCTCTCTCTCCCTCCCTCTCTCTTTCTCTCTATATATATGTACACTAACACACACACATATATATACACACTTACAGACTCAAACAACCATGGCACATATAGATTACAGGCAATACCCATGTTATGAACAGAATAGGTTTTGTAGGTTTGTTCTTAAGTTGAATTTGTATGTAAGTTGGAGCAAAGACATTTTTAAAGTGTAACTCCAGCCAAAAATATATTTTTACGCTTTGGATAGCATAGTGAAGGGTTGACACCCCTGTGAGTTTTGTTTTGGTGTCTGTGCTCCTCATCTTACTTTCCCTGTGATCAAGGGCGCCCCCGGTGGTGCAGTGGGTTAAAGCACTGTGCCGGCAGGACTGAAGACCGACAGGTCGCAGGTTCGAATCCGGGGAGAGGCGGATGAGCTCCCTCTATCAGCTCCAGCTCCTCATGTGGGGACATGAGAGAAGCCTCCCACAAGGATGATAAAAACAACTGGGCAACGTCATTGCAGATGGCCAATTCTCTCACACCAGGAGCGACTTGCAATCACTCCAGACACGACAAAAAAATGGAGTCTGAAAAATGTGTCTTATTGTGGAAATAAGGATTGGTGATAAAGCTTCAGTGGAAACACCTTTGGCCCATGATAACTCTTTCAGGAATGAATTTTCCTTCCCGAGGAGTAGATTCCTCTCACCTCTTATTATCATACTCCCATTTATAATAGGATGTTTGTAACTCGGAAAAGTTATACTGCGGGTATATAGATCTCCTTAGGTAAAGGTAAAGGTAGTCCCCCGACATTAAGTCCAGTCATGTCTGACTCTGGGGTGTGGTGCTCATCTCCATTTCTAAGCCGAAGAGCCAGCGTTGTCCGTAGACACCTCCAAGTTCATGTGGCCGGCATGACTGCATGGAGCGCCGTTACCTTCCCGTCGGAGCGGTGCCTATTGATCTACTCACATTTGCATGTTTTCGAACTGCTAGGTTGGCAGAAGCTCGGCCTAACAGCAGGACCTCACCCCACTCCCTGGAATCGAACCTGCGACCTTTCGATCAACAAGCTCAGCAGCTCAGTGCTTTAACCCACTGCGCCACCAGGGGCTCCATAGATCTCCTTATGTAGATCTAAAAAACTCCATTACAAGCACTCAAAAAAGATTCTATATTAAATTAGAATTTGCATCAAAAATGTCACACATTTTTAGCAGCACTTTGGAAAAGTTATTTTTGGACACCAGGAACTCCCAGTCAGTACAAACATAGTCATTCTAACTGGGAGATTCTGAGATCCAAAGTCAAAAGTAACTTCTCCAGGCTCTTTCCAAAGGCATGGAAGTGAAATAATGTATATTTGTTTGATAGATTATGGATGAACATTTAGTCAATACCACACATTGGAAAGTAGAATATGCTAATGTTGAACTTGGGTAAAGACTATTGGATTCCAGTCTTCTTACCCATCCATGACAGAAAGCGATATTTCTTTGGAGAACTATGGTTTCATTCCTTTCTATCAAAGCGATCTTATAATTGGTGTGATTGTCCAATAGATAATACCAAATAAAAAGGCTGAAATGTGAATATTTCAATATCCAGTGGACATCTGCAAACCACTTCCTGTAGTTTAGCATGATTTCATACATAAACATTTGTGTTGTTATATTTAATCTAGTGTTTTGACGTTCTTGACAAACTTTATGTTTAACCACCTTGAACTGTTTCTCAAGCGGGTGCATCTACACTGTAGAATTAATGCAGTTTGATACCACTTGAACTTCTGTGCTCAAATCTCTAGCTTTGTCTACTAAAGATTACTGATGCCTCACCAAACTACAGCTCCTGGGATACCATAGCATTGAGTTATGGCAGTTCAAGTGGTGTTAAATTGCATCAATTCTCCAGTGTAGATGCTGCTGCAACTTCATCCAGATGCTTACCATGGTTTCTCTGCTGTTGATAGCTGATCCTGTACATTTAGCAATCACTTTGTCAATGCACTTCTTGTGAATGGCAGCATTGCATTCTGGAGGAGAGAAGAGATAGACTTTTTCAAAGTATTTCACTGTGACTTAGAAAAAATATATAGCAGAAACATTGCTTTCTATATGCCACAACCTCTGAGGATGTTTGCCACAGATGCAGGTGAAACGTCAGGAGAGAATGCTTCTAGAATATGGCCATACAACCCGAAAAACCTACAACAACCCATCACTTTCTAAATGTTTCAATAGATTAACTATAAGACTTCGTAGTATCCCTGAATGAAGAACAGGTACAAAGGATTCTGAGCAAGGATTATGGATGAATGGAATCATGCACTTCCTATGTTTTGATCTGTTATTATTCTATGGATTTTGTTTGCTTACCATTTTAACTACTTTTTAGTTTATGGGATGTGTTTTATAACTATGTTTAAGCTGCATTGAATCATGCTGGAATTTAAAGCCGCCTATGGGGGTGAGAAAGGCAGGGTATACATGAAGGAAATAGTAATAATAAATACAAATCTAGAATTGCAATATTGAACATTAGTCATGACGATTTGTGCTGACTACTAACTCCAATATGAATACAAACTCTATTATCTGAATAGAAAACAGATTTGTTGTGCAGGAAAGAAATATCTGGCCACGGATCTGGCCACGGTGGTCCACGCTCTTGTTACATCCCGATTGGATTACTGCAACACACTCTACGTGGGGTTGCCTTTGAAGACTGCTCGGAAACTCCAACTAGTCCAGCGAGAGGCAGCCAGATTGCTCACCGGAGCGGCATACAGGGAGCATACCACTCCCTTGTTATGTCAGCTCCACTGGCTGCCGATCCAATTCCGAGCACAATTTAAAGTGCTGGTTTTGACCTACAAAACCCTATACGGTTCCGGCCCAGTGTATCTGTCCGAACGGATCTCCCTCTACATCCCACCTCGGAACCTAAGATCTTCTGGGGAGGCCCTGTTCTCGACCCCGCCTCTATCACAAGTGAGGTTGGTGGGGACGAGGAGCAGGGCCTTCTCGGTGGTGGCCCCTCACCTGTGGAACTCACTCCCCGGGGAGATTAGATCAGCAACTTCCCTTTTTTCATTTAGAAAAAAACTGAAGACCTGAATGTGGGACCAGGCATTTGGACATTCTGGCAGCTAAAGAAAGACCTGATGATGAGCAGGAACTGATGGAACGGAATGGATTTACGGAACTCTGAACACTGAGCATGGGATTAGTTTACTATTGTGTTATGTATAGATGTTTTTAACCTGTTAACTGTTTAATTGCTTTTACATATGTATGTATATTTGACATAGGCATCGAATTGTGCCTTCTTTTGTAAGCTGCCCTGAGTCCCCCCTCGGGAGTGAGAAGGGTGGGGTAGAAGTAACTGAAATAAATAAATAAATAAATAATAAAATTGTATGTCCAAAAAAACAATTTCTCAACAAGAAAACCTTTGTCATTACAGAAAAGAGCAAAAAGAGATTCTGCACAGAAAATAATTCTGTACAAAAATATTTTTTGTACAAAAAAACAGTTTTTGCACAAAAAACCCAACATGTTTTTCTATGCAGAATAATTCGACAACATCATGCAATGTTCAAATGCCAAATGAAACCAACCCAACATTTGTGGTGGGGTATTACTCATTCTATATATACGCTATATATACTAATATATTTTTTCCTACACATAGATCTTAGATCTACAGAGACACTCGCTGGAACACCCCAGCAAGCAAGAGTCCAAAAGTGGCAGGCCCAAAACCAGCACCTCAATTCATGGGTGATACCAAATGAGAAACTCCCTCCTGGGCACACAGAAGACTGGGCGACTTGGAAGGCGCTGAACAGACTGCGCTCTGGCACCACGAGATGCAGAGCCAATCTTAAGAAATGGGGCTACAGGGTGGAATCCTCGGCATGCGAGTGCGGAGAAGAACAAACCACTGACACCTGCTGCAATGCACCCTGAGCCCTGCCACATGCACAATGGAGGACCTTCTTGCGGCAACACCAGAGGCACTCCAAGTGGCCAGATACTGGTCAAAGGACATTTAACCAACTACCAAATTTGCAAAATCTGTGTGTTTTTTCTTTTTAATCTGTGTGTTTGTTTTGCTCTGTTAGAATTGTAATACAATGGTTGCTGATGACACGACCTGGAATAAACCTAATAATAATAATAATAATAATAATAATAATAATAATAATAATAATAATAAAACTTTATTTGTACCCCGCTACCATCTCCCCAAGGGACTCGGTGCGGCTTACATGAGGCCAAGCCCACAGCACATCAATAAACAAAAGCGATAACAAATAATCAATACAAACAGTTAAAATAAAACTCAAAAACAAAAATACACAATAAGTAATAAACAATAAAAATAACAATAACATACAGCATTTAAAAACCTATGGCCGGGCCAAATGTAGTAATTAAAATTTTAAAATGCTGGGCAAGAAACAAGGTAAGGTCAACTAGGATAAGGTTTTCAAAAGAAGATGAGGGTGCGTAAACAAATCCTAAATCATTATTAAAGTGCATTTGAGGACTTATTGCTAAGAGTTCAATTATAGAATCATAGAATCATAGAATCATAATGAATCATAATTCATTAATTAGGCTCAGTAAAAGACTGACACCAACAACTAATAATAAAATAGAACAATTATAACACTATACTGTAATAAAACCTATGAGAATATGGCTTGCAATTGTAAACTTCTGAATTGTTTATTTCTAGGAATTCAATTTGAAATTTTTGCATTATTTTTTTTGCAAATAAATCTAAAGCAAATCCTACTGAGTCAACAGGACTAATTTCAGGGACCATAGGATTGTAGCCTTAATTCCTCATCATGCTGTATGAATATAATTTGAAATAACAAGCGTCTTACAAAATCATTTGTAGAGCTGGGTTATGTTGTACTTTCATATATGCTTTGTTTTTATGTTTGGCTGTTAAGTTTTAATTTCATTTAATTTTTCCTCCTTTCTCAGGTTTTTTTTTAGTGTCTATGCAAACAAAACATATTACTGCATTCTTCAGTATTGCCACGAATAAAGTCACTTACGTCTGCATTGATAACCTTGTTTGTTAAGACCCCTGGAAAGCAGAAAGGAAAAAAAGCGTCATAATAAATAGAATACAGAAAAATGTCTATTATATATACAAGAGGAATAAAAATAAGCAGAAAGGAAAAAATAATAATCAATACAGTGAGTTGCATTTGGCTCCAGACAACCTATTTATTTATTATTTTGGGCTGCAGTTAGCACAGCAGGTTAAATCACCAGGTAGAGAAAATCTTGCTGACCAGAAGGTCGGCAGTTCAAGCCGCAGGTTGGGGTGAGCTCCTGCCTTCAGCCCTAGCTTCTGCTTACCTAGCAGTTCAAAAACAGCAAAGTGAGAGGAGAAATAGGTACCGCTTTGGCTGTGTCTTTGATGGACATAAACTAACTTTACTTTTAAGCAAACTTGTTACCTCCTATTTCTGGATGGCCATCTGTCAGGGGTGATTTGAATGCAATATTCCTGCTTCTTGGCAGGGGGTTGGACTGGATGGCCCATGAGGTCTCTTCCAACTCTTTGATTCTATGATTCTATGATTCTATGATTCTATGATTCTGGTAATGAAGTTTTAAGAAGTGAACATTCATAAGGAATGTAGGAAAGTAGGAACAACATTGCTTATTTTGCTCAAACACATAATATTTTTAAGTTTTCTCTTTGCTATTAAGTAAAGAGTTGGCTATCTAGTAGGTTATTTCAAATAAGGATTTGTAATTTTTTGCATTATTATTATTATTATTATTATTATTATTATTATTATTATTATTTAAACATTTTATATCCCGATCTTCTCAACCTCCATAGAGGGACTCAGACCGGCTTACAGCAAGGATTCAATGCTAACAGTGCAATCTAAAAACATCATATAATAACGAGTTAAAATACGTATCAATTAAAATTACAAATAAGCCAATAAGCCTTCGTTAAGAGGCCTAAAATACGTAATCCCAGTCAACCTTTCACTTATCAAAGCTTTTTTTTTTAATGGGAACACATTTTTTTTTGAACGGAGAATAGAGCATTTTGGGCAAAACACACATTTGTGCAAAAATGTAAAGATTTCTTTTTTTCATAGTGACATTTTCATATACAGCCGAGTCTCACCTATCCAACCTTTGCTCATCCAACATTCTGTATTACCCAACGCAGTCTGCCTCCTGTCCAGATCCACAAATGTTTCAATTTATTGCCATGTTTTGGTGCTAAATTTGTAAATATAGTCATTACTGCATAATGCTACCATGCATTGAACGGCTTTTTCTGTCAATTTGTTCTAAAACATGATGTTTTGGTGCTTAATTTGGAAAATTGTAACGTAATTTGATGTTTAATAGGCTTTTGCTTAATCTCTCCTTATTATCCAACATATTTGCTTATCCAGCGTTCTGTTATATGTTGGATAAGCGAGACTCTACTCTAACTAGATATAGATATAGAAGCACATACACAATTTTTTTTCTCCTTGTTGGGTAAGAATATAGGATTGTGGGCCGGAGGTTTAGCACAGCTGGTAAATCATCAGCAACTATGAGATCTATCKAGAGAAAGGTTGCAAGTTCGAACCCCCAGGTTGGTACGAGCGGCCGACTGTCAGCCCTGCTCACTGTTTACCTAAGCA
This sequence comes from Anolis sagrei ordinatus, assembly GCF_025583915.1. NCBI lineage: Eukaryota > Metazoa > Chordata > Lepidosauria > Squamata > Anolidae > Anolis > Anolis sagrei. The sequence goes on from NW_026847549.1 coordinate 10,493,678, forward strand.
GTTCGAAAACAGCTTTAGCTGTAATTAGAGAAATTAGGTACCATTAAAGCAGTGGGGGGGGGGGGAGGTGTTTTACAATGCCATAAAGAAAAAGATCAGAAAATGCTGGAATGAGGAAATCCTGATGGCTCTTCGTCATAGAGGATGGAGCGACAACATCCCCTGTGGACTCAAGCCCAATTGTTCATGGCATCAACACAACACCTCCTTCTGTTCTGTCTGTGTACTGTCTATACAAACAGCATTGAATATTTCCCATGTATGTGTACTTGTAATCCGCCCTGAGTCCTCTACACTTTAGAATTATTGCAGTTTGACGCCACTTTAACTGCCATGACTCAATTCTATGGGATCATGGGATTTGTAATTTGGTGAAGTACCACCATTCTTTGGTGCAGAAGATCTTCTAAAACTGCAACCCCCATGATGCTATACTATTAAGTCGCAGAAGTCAAAGTGATGCCAAACTGCATCAATTCTGCAGTGCAGATGCACCCTTTCTTTGCCCAAACATTCTTTGGGTCATGATATTTTTTTAAAAAGGCAAAAGTGTGTCATACCAGACAAATTCGTGGCAAACGGAGCAGAATGTGGGCTGAGGGAAGAAAGTAGCGGTGAACTCGTGACACTTGACATCATGAATCTTGGCCTGCTTGATGGCTCCCCTGCGCTGGTGCAGAGAGAAAAACCCTTCCTTTTCACAGTCTATAAACTCCGGATCATCTGGGTGGAGAGCACAGAAAGAGAAGTCAAGTTACACATTTTTTTTAATTGGTATTATGAAGAAATTTGTGGTCAGGCCATTCACCGAAATAGCATGTATTTAAATCAGTCTGAAGAGCTGTCAGCTTTGAAAACCCCTCTAAAAATAGCATCCCACACTTCCCAAAATGTCGGGAGAATTAGCAAATCATCCAGCTAATAAGGCTTTGCAGAGGGAGGATCCTACACAGTTGACTCTCCACATTTGTTGGAGACCCCTGTGAAAGTGGGAAAAATATAAATATAAACACTATTTCACTTCTTCATTAACCCTTGAGTGGAAGCGGCTTAAGGAGGTGGGCATGTTTAGCCTGAAGAAGAGAAGGCTGAGAGGAGACATGATAGCCATGTATCAATATGTGAGAGGAAGCCACAGGGAGGAGGGAGCAAGCTTGTTTTCTGCTTCCTTGGAGACTAGGACGCGGAACAATGGCTTCAAACTACAAGAGAGGAGATTCCATCTGAACATGAGGAAGAACTTCCTGACTGTGAGAGCTGTTCAGCAGTGGAACTCTCTGCCTCGGAGTGTGGTGGAGGCTCCTTCTTTGGAAGCTTTTAAACAGAGGCTGTATGGCCATCTGTCAGGGGTGATTTGAATGCAATATTCCTGCTTCTTGGCAGAGGGTTGGACTGGATGGCCCATGAGGTCTCTTCCAACTCTTTGATTCTATGATTCTATGAGCTCCCACCGTCAGCCCTAGCTTCTCTTTACCTAGCAGTTCGAAAACACCAATGTGAGTAGATAAATAGGTACCACCTTGGCGGGGAGGTAAAAGGCACCCCAGAAAACATGTCGGCAATTCGATCAGGAAGGTGTCCATGGACAACTGGCTCCTTGACATGGAAAAATGGAAGAACAGCACCTCCCCATGGCCAAGTCGAGCACAGGCTCCAGATGCCAGAGATGAAAAAAAGAAGGAAGCTTTGCCTCTGTCTATATGTACTGTCTGTCTTTGTTAATTGTATAATGGCATTGAATGTTTGCCATACATGTATTCTGTAATTCGCTCTGAGTACACTTGGGGAGATCGAGTGCAGTAAATATCTATCTATCTATCTATCTATCTATCTATCTATCTATCTATCTATATATATATAGTATGTATACTTGGATGGTAGTCTGCCAATGCATAACTGATGCTGTAGGCTCTATTTCAGTGGAAGGAAGTGGCAAAACTACCTCTGGATATCCCTTGATCAATAAAACCCTATGAAAAATTCATGGGATCGCCATGAGTCAAAAGGTGTCTTAAAGACATATATGAAAACAAAAAAAATTATACATAAATAAAGTAAATAAACAAATGAATAAAAGATTCCAAGGTTGGAAAGATAACCATCCATCACTCATCATTTAGAAGATTTTACTGCTTGACAGGCAGGTAAAATTGATAGGTGTGGAAATGTATTTTCAAAAACATTTATGAATATATATGCTGTCTATTCCACAATCAAAATGTGTCACTTCAGCTTCTTGCTTCACAGTTTGCTGAAAAGAAGGCATGAGATTCCCTCCTCGATTGGCTAAACCAGTTGGGGAATAAATGTTAAAACCAATAGAGATAAAACTGGAATATTTCCACTTGCCTGTGGTTTCCAGAAAGTATTTTGCATTCATTAGCATTCTGCCTTGCGGCTTCAGGTCTAGCTGAAAAACAGAAGAGAAAAGAAGGAAGGAAAGAAAGAATTATGCAATGCAATGCGATACTGGACATTTCATGAAAGAATTTAATGGAAAGTTCCCACAAAAAAATCAGATTGGAATGCATAGTTCAATGATAATTGTTCAAAGAGGACTATTAACAGCATTCTTTAGTCATTGCCAAAAATGCCATCCTGGAGAACATGGCCAAAGGGCACTCAATATGCAAATGTCAGCCTGTGGGATTTCAGCCTGGGATCTAGGAGATTTTACCAAACTACAGATCCCAAGATTCCATGGCTGTTATAAGCAGTATCGAACTGCATTAAGTCTGCAGTGTAGACACAGGCTAGGTCGTCTAGTGTGACTCTGGGGTCAGTATTGATGGAGGTTGAGCACAGAGTCATGCTAGAGGCCCTAGGAACTCATACAGATAATATATAGATCTATATAGCTTTTGCTATCTTGACCATATGCTGGCTTAGCTTGGGGGCACGTGCCCCAGTTTTCATCTAGGACAGTGGTTTTCAACCTGTGGGTCCCCAGGTGTTTTGGCCTACAACTACCAAAGATCTTAGCCAGTTTAGGATTTCTGGGAGTTGAAGGCCAAAACATCTGGGGACCCACAGGTTGAGAACCACTGATCTAGTATATTGGAGGGTATGAGACTTCAGTCTAGCTTTTGAAGGAATTCTCTAAGAGATCTGAACCCAGCCTTCCAAGTATTTATTTATTTTGTTTTATTTACTGTTTATTTTTATTCCACACTTCTCACCCCTAAGGGGACTCAGAACGGATCACAGAACACATATACAGCAAACATCCAAAGCCGTTATACACTGACGAACAGAGACAGACAACTCTACATAGATAGAGGTCTACACAAGCTTTTCCTCATCTTCAGCATCTTGGAGGCTGTGCTTGTTTCTGGCCACATGGGAAGGGGGTGCTGTTGCTCCATCTTTCCTGCCAAAGACCTTCATTCGTAAACTTCCTCCTTGATCAAATTGCTCAATTTTTTCTGGCATTTCCTTATGGGTGCCTTAAATACCTCCCTGCTTTAAAGCAGTACCTATTTATCTACTCACATGATGTTTTCTGTTGCACTCTAGAGCAGGAATAGGACCCTCTAATAATTAATTACACCACACCTTGAATGAACGAAGAGTCCTTTTTATTTGGAGCCAATAAAAGAGATGAATATAAAGTAGGTAGAAGTCCAAAAGCAAAAAGCCCAAAAAGCAGCAACATAAACAGTGTCCAAACATAAGAATAATAACAAAGTTTCAAAAGCCTGCAGTAATAATCCAAATGCAGTGAAATACCAAAAGCCTTCACTGCTAATCCACTTGAAAAGCCAGGAATCCTTACAGATGAGGCCACATGAAACAGGAATATCCAGGAGAGTAGAGCTTGATTCCAAACGATGCCTGTTCTAAAGAAAATTCTTTAAGAACTCAATTTAAGTCTCAAAAACTGGTTCCTACTCGCCCCAGTTTTTGGCTTTAATTGCCGAATTCTTTCTGACCTGCGCAAACATTGGGCCTCTCAATGATTCTGGCTGATTTCCAGACGGCGACTGGTCTTATCTATCTCCTCATTAACTGAAGCAGGTGTGAAACTATCTTGCAAACTCAAGCCTGGAGAAGGGAATAAACTTTCCTGCCTTGCTGTGACAGGAACTTTCTCATGAGAACTTAGCCTTTCCCCTGACCCTTCTCGATCAGAGTCTGCAGTAACCTAATTGTCCAAAGTGCCTCCATTTTGCACCTCATTCTCATTTATCACACCAGGTTCACTATCCAAGTCAGACTCAGAAACATTAGAAGGGGGAAACACAATCACAGAACCAGGCTCCCACACAGAATCAGGCTCAAACACAGGCTGAGTCCCAACATTTTCGATCTGCTAGGTAGGTGGAAACTGGACTAAAGGGCCAGGAGCTCACCCCAATCTGGGCTTCAAACTGTCAACCTTTTGATTGGCAAGATTTACTGCATTTTGAATAGCTCCTTCAAAGTTCTGACTAAAACCAGATTCACCATTCCACCAACATAGAAGCTACCAAGTGCGTTTTCAGGTGCTAGGTGAACTCTTTCCAGGAGTTCCATAATCATGGGTGACAGATGAGAAACCCAACTCTTTTGTAGCTGAATGTTGGCCCCAGTCTGGCCAAGGTCCCATTTGGGCAGGCCCCTAAGGTGGCCCCTAAGGCTGAATCTACACAGCCATATAATTCCATTTGGAATTGTGTTATATGGTCAAGGTAGGCCGATATAATGCACTTTGACTGCATTGGCCTGTATTATATGAGTCTATACTGATCGTATAATTGAACTGGTTTTTATGGCAGTATATCAATGAGTTCCAAGCCATGAAGGAGTTTGCAAGTCAAAAATCGGCACCTTGATGAAAACAAGGGAATATTCTAAAACTCTTGCACTTACCCAAATCTCTGTTTTCCCGTTGTTCTTCTTGCATTTTTCTGCCACCATATTGAGCTCCACAGTTGTTTCTGAGACCATCTCCGCGCTCTTGTCCTTCACAATGATGTGCATGATCCGTCCCTTTCGGATGTGGGCATCGAAAGTGCTGTTCCAAGGGGGGTACATGGTGGGCTTCTTCTGGACATAAACCTGGCCATTATCTGGGATCAGAAATAGCTTTGTCTTGATTTCATAGAGTACATAGAGTACAAGATAGCAGCTAAAGGGGGATGCTGCAACTATCCCTCAAAATAATTGTGTTCAAAGATCAAATTTTCCTTCTGTCCCCAATTTAGGAACTTTAAAGACAGAAGGGCATTTAGAAATACAGTCTAGACATCCAAAGAAAAGGGTCAGAAAAACGTTCAAGAGAATGTGAACACAGCAAATAGGTGTGAACTACATCAGGTCTCCTTATTATGGAGGTTGTTCACTGTAGTTGAGCACCCAGTGGTGCGATGGGTTAAACCCTTGTGCCAGCAGGACTGCTGACTGAAAGGTCAGAGGTTCGAATATAGGGAGCGGTGTGAGCTCCCATCTGTCAGTTCCAGCTTCTCATGAGGGGACATGAGAAAAGCCTCCCACAGGTTGGTAAAACATCTGGGCGTCCCCTGAGCAACATCTTTGCAGACGGCCAATTCTCCCACACCAAAAGCGACTTGCAGTTTCTCAAGTTGCTCTTAACATGAAAAAAAAATTGACTGTAGATATATATGAAGAGCTATGAATACCATAGAATCATGCTGGTTGACTTAGCAGTGCTTAGAGAAGTGTTCTCCTTAGGTATCCAAGGCAATTCAATGGTCAACTTCCATTGACCATAGAACTGAACTGAAGGTTTTCTTTCCTTAGATAGTGTGCCTAGATGAGTCTGGGAGTCGAAGTCCTGCAAACAAGTTTCCCAAACTATTGGGTGAATGAATGTAAAGTGCTGCAATGAGAGTGTCAACAATGGCAGATTACAGGGACTGTTCTACTCCCCTGTCGAAACAGCACCATTGCCTACCAGTTTATTTTTGGGCACAATCAATGCTCTGGCCATGACCTTGTTGCCAGTAATGGGCATCAAGCCAGTCTTTACCCATAATGTAAAGGTAAAGGTTTTCCCTTGACATGAAGTCTAGTCATGCCTGACTCTGGAGGGTGGTGCTCATCTCCATTTCTAAGCTGAAGAGCCGGTGTTGTCCATAGACACCTCAAAGGTCATGTGGCCGGCATGACTGCATAGAGTGCCATTACCTTCCCGCTGGAGCGGTACTAATTGATCTACTCACATCTGCATGTTTTCGAACTGCTAGGTTGGCAAAAGCTGGGGCTAACAGCAGGAGCTCACACCACTCCCTGGATTCGAACTTGCGACCTTTCGATCAGCAAGTTCAGCCGCTCAGCGGTTTAACCCACTGTGCCACCGGTGACTCCTCGTGACCTATAAAATACGACTCTATTCCACTTTGGTCAGAGCCCACCTGGAACACTGTGTCCAGTTCTGGGCACCACAATTCAAGAAGGATGTGGACAAGCTGGAATATGTTCAGAGAGGGGTCGAATATTTGAAATTATGTCACATTGAGATGGAGCAAGCTTCCCACCTTTCTGGTTGCTTCAGGGAGCAATGCATTCCAACTACAGGGAAAGAGATCCTAACAACAACAACAACAACAACAACAACAACAACAACAACAACAATCTCAGCTTGACACTTTCTACCAGCCAGCGCTTCTAACTAGGTACCTTCTAATGAAAGAGGACTTTAAAAGGTGAGCACGAGCACTTAGGATCGAATCCAGGTTTGAACAAACAACCAAAATATTGGCTCCCAATATGTATGGTGCAATATTGTCCCTCTTTATAGCTGCTGTGTCTATTCAACCAGCAGTGTATTAAACTAATTGGAGCTTCTGGCCAGTCTTCAAAGGCAGCTCCATGCAGAGCATGTTGTGGTAATCCAGCTCTGGAAGCTGGTTTATGGAAAGCAACTTTTGCTCCCTGGCAGGAAAGGGGCAACCTGCGGAGTTCAAGCACACCTTGACGGTGCCAGCATGTAAGTGTTGCCAAGGTGGCATTCTTCAAAAGGCACAAAGGTTCAGGTGACTTGTTTGGACACAAACAGCCTTGAAAGAGCTTTTTCTACTTTACTGGGGTCATTAGCAATCAGAAACCTTTCCTTTGAAGCAACGGCGGGAGCAGCACATACCCGCCAGCTCCTGTTCTAGACAGAGATGTAAGGTGAGCAGCAGCTTTAATAAAACATTAGCACCATCTGCACTGCAGTTTAAGATCAGTCCTTCCTCCCAAACACACTGAGAAGGATGAAATATAGCAATGTGCTGCAGAACTGCCCATAAAACCTTTAACCACTCCCTTGAATTCCGCGAGTAGCTTGATGAAGGAGTATAGCAAGCACAACTACATCTGAAAGGATCTCACAGCAGAACATTAAAAGCTTTTCATGTTGGTGATACGTTTTTTAGATGTGCATCTTTTCACAACACAGTAATTCAGTTTTACTAGCTGACTGGAGGTTAAACCAACCCCTTATAAGTTATAACCATGTATAAAGATGTGAGGGGAAGTCATAGGGAGGAGGGAGCAAGCTTGTTTTCTGCTGCCCAGGAGACTAGGACATGGAACAATAGCTTTAAACTACAAGAAAAGAGATTCCACCTGAACGTGAGGAAGAACTTCCTGACTGTGAGAGCCGTTCAGCAGTGGAACTCTCTGCCCCAGAATGTGGTGGAGGCTCCTTCTTTGGAGGATTTTAAACAGAGGCAGGATGGCTATCTGTCGGGGATGCTTAGAATGTGATTTTCCTGCTTCTTGGCAGAATGGGGTTGGACTGGATGGCCCACGAGGTTGTTTCAGTGCTATGATTCTATGATACCTGCAAAGATCCAGACCTTTCAATAAAAAGCATGGATTGTTGAAGAATTTCATGGCCAGAATCACTGGGCTGCTGTGAGTTTTTCAGTCTATAGGGCCATGTATACTAGCTGTCCCCTGCCATTCGTTGCTGTGGCTCGGTCTGTGTATATGTGCTTTGTGTGTGTATTTGTGCTTATATTTATATTTGTGTATATGTGTATATATGTGTTGTCACTAGCTCTGAGGATGTTTGCCATAGATGCAAGCGAAACATCAGGAGAAAATGCCTCTAGAACATGGCCATATAACCTGGAAAACCCTACAACAACCCACTGTATATATGTGTGTTTGTGTGTGTGTGTGTGTGTGTGTGTGTGTGTGTGTATATATTCACAAATAAATAACGTTTTGTTGGATGTCGCTGTTGTTGTTCATTCGTTCAGTCGTCTCCGACTCTTCGTGACCTCATGGACCAGCCCGCATCAGAGCTCCCTGTCGGCCATCACCACCCCCAGCTCCTTCAAGGTCAGTCCAGTCATTTCAAGGATGCCATCCATCCATCTTGCCCTTGGTCGGCCCCTCTTCCTTTTGCCTTCCACTTTCCCCAGCATAATTGTCTTCTATAGGCTTTGCTGTCTCCTCATGATGTGGCCAAAGTACTTCAACTTTGTCTCTAGTATCCTTCCCTCCAGTAAGCAGTGGGCTTTATTTCCTGGAGGATGGACTGGTTGGATCTTCTCGCAGTCCAAGGCACTCTCAGCACTTTCCTCCAGCACCACAGCTCAAAAGCATCGATCTTCCTTCGCTCAGCCTTCCCTAAAGTCCAGCTCTCACATCCGTAGGTTACTACAGGGAATACATGGAACAATAGCTTTAAACTACAAGAAAAGAGATTCCACCTGAACGTGAGGAAGAACTTCCTGACTGTGAGAGCTTTGACTAAGCGGATCTGCCATGATATTCCCTGTAGTAATATATATATGTGATTTTGCACATGAGTTGTAATGTATTTTTAATTTTTTGGGTCTCTTCTGCTGTGTTTTTCAGTTTTTATGAGTGATGGTCACTTGTTGGCCTGATAGGTGTATTGTGTCCAAATTTGGTGTCAATTCGTCCAGTGGTTTTTGAGTTATGTTAATCCCACAAATTGACAATACATTTTTATTTATATAGATAGCAGTATATAACTACAGTATCCAAGTATTTGATTAAGTTCAGACCAAGGACCCCCGGTAGCACAGTATTTTCTGTTGGTCATGGGGACTCTGTGTGGAATGTTTGGCCCAATTCCATCATTGGTGGGGTTCGGAATGCTCTTTGATTGTAGGTGAACTATACATCCTAGTAACTACAACTCCCAAATGTCAAGGTCTATTTCCCCCAAACTCCATCTGTGTTCACATTTGGGCATATTGAGTATTCATGCCAAGTTTGGTCCAGATCCATCATTGTTTGAGTCCACAGTGCTCTCTGGATGCAGGTGAACTACAACTACAAAACTCAAGGTCAATGCCCACCAAACCTTTCAGTATTTCTGTTGGTCATGGGAGTTCTGTGTGCCAAGTTTGGTTCAATTCCATTGTTGGTGGAGTTCAGAATGCTCATTGATTATAGGTAAACTATAAATCCCAGCAACTGCAACTCCCAAATGACAAAATCATATTTTTTTTGCGCGAAGGTCACTCCTTGTGTTGTGAGACATTTTGTTGCCAAATTTGGTGTGATTTCGTTCATTGTTTTTAAGGTACTCATTATGCACAGAGCATACACACACACACACGGGTGTATGCATGTGTGTTTCATATAGTTGTTATTGTATAAATGAGGTTTAGAACTTCTTCCTTTGCACTTCTTATGTACTAGAGTTGATTCTTGTTTAGTTTCCTCTATAGCCACTCCATCACAAATGCCAATATCAATAGATTTTCTTTTCTTAATTAGAAACATATCCACTTTAGTGGTAGTTACTGCAATTCAATCGACATATTGTGCGAATTATAAAAGTTATAAAAGTACCTACACTTGAACAACATCAGCATTCCACTACTGTAGTGATCAAACCTCTCTGAAGGCTTTTAAAGAGAGGCTGCATGGCCATCCAGGGATGCTTTGATTGTGCGTTTTTGCCTGGTTGAAGGGGGTGGTGGTGGACAAGATGCCCTTTGGAGGTCTGTTTGAACCATAGTAAAGTATAGACTGCCTGAGAATTCAGTGGAATCTCCTTCCCTTGAGGTTTTTGCACTGTGTCTTCCTGCCTTACAGAGGGGGTTGGACTAGATGCCCTTTGGGGATCTCCTCCTCCTCCTCCTCCTCCTCCTTATATAGCCAAGGGAACTTGGTGGTCTGTCATACAAATACTAAGCAGGGTTGACATTGCTTAGCTTCCAGATAGGATCTGATGCCTTGAGAATAAAAGGCATGCCTATAGCCAACTTCCCGTACCTTTGGAAGTCTGACTTTGCCACGGTGGTACACGCTCTGGTTACATCCCATATAGACTACTGCAACGCTCTCCAAGTGGGGTTGCTTCTGAAGACTGCCCAGAAGCTACAACTATTCCAACGAGCGGCAACCAGACTACTAACAGGAGCGGGGTACAGGGAGCATACTACTCCTCTGTTGCGTCAGCTCCACTGGCTGCCAATCAGCTTCCGAGCACAATTCAAAGTGCTGGTGTTGACCTATAAATCCCTAAACGGTTCTGGCCCAATTTACCTGTCCGAATGGATTCTCCCCTATGAACCATCAAGGTTGTTAAGATCTTCTGGAGGGGCCCTGCTCTCGGTCCCACCTCTTTTGCAATCTCGCTTGGTGGGAACCTGGCACAGGGCCTTCACGGTGGTGGCCCCTCGGCTCTGGAACTCCCTCCCGATGGAGATTAGATCTGCCTCTTCCCTCCTAACTTTTAGAAAGCTGCTAAAATCATGGCTTTGGGACACTGCATTTGCAGGTTGATGACTGAGTCAATAACTGTTGACATACTGGCGGATGGCGATGAATTTGTAATTTGTGATTTCACTCTGACGAACTGACTTTTTTTATAAATGGTATGAATTGTATTTTAATGTATTTTATATTGATGATGTATATTTGCTTTATCTTATTGTACTGAATCCTCTCCGAAGGTTGAGAAGACTGGGTTATAAAAACTCTAAATAAATAAATAATTAGGAGCACAAATACCCTAAAACAGTGGTTCTCAACCTGTGGGTCCCCAGGTGTTTTGGCCCACAACTCCCAGAAATCCCAGCCAGTTTACCAGCTGTTAGGATTTCTGGGAGTTGAAGGCCCAAAACATCTGGGGACCCACATGTTAAGAACTCTAAAGGTAACGGATCCTGTCTGATCTTGGAAATGAACTAGGGTTAGTACTTGAATGTGAGAACTGCAATAAATAGGAAAGATTTCAGAGGAAGGCACTGACAAAACTACCTCTTGAGTAATCCTTGCAGAAGAAAACCCTATGAAATGCAACGTGTTGACAGATGATTCAAAGATACATGCCTCCATACATTAGACCTAAGGATCCACATTTATTATCCCTCACCCTGTTTTCCCCACTTTCTCATTCATTTTGGCTTTAAGGGATGTCCTCTTTCCCCAATTTTATTCGCAATTGTAATGGAACTATTAGCTAATGTAATTAGAGATGATAGTAGTATAAAAGGAATAGGAATAAAACAGAAATATAAAATAAATTTGTTTGCAGATGACACCCTTTTATCAATGGAACATCCAATAAAACAATGGGAGAAAATTGAGGCTCATTTAACAGAATTTGGATTAATGACAGGGTTACAAATTAATTGGAACAAATCAGAAATGATGATATTTAATTATTGAGATGAAGAGATAAAAAATATAAAACAGGAGGGGAAAATTAAAATCAAAGAAACAATTAAATATTTAGGAATAAATATAACTAAAGATTTAAGAAACTTAGAAATAAATAATCTAACCAAATTAAGAAAGGAAATTGATAAGAAATTACTGGAATACAAGAAACTCAAATTATCATGGTTTGGCAGGATAGCATTAATTAAAATGAAGATATTACCCAAACTAAATTTTCTATTTAGAATGCTACCTGTAAAAATTTCAGATCAAGAAATAAAAATCTGGCAAAACATGTTAAATTCGTATTGTAATGGGAACAAAAAAGCAAGAATAAATAAAAGCTTATGGTATAATCTCAGAAAGAGGGAGGTCTTGGACTACCAAACCTCAAGTTATATTATCATTCAAATCAAATAAGATATATTGTAGAAAGTTTAGCAAAACAAAAGAGTTTGGAGTGGCTGGAAGAAGATGATAAAAAATTAGAACTGAAATTAGAATATATTTTTTATAAGGGTAATAGAGGAAAGGGTAAAAAGAAATGGTATAAAGATTTAAACAACCCTAATTTAAAAAATATTTTGGAGATTTGGGGAAATTATAAAAAAACCCTAATGTCAGGTATTTCTCCTATCATGCCAGTTCTAATGACAGAAAACTTTCCAGCAAATCTGAGAAAAGAACTTGAAGCAGAATTTAATGGAAGAGGTCTAATGAAAGTAAAAGACTGGGACTTGAAAATGGTAAATATGGATCTTATGGCACCTGGCCCATTCCTTTTTTCATTGACTGAATTCCCATTAGGAAATTGGTCAAACCAAGTAAGACTCAATACGCCCGTCAATAAGACCTTTTGTCCACCAGCAGCACTGCTATAAATTTCCGCCTTGGTCTATTATTTAAAACAGCACTGAAGCATGACATGTTCCAGGCTTTCCATAGTTGAATCTAACTAATGCATTTGCAGAGGGAAACTATTCATTCTTGCCAAAGTAATTACTCTCTTTCACTTTGAATCAATTCATTTGAAATGCGGTGCTGGAGAAGAGTTCTGCAGAGACAGCTGACTGCTAAAAACGGGCCGTGAGCAAATCAAGCCTGAGCTCTTCCTAGAAGCCAAGATGACTAAACCAAGGTTGTCATACTTTGGCCAGAAAACATGAATCAATAGAAAAAAACAATAATGATTGGAAAGGTGTTTTTTGTGTGTCAGGAGCCACTTGAGAAACTGCAAGTTGCTTCTTGTGTGAGAGAATTGGCTGTCTGTAAGGATGTTGCCCAGGAGATGCCTGGATGTTTGGATGCTTTGCCATCCTTGTGGGAGGCTTCTCTCATGTTCTCTGTTGCGCCAGCTCCACTGGCTGCCAGTCTGCTACCGGGCACAATTCAACGTGCTGGCTTTAGCCTATAAAGCCCTAAACGGTTCTGGCCCAATTTACCTGTCCAAACGTATTTCCCCTTATGAACCATATAGGACTTTAAGATCGTCCGGGGAGGCCCTGCTCTCAATCACAAGTACATTTGGCGGGGACAAGAGACAGGGCCTTCTTAGTAGTGGCCCCTCGGCTATGGAACGCCCTCCCTAAGGAGATTAGATTGGCTTCTTCACTCTTAATATTTCGGAGACAAGTTAAGACATGGTTATATGAGCAAGCATTTACAAATGCAGAGTAACTAACATAGGAATTAGAATCACTTGACAATGGAACTTGGATAATGTTTTTAAACTAGGAGACGCTGATGATAATGATGTTGGTTTTTATTGGGTTGTTGTAGGTTTTTTCGGGCTATATGGCCATGTTCTAGAGGCATTCTCTCCTGACGTTTCACCTGCATCTATGGCAAGCATCCTCAGAGGTAGTGACCTCACTACTTCTGAGGATGCTTGCCATAGATGCAGGTGAAACGTCAGGAGAGAATGCCTCTAGAACATGGTCATATAGCCCGAAAAACCTACAACAACCCAGTGATTCTGGCCATGAAAGCCTTCGACAATACATTGATTTTTATTGTTTCTATTGAGGTATTATATTGTTTTAATGCTTAATTTGTATTTTGCTATTATGTGTACTGACTTGTTGTAAACCACCTTGAGTCGCTGATAGGTTGAGAAAGGTGGTATACAAGTATAGTAAATAAATAAATAAATAAGGAGGAGCTGGAGCTGACAGAGGGAGCTCATCTGTGCTCTCCCCGGATTTGAATCTCCGACCTGTCAGTCTTCAGTCCTGCCAGCACAAGGGTTTAACCCACTGCTCCACTGGGAGCTCCTCTTGGAAGGGTAAAATGTTATTATTATTGGGTTGTTGTAGGTTTTTTCGGGCTATTGTAGGTTTTTTTGGGCTATATGGCCATGTTCTAGAGGCATGACGTTTCACCTACATCTATGACAAGCATCCTCAGAGGTAGTGAGGTCTGTTGGAACTAGGAAAATGGGTTACTATTATTATTTACTTTATTTATATCCTGCCTTTCTCTACCCTGTGGGGGACTCAAGGTGGCTTACAACATACAAAATCGAACTAAAAACATGGTTTGAATTTAAAAACATAATTAACATAATTAAAATACATTTCAATGAATCGCGTCATCCAGAGTCAGAGTCCAAGGCCATTCCATAGTCATATTGCACATTTTTCATATTAACATTTATGCACTGCTCTATTTTTCAAAAGCCTGCTCCCAGAGCCAAGTTGTGACTCTCCTTCTGAACATCAGGAGGGAGGGGGCTGCCCTGATATCTCTAGGGAGGGGATTCCACAGCTGAGGGGTCACCACTGAGAAGGCCCTATCTCTCGTCTCTACCACCTGTGCTTGAGAATAAGGTGGAAGCAAGAGCAGGGCGTCCCCAGGCGGTTACTGGAAAAGAGGGAGATGGCATTCCAGAAAACAAGAGTCAAAATATCACACACCATTCACATGATTAGGATTAGCGGCAACTTAGAATCATAGAATCAGAATCAAAGAGTTGGAAGAGACCTCATGGGCCATCCAGTCCAACCCCCTGCCAAGAAGCAGGAATATTGCATTCAAATCACCCCTGACAGATGGCCATCCAGCCCCTGTTTCAAAGCTTCCAAAGAAGGAGCCTCCACCACACTCCCTCCGGGGCAGAGAGTTCCACTGCTGAATGGCTCTCACAGACAAGATGAAATCTCCTCTCTCGTAGTTTGAAGCCATTGTTCCATTGTGTCCTAGTCTCCAGGGAAGCAGAAAGGAAGCTTGCTCCCTCCTCCTCCCTGTGGCTTCCTCTCACATATTTATACATGGCTATCATATCCCCTCTCAGCCTTCTCTTCTTCAGGCTAAACATGCCCAGCTCCTTAAGCCGCTCCTCATAGGGCTTGTTCTCCAGACCCTTGATCATTTTAGTCACCCTCCTCTGGACACATTCCAGCTTGTCAATATCTCTCTTCAATTGTGGTGCCCAGAATTGGACACAATATTCCAGGTGTGGTCTAACCAAAGCAGAATAGAGGGGTAGCATGACTTCCCTAGATCTAGACACTATGCTCCTATTGATGCAGGCAAAAATCCCATTGGCTTTTTTTGCCGCCACATCACATTGTTGGCTCATGTTTAACTTCCTAGCATTGGTACCATCATTTTCGTACCACCGTTAGCATAGTGTAATGGAGTGTGCCAGCGGTGTGAGTTCCAGTGGCCGGGTGAGAGTAATAACTGCATTACTGGTATGTCACTTTTCTTGTGGCATACCACAAGACCAGAGTGCTAAATGGAAAGGCTTTCTGAGACACTTTTCAATTCCGTAAAGTAAAAAATTTTAACAAGGAAAGAAAAAAAATCCTTCCTTTAATTGTGAACTGAGAGTGCGAGAAGAGGACAATCCTGCCTCCTGACGTCACTGGTATGCCACCACAGAAATGCCAGGTAGGTTGTGATAACATAGCACAGTCCTCAGCTATTGATTACTACTGCACACCCAAATACCTGGGAGTCACTCTGGACCGTGCCCTGACTTACAAGAAGCACTGCCTTGAACATCAAGCAAAAAGTGGGTGCTAGAAACAATATCATACGAAAGCTGACTGGCACAACCTGGGGATCACAACCAGACACAGTGAAGACATCTGCCCTTGCGCTATGCTACTCTGCTGCTGAGTATGCATGCCCATTGTGGAACACATCTCACCACACTAAAACAGTGGATGTGGCTCTTAATGAGACATGCCGCATTATCACGGGGTGTCTGCGCCCTACACCCTGGAGAAATTACACTGTCTAGCCGGTATCGCACCACCTGACATCTGCCGAGAAGTAGCAGCCAATAGTGAAAGGACCAAGGCAGAGACATCTCCAGCTCATCCCCTGTTTGGGTATCAGCCAGCACGTCAACGACTTAAATCAAGAAATAGTTTTCTAAGATCTACAGAGACACTCGCTGGAACACCTCAGCAAGCGAGAGTCCAAAAGTGGCAGGCTCAAACCCAGAACCTCAATCAATGGCTGATACCAAATGAGAGACTCCCCCCTGGGCACACAGAAGACTGGGTGACTTGGAAGGCGCTGAACAGACTGCGCTCTGGCACCACAAGATGCAGAGCCAACCTTAAGAAATGGGGCCACAAAGTGGAATCCTCGACATGCGAGTGTGGAGAAGAGCAAACCACTGACCACCTGCTGCAATGCAACCTGAGCCCCGCCACATGCACAATGGAGGACCTTCTTGCAGCAACACCAGAGGCACTCCAAGTGGCCAGATACTGGTCAAAGGACATTTAATCAACTACCAAGCTTGCAAATTCTGTGTTTTGTCTATTTGTTTGTTTGTTTTTTTGTTAAAAATGTAATACAGATGTCTGGTTGCTGATGACACGATAAATAAATAAGCTATTGATGAGTTTTGCCCATCAATAGCAGGAAAGGGCTTTGTCGCAGGCAGGTGATGGACCAGCAGTGGATATCTCATAGTATTGTACCAAAGGGACAGCCACCAAAAGTGACCATCCTGCTTCTATGCCAGTTTGCATCCTCTATACCAGGGGTCGCCAAACTTTTTAAACAAAAGGTCAGGTCACAGTCCCTCAAACTGTTGGAGGTCCGTATTATAATTTGGAAAAAAAAAAGAAGGAATGAATTGCTATACATATTGCACATATCTTATTTCTAGTGCAAAAAACACTTAAAAACAATTCAATAATTTAAATGAAGAATTTCCCATTGAAATTAGTATTTCAATGGGAAGTGTGAACCAGCTTTTGGCTGATGAGATAGTGTTGTTGTTGTTGTTGTTGTGTGCTTTCAAGTGGTTTCAGACTTAGGTTGACCCTGAGCGAGGGCCAGGTAAATGACCTTGGAGGGCCATATTTGGCCCCTGGGACTTAGTTTGAGGACCCCTGCTCTATACAATAGAGTTTTCAATCAGGGAAGCTACCTCCCTGAGTTTGTATGATCTGTCGAGAATGGAGTTACTCTCATTCACAGGCTTGCGTATGAAGCCCCCGGTGGGGCAATGGGTTAAACCTCTATGTTGGCAGGATTATTTGATTGACAGGTTGGTGATAAGTGGGGTAAGCTCCCTTTGTCAGCTCCAGCTACCCATGTGGGGTCATGAGAGAAGCCTCCCACAGGATGGTAACATCGTGTATCATGTCCCGCAGTTGATGGTGGTTGTTGGTGGCAGACCTAGCAGTTGGTGATGGAAGGATTAATGTAAGTCTTAGTTCTTAAGGGCTGAGTAATTTGTAAGTAACACTTTACAGGTAAAAGTAATTAAGAGTGGAGGCATGCAAGGCATAGGTTGCAGCTGGGTGTTACTAGATTTAAGGAGCTGTTTGTCTTATTTTGGTGGTAGATGCTGCTGGTTTCCCTACAGGTCTCTGGATTTTTGGTATCCTGACCTGTCTCCTGAACTCTTGGAACCCTGGAACTTTGAATCTTTGGACTGGCTTTTGACTATGGTATAGACTCTTGATCCCTGGACTTTGCTCATTGAACTCTTGGCATTTGACCACTGGACTGGACCCTTTGACTACAGTGTAGCATTTGCTATCAGTTTTTGTTTTATATTCTGTGGCTGAGTGCTATCTTTATGTTTTATATTTTGGATTATTAAAACAGCCAGAAAGTAAGTGCTGTTTTAATTAAACTGTTTGATACAAACTGGGAGTTTGGTTCATCTCTACCTGAATAACAAGATGAACAGGATGGTAACACATCAAAACATCCGGATGTCCCCTGGGCAACATCCTTGCAGACGGCCAATTCTCTCACACCAGAAGCAATTTGCAGTTTCTCAAGTTGCTTCTGACATGAAAAAATAAGGTTGCATTAAAATCCTTCATTCAGAGGGCCACAATAAATGGAAATCAACTTAAAATAGTTATCGACAATATCTTGGGATGCATACATTGGGTTACATCTAATGGAAGAGCCCACACAACACCCAGCCTTGACTGAATATAACCACACATGCTTACCACCCTCTGTGGCTTCTTTGACCATCACGGCGCAGTACGGATCAACCACATCTCCTTGGGAAGGCAGGTAGGGACCGCTGTCAAAGTTGGAGAGGCCAATCCGGAGAAAGGGCGACATGGTGGGCACTGCATGGGCCAGAAAGCAGACATGGATGGGATAGATTTTCAAAGCTGCCTTTGCCTTGCTGACTTTATCGCTCATGCCAAGCCGAGGCATTTAATCCAAATGCCCCTTATCCATCCCAACAGCATTTCCCTTTCTCTGATCCTCAGCTGGCTGAGTTAGCAAAAGTTTGCCACGCAACCAGGCATAGCACAAGACCGCCGCTCGATCCGTTGTCTGCTCAGCTGCATCGCCGGAGGCTCCAATGTTGGTCACCAGGCAATGGCCAGGAATAACAGCCGATTGATTTTGTCCATGCAAAAAAAAAAAAAAATCCTGAGTAGAAATAGCTCTTAAAAAAGTTCAAAATTAGATATTGGATGCTGAAAAGAAAAAAGGAGAGTATGTGCTCATTGACCCTTGCAAGGGTTAATGCAAAGTCACAAGTTGCCGCTGGCCATCGCCAGGGAAACAGACAGATCCCATGCCTTTTGCCAAATGACACTGCAAAGTGACTGCTTGGTAGACTGCACGGTTCAACATGATGCTGTCAAGTGTTAAATGCGCTATTTATATACAGGAGGGAAATGAAGCTGACAGAGCCTTTGGGAAATCGCCCCTCTGTAGCAGAAAATAAGATGGCACAGTAACAAAAGAATGGCCAGCCTTTGGATCCTTTGTAGAGCCACCAAAATGATTTATACAGAGGCAGGTCAGTTTGGTGCAACAGAAAAAAGCAGAACGCTACAGCACTTTAAGCACTCGCAACTTTTTTATGCAACCAACTATGAAATGAATGAGAGCAGCAAGATCAGAAATGAAACACTTTTAAAGCAGCATGACCAACTTTTCACTTATTATTTTGGACATGAGTTCATTCAGCATTTCTTTATTGGATTTATAGGGTGCTTTTCTTCTAGAGCCAGGATCTAAGCAGGCTAAGTGAGACTCAAGTCCCCCTAATGAACCAACATATATTCTCCATCTAGAGCAGTGTTTCTCAACCTGGGGGTCGGGACCCCTGGTGTGATCGTGAGAGGTTGTCAGAGGGGTCATCAAAGACCATTAGAAAACACAGTATTTTCTGTATTGTCGAAGGCTTTCATGGCTGGAATCACTAGGTTCTTGTGGGTTTTTTCGGACTATAGAGCCATGTTCTAGAGGCATTTCTCCTGACGTTTCGCCTGCATCTATGGCAAGCATCCTCAGAGGTAGTGAGGTCTGTTGGAATTAGGACAATGGGTTTATATATCTGTGGAATGGCTGGGGTGGGGCAAAGAGCTCTTCTCTGCTGGAGCTAGGTGTGAATGTTTCAACTGACCACCTTCATTAGCATTTGAAGGCCTGGCTGAGCCTGGGAAAATCTTTTGTTGAGAGGTGTTAGGATGTGCCTGGTTGTTTTTTCTTTATTTACTGTTATAATTTTAGATTTTTTTAAATACTGGCAAGCCAGATTTTGTTCATTTTCATGGTTTCTTCCTTTCTGTTGAAATTGTCCACATGCTTGAGGATTTCAATGGCTTCTCTGTGTAGTCTGACATGGTGGTTGTTGGTGTGGTCCAGCATTTCTGTGTTCTCAAATAATATGCTGTGTCCAGGCTGGTTCATCAGGTGCTCTGCTATGGATGACTTCTCTGGTTGAAGTAGTCTGCAGTGCCTTTCATGTTCCTTGATTCGTGTCTGGGCAATGCTGCGTTTGGTGGTCCCTATGTAGACTTGTCCACAGCTGCATGGTATACAGTAGACTCTATAGACCCACCAAGAAAATCCAACAAATGCTACGTTCAGCAAAGGACAAGAGGGATCCTCTCACCTCTGCAGGAGTCTGCCATATACCATGCAGCTGTGGACAAGTCTACATAGGGACCACCAAAGACAGCGCCCAACACGAATCAAGGAACATGAAAGGCACTGCAGACTAACTCAACCAGAGAAGTCAGTCATAGCAGAGCACCTGATGACCAACCTGGACACAGCATATTATTTGAGAACACAGAAATGCTGAAATCCACACAACCACCATGTCAGACTACACAGAGAAGCCATTGAAATCCACAAGCATGTGGACATTTTCAACAGAAAGGAGGAAACCATGAAAATGAACAAAATCTGGCTACCAGTATTAAAAAAACTCTAAAATTACAACAGCAAACAGCAGAGAGGAAACAACCAGGCACATCTTAACACCTCTCAACAGAACATTTTCCCAGGCTGAGCCAGGCCTTCAAATGCTAATGAAGGTGGTCAGCTGAAACATTCACACCTAGCTTCAGCAGAGAGCTCTTTGCCCCACCCAGTCATTCCACAGATATATAAACCCATGTTCCTAGTTCCAACAGACATCACTATCTCTGAGGATGCTTGCCATAGATGCAGGCGAAACGTCAGGAGAGAATGCCTCTAGAACATGGCCATACAGCCCGAAAAAACCCACAAGAACCTAGTGATCGTGGGAGTTCAGTGTGCCAAGTTTGATTCAATTCCATCATTGGTGGAGTTCAGAATGCTCTTTGAGTGTAGATGAACTATAAATCCCAGCAACTACAACTCCCAATTGTCAAGGTCTATTTTCTCCAAACTCTACCCATATTCACATTTGGGCATATTGAGTATTCATGTCCAGATCCATCATTGTTTGAGTCCACAGTGCTCTCTGGATGTAGGTGAACTACAACTCCCAAACTCAAGGTCAATGCCCACCAAACGCTTCCAGTATTTTCTGTTGGTCATGGGAGTTCTGTGTGCCAAGTTTGGTTCAATTCTATCATTGGTGGAGTTAGGAATTGCAGGAGTTGAAGTCCAAAACACTTGGAGGGCCAAAGTTTGCCCATGCCTGTTGTAAATGCATCCTGTGCCAGACAGGCTACTAACATTTCCACGTCACCTCTTTTTCCAGAACTTAAAGGCTGCTCCTGCCAGCACTTTCCACCTGCAAGTGCCATCCATCCAGAAAGCAAACTGTCTGTCCTCTAATTACAAAACAGCCTCAGCTAGGATGGAAAGTGTCCGGTTGCACAGGAGGAGGATTCTCACATTGCGCCATTAGCATTTGGTGCTGCTCGCTTCAACTCTCCCGAAATGGCCTGTGACTCATTGGCTAGGTTTCACTTACAGAAACCCTCTCTTAAAAATACAAGACAGATCACGGCTCAGGCCTCTCCACTTGTTGTAGGCATGCAAAGTGAAACTGAAGCCTCTCTCATGGGCTGCTTCCTTGTGAAAACAGAACAGAATGTGGGGAAAGTTCTTCTTTTGGACTACTAACAAAAATCAGAATCCCCTAATCATGCTGAGTTGGGAATTATGGGGACGTGGAGCACAAAACCCTCCCTAAATCTTGGTTGCTGTAAGGTTTCCAGGCTATATGGCCATGTTTATTTATTTATTATTGATTTATTTACTGTATTTGTATACCACCCTTCTCAGCCCTCAGGCGACTCAGGGTGGTTTACAATGGCAATGATTTGATGCCCAAAAACACAATAAAACATTTAAAAACATTAACACATAATATAAAACCATAACAAGAATATTAAAACATAGATCATTTGCGTCTCTTAATAAAAAACATTGTCCCATCTCGTCATCCAGTCGTTCCAATTCCTATGTCTTTCACCTTGCATTTTCAAATGCTTGCTCAAACAACTAAGTCTTGACTCTCTTCCGAAATGTTAAGAGGGCGGGGGCCGATCTAATGTCCCCAGGAAGGGTGTTCCATAGCTGAGGGGCCACCCCTGAGAAGGCCCCGTCTCTCGTCCAACCCCTCTTGGAAGGGGGTTGGACTGGAGGGCGGACGAGGTCTCTTCCAACTCTATGCTTCTATGACTCTATGAAAGGATTCCCCCAGGCACTAACAAGCCACACCTTAAAACTGTCAGGCCATCAAATGCTAATCAAGGTGGCGAATTGAAACATTCACACTAGCCTCCAACAGAGAAGAGTTCTTTCTCCCACCCTGGATTTTCCACAGATATATAAACCCAATTTTCCTAGTTTCCAACAGACCTCACAACCTCTGAGGATGCCTGCCATAGATGCAGGTGAGAGGTCAGGAGAGAATGCCTCAACAACATGGCCATACAGCCTGAAAAACCTACACCAAGCCTCCTGTTCCTTGGGTTTTTTGGTGCTGGATCTACACTGTCATATAATGCACCCAAATGAAGCAGAGAGTGTTTGAGGACCTGGACATCTGTAGAGATACCAAGGTGCTTGTCTATAAAGCTACTGTCCTCTCAACCCTGCTATAAGCCTGCGAGACATGGACTGTCTACAGACCATGCAACTCCTGGAACGATTCCATCAGGCTGCCTCTGGAAAATCCTGCAAATCACTTGGGAAGACAAGTGGACATCAGCGTGCTGGAAGAAGCAAAGACCACCAGCATTGAAGCGATGGTCCTGCCATCAACTCCGCTGGCCGGCCACGTTGTCCAATGCCTGACCACCGTCTCCCAAAGCAGTTGCTCTACTCTGAACTTAAGAATGGAAAACGGAACGTTGGTGGACAGGAAAAGATATTTAAAGATGGGCTCAAAGCCAACCTTAAAAACTCTGGCATAGACACTGAGAACTGGGAAGCCCTGGCCCTTGAGCTCCAGCTGGAGGTCAGCTGTGACCAGCAGTGCTGCAGAATTTGAAGAGGCACGAATGGAGGGCGAAAGAGAAAAATGTGCCAAGAGGGCGCGTCAAGCCAACCCCGACTGGGACCGCCTCCCACCTGGAAACCAATGCCCTCACTGTGGGAGAAGATGCAGGTCAAGAATAGGGCTCCACAGCCACCTACGAATCCACAGGGAAACCCATCATGGAAGACCATCTTACTCATCCAACGAGGGATCGGCTAAGCAAGTAAGTAAGTAAGTATAATGCAGCTTGAAATTTCCAGCAGGTGTTCCATAAAGAATTGCACAGGAGGACCGAGAGATTCCCTCAGAGACCATATTAATCAAATCTGTGAAAGAACCAAATGTACAAAAATTAAGCCCACCCTTCCCAGTAGGCTCAGGCAAAAACAAGTGCCTTCAACCTCTCTTAGCTAGTTTGTTCTTCCTCATTAATAACTTTTGCCGTTATTATCATGTTGATGCGGGATGGTTGGGGCCGGCAATCCAGCCCATTTACTTTGGGGATAAGAGGCACCTCTTTCCCTTCAAACCCACCAGCGGCATCTGCCTGTGCTGATAGTTGTGAACACAACACTGAAGTGAGTACAAATACGCCTGTGGTTGGTGCAGGAAGCTCGCCCGCCCGTGTGTGATGTTTCAGGAAATCGAACTGTTTCAATGAAACAAGAAGAAATGCCAAAACCAGAGCGTGAATGTTTGATACATTTTTTGTTTGTGAAATATGAAGGGCGAGGGGAACTGTGATAGCGTGGCGATCCGGCTTCTTTGTCATGGCCCCAACTATACAAGGTGGAAACCCATCACCAAGAAATGATGCAATAAACCAAGACCAGAATGCTAAATGGAAAGCCACATTGAATCCTAGGGAAATGGAATGGTTTGGAATATCAAATTGAATCAAGGAACATGAAAGGCGATGCATACTACTTCAACCAGAGAAATCAGCCATAGCAGAGCACCTGATGAACCAACCTGGACACAGCATATTATTTGAGAACACAGAAATACTGGACCACTCTCACAACCACCATGTCAGACTACAGAGAAGCCATTGAAATACACAAGCATGTGGACAATTTCAACAGAAAGGAGGAAACCATGAAAATGAACAAAATCTGGCTACCAGTATTAAAAACTCTAAAATTACAACAGCACAACAGAGAGGAAACAAACAAGGACATCTAATCACCTCTCAACAAAAGTTTGCTCCAGGCACTGTCAGGCCATTATATGCTAATCAAGGTGGTCAGTTGAAACATTCACACCTAGCTCCAGCAGACAAGAGTCCTTTGTCCCACCCTGGTCATTCCACAGATATATAAACCCTTTTTCCTAGTTCCAACAGACCTCACTACATCTGAGGATGCTTGCCATAGATGCAGGCGAAACGTCAGGAGAGAATGCCTCTAGACCATGGACATATAGCCCGAAAAAACCTACAATCCAAAGATGATGATGATGATGATGATGATTAAAAACAGTGCAGTGTGATGTACATCTCTGCATCGACTCCAATGAGAGTAACACCTAGGGTGCATTTGCACTGCATAATTAAAGCAGTTTCATCATGTCAGTCTACACAGAGAAGCCACTGAAATCCACAAGCATGTGGACAATTTCAACAGAAAGGAGGAAACCATGAAAATGAACAAAATCTGGCTACCAGTATTTTAAAAAAACTCTAAAATCAGGACAGTAGATAAAGAACAACACTAAAAACCCCAGGGGAATTCCAGAGAGGAAACAATCAGGGCCAGCTAACACTTCCCAACAAAGGATTCTCCCAGACAGGAAGCAGCCACCTCTGAGGATGCAGAGAGGAAACAACCAGGCACAGATTAACACCTCCCAGCAAGAGATTTTCCCAGGCTCAGACAGGCCTTCAAATGCTAATGAAGGTGATCAGCTGAAACATTCACACCTAACTGCAGCAGGGAAGAGCTCCTTGCCCCACCCCAGCCATTCCACAGATATATAAACCCATTTTTCCTATTTCCAACAGACCTCACTACCTCTGAGGATGCTTGCCATAGATGCAGGCAAAACGTCAGGAGAAATGCCTCTAGAACATGGCTCTATAGCCCGAAAAAACCCACCAGAACCTAGTGATTCCAGCCATGAAAGCCTTCGACAATACATTAATTGCTTTTAATTGAGAGATGTATGTGTGTGTGTGTGTGTATGTATATATGTGTGTGTGTGTGTGTGTGTGTGTGTGTGTGTATATATATATATATATGGGGCATCGAATTGTGTCGGTTCTGTATGCCACCCTGAGTAGCCTTTGGGCTGAAATGGGCAGGATAAAAACGACGTAAATAAATAAATAAATAAATAAATAAATGCTAATCAAGGCGATTAATTACAACATTTCCTCCAACAGACAAGAGTTAGTTGTCTGTTTAGTTTCCAATATACCTCACAACCTCTGAGAATGCCTGCCATAGATACAGGCGAAACGTCAGGAGAGAATGCTTCTAGAACATGGCCATACAGCCCGAAAAATCTACAACAACCCAGTGATTCTAGCCATGAAAACCTTCAACAATACAATAAGGATGTATTGTTTGCTTATGAAGATTCAAACCTGACGAAAGAAGATCTCTTCTCTTTGAGAAGAACTTTGATGAAGGAGATCCCGTCATTCCTCAGTATAATTGGCACAATGGACAAGCCTCTTATTAGGAAGTTTCTCCAAAAGTTCAGCTGAGAACTTCCTTTCTTGTAACTTCAACTCATTATTTCTTGTAATGCCCTTAAGCATTGTTATATTTATGTGCAAGTAAAAGTAAGATACGGTTTAGAGCTTCCAGTTATGAGCATCCTCTGAATATTTTCTGGAAAGAGAGAGACCAAAATAAATATTGGTTGAGTATACCTTATCCAAAATGCTTGGGGCCAGAAGTGTTTTGGAGTTTGGATTTTTGGGGGATTTTGGAGTACAGTATATGCATGATTATATATCTTGAAGCGGGAACGCAGGTGTAAACTCCAATTTCATTTATGTGTCATATACATCTCATATATATAGACTGAAGGCAATTTTATGCACAGCATTTTAAATAACTTTGTGCATGAAATAAAGTTTGTGTACATTGTATAATCAGAAATCAAAGGTGTCAGAATCTCAACCATCCATGTGGACAATTTTGGAATTCCAGATATTGCTTTACATATGCACAAAATAAAAATAAAATCTGAAATATAGAACACTTCCAGTCCCAAGCATTTTTGATAAGGGATGTTCAACTTATATCCTCCTTAAAGTACAGCCTTTGGAGATAAACAAAGTTCAAAAATCATTAAACAAACCCAAGAAATTGGTGGAATTCAACTATTCCTGTAACCCAAGGTGGGACTGAGGCATGAAAAAGAGGTGAAATAGAAAATGCTTGCCTGCCTTCTCAGTTTAAGGTGTCTGAGCAATTTGCGCACCTGAGGCCAAAACAACCACAAAGACCTCTCCCTGCCAATTAAAAAAAGTTTAATAATTAACCATTTATTTTGCTTTTTACAGCTCTAAAAATTGTCTGCCTGCGGTGGAATTTCCACTTTGCCTAATGGCCCAACATATAATGGGAAAACTTTGGCTAAAAAAAGAAAACGGAAATGGTTTCCCTTCAAGTCAAAGAGGTTGGTGCAAACCAGTCAATGCAATACGTGGTAATATGCACACCATAATAATAAAAAATCTCTAAAATGGCCTACGGTCTCAGAAGTTAGGCCAACTTACCAGGGAAAACATCAATCTAGTGTATTCCTGCCCCTTTTAAAAATTGAACCAACTGAATGCTCTACTGAATGCAGGTGGAGAAGCTTTTTTATGACATGGCTTCAAACTACAGGAAAGGAGATTCCACCTGAACATTAGGAAGAATTTCCTAACTGTGAGAGCTGTTCAGCAGTGGAACTCTCTGCCCTGGAGTGTGGCGGAGGCTCCTTCTTTGGAAGCTTTTAAACAAAGGCTGGATGGCCATCTGTCAGGGGTGCTTTGAATGTGTCTTTCCTGCTTCTTGGCAGAATGGGGTTGGACTGGATGGCCCATGAGGTCTCTTCCAACTCTATGAGCCTTTGATCTATGACATAAAGCACAACATAATTCTAAGCTACATCAATAGGAGTGTAGTGTTGAGGTCAAAAACGTCATAGTCCCACCTAGACTTCTCCTGGATTATTCTATCCATTTCATGGATATTGCAAAGCTGGAAGGTGTCCAGAGAAGGGCGACCCAAATGGCCAAGTTCAAGTTCTCTTTATAATGGTCAATGACCAGCTCATGGGAAGAGGGACAAAATGGTCAAATGTTTGGAAGCCATACCCAATGAGGAGCGGCTGAGAGACCTGGGTATGTTGTAGGTTTTTTTGGGCTATATGGCCATGTTCTAGAGGCATTCTCTTCTGACGTTTCGCCTGCATCTATGGCAAGCATCCTCAGAGGTAGTGAGGTCTGTTGAAGCCTTCGACAATACATCGGACCTGGGTATGTTTTGCTTGGAGAAAAGAGGGCTGAGAGAAGGGGACATGAGAGCCAAGTTTAAATATTTGATGTCACCTTGAGAAAGGGTAAGCTTTTTTTCCTGCTGTTCTGGAGACTACGACACAATGGAGCAATGGGTTCACACTGCAGGAAAAAAGAATCCTCCTAAACATTAGGAAGAACGTCTTGAGGGTAAGGACTATTTGACAGTGGAAGACATTGCCATGGATTGTGGTGGAGTCTCCTTCTCTGGAGGCTTTAAAGCAGTGGGATTTGATTGTGTATTCCTTCATGGCAGAAGGGGATCGGAATGGATGACTCTTGGAGTCTCTTCCAATTCTATGATTCTATGATGACAGATTAAAATGTTAAAGGGATAGCTACATGAGGAAGGTTCTGAAATAGGCAATGCTGCTGCTGAACTTTCAAGAGCTGGGCCAAGAGGAATGTTTGGGAAGTTACACCTTGTGCCAACGAGAGCTGCCCTAGGACAGGAGAAAGAGGCTGTTATTAGAAACAAGAGCTCGATGCTATGAGAAAATAGCATGCCTGCAAATACCTAGGAGAGTTTGCAGCAGTTTGCAAAATTTTGTCTTCTGCCAGGTTAATGGAGGAAAGTTCTGAGAGTACCTTGGACTGCGAGAAGATCTCACCAGTCCATCCTCCAGGAAATAAAGCCCGACTGCTCATTGGAGGGAAGGATACTAGAGACAAAGCTGAAGTACTTTGGCCACATCATGAGGAGACAGCAAAGCCTAGAGAAGACAATTATGCTGGGGAAAGTGGAAGGTAAAAGGAAGAGGGGCCGACCAAGGGCAAGAGGGATGGATGGCATCAGGCCCGTAGCCAGGATTTCGTTTCGGGGGTGGGGTGTGTGTGTGAATTTTTTTCAGGGAGGGTTTCCGGGGGGGGGGGAGTTTCGGGGGGGGGGCTGAGTCTGAGTGAAAGAGGGTCTAGCCTAGCAAACCTTTTGTATCATTACCCCAATACCCCCATGCATATGGGATATATTGAGTATGGTGATCAGATCATGATATGAATAAACATAACAGTTTAAATAATGCACCAGTAAGGCCTTTTCGAGAACCATCATGAGAATTTCGGGGGGGGGGAGGGGGGGCTGACTCGCAGTATGCCTGGATGGCATCCTTGAAGTGACTGGACTGACCTTGAAGGAGCTGGGGGTTGTGAAGGCCGACAGGGAGCTCTGGCGTGGGCTGGTCTATGAGGTCACGAAGAGTCGGAGATGACTGAACGAATGAACAACAAAGCCAGGTTAATCAAAGGCAAAGTATGGTCATGTCCCAGAAGCATTCTCTCCTGACGTTTCGCCTGCATCTATGGCAGGTGAATGAACAAAATCTGACTACCAGTATTAAAAAAACTCTAAATTCATAACAGTAAATAAAGAACAACACTAAAAAAAGAAACAATCAGGGCCAGTGAATCACTTCCCAAAAAAGGATTCCCCCAGGCAGTAAGAAGCCATACCTTGAAACTGCTAGGCCATTAATTGCTAATCAAGGTGCCCAACTGAAACATTCACACCTACCTCCAAAAGACAAGAGTTCTTCCTCCCACCCTAGACATTGCACAGATATATAAACCTCACTTGCCTAGTTTCCAACAGACCTCACAACCTCTGAGGATGCCTGCCACAGATGTAGGCGTAACGTCATGAGACAATGCTTCTGGAACATGGCCAGACAGCACGGAAAACTCAGAACAACCTAGTGATTTCGGCCATGAAAGCCTTCGACAATACAATAAATGTCAAAGTACTTTAGCATTTTGAATTCAGTTTGCAACATAGAATCATAGCAGGGGGTTAGGCCATCCGGTCCAACCCACTGCCAAGAAGCAGGAAAATCACATTCAGTACACCCCCAATTGAAGAAAGCTGAGAATAAGAAAGGGAAAGTGGGAGAAGAGGAGAGCAACTGGGATGGCAGATGATTAACTGGGACTGTCCTGACCAAATTGGGACAGACGGAGGGTATAGCACAGCAATGGTGAACAGTAGGAAACCAAATAATAAAATTACAAGACTGGGTAGCCACTTGATGAAGAAATACAATGGCCCACTCTGTTCCTGCAACTTTAAGGTGTCCTTGTGACCTGCAGAAAGAAATGTGCCCCCTTCGGTATGCAGGAAAATCTTCTGTCACTTTCTCCTTGTTGCAGATCCGATTACGGTTCATGCCAGAGCCGAGGATCATATTTAAATATTGACACTCCCAGTGAATGAAGACTGGCAAAAAAGTAGTCCAAAATTGAAGCAAAAAAGTAATCCAGAAGGAGTTTTTTGGAAAAGTAATCCAGAAGGAGTTTTTGCGAAAGTGTGGAGAAGCAGGGTAAAATGGCAAGTGTTTCCATCTCGGGGAGAAAGTGCCACTGGTTTGGACAGGTCAGGGGTTCCCCATCCAGCCTCAATGTCTCAACCATACTGTCTCCAATTGTTTAGTTGTTACCTTGGCTCCTTCTCCCCATTTGTCCCCAAGGTGTCTCCTTACCTGTTCTCCAGGCTGAGGCCTCCTGCCCTGTTTCTTGCCTTTGCCGCAGTTCAACCGGAGTCTTTCTCAAGGAGCCTGCCTCGGTTGGTCGTGGTGGCTGGGGATGCAGCTGCTGCTCTCACTCAGCCACCCACACACCCACCCGCCATCGCCTCCTCCATGGCTGTCACTGCTTCAGAGGAGACACACAGCCTTGTCTCAGCTTGCCAAGACACCAGCAAGCGAGGGGCTTCCTTCTACAGAGGGTGCGGAAAAGAACCATGCGCCTCTCCCTAAACCACAGCCACCGAGCTCTAGACTTCCTTCTAGTGCAGTGTTTCTCAACCTTCCTACTGCCCTGAACCCTTAATACAGTTCCTCATGTTGTGGTGACCCCCCAATCATCAAATTATTTCCTTTGCTACTTCATAACTGTAATTTTGCTACGGTTATGAATTATAATGTAAATATCTGATATGCAGGATTATTTTAATCCATTGGACCAAATTTGGCACAAACACCCGATACGCCCAAATTTGAATACTGGTGGAGTTGGGGAGGGGGTTGATATTGTCATTTGGGAGTTTTAGTTGTTGGGATTTATAGTTCACCTACAATCAAAGAGCATTCTGAACTTCACCAATGATGGAATTGAACCAAACTTGACACACAGAATTCCAATGATCAACAGAAAATACTGGTGTGGTTTGTTGGACACTGACCTTGAGTTTTGGAGTTGTAGTTTTATGTTGACCTAATTATCCTAAAGGTACCAGAGCCTTTCTGATTTTGGAAGCTAAACAGGGCCAGTCTTAGATAATACTTGAATGGGAGACCAGCAAGGGCTCTTGCATGCTATATTTCAGAGGAAGGAACTGGCAAAATCACCTCTGAATACTCTCTGCCTAAGAAAAACCTATGAAGTTGCCATAATCACCTCCCAACAATGCTAATCACTCCCAACAAAGGATTCCCCCAGGCAGTAAGAAGCCAGATCTTGAAATTGCTAGGCCATTAAATGCTAATCAAGGTGGCCAATTGCACCATGCACACCTACTTCAAAAAGAGTTCTTTCTCCCACCGTGGACATTCCACAGATATATAAACTCAATTTTCCTAGTTTCCAACAAACCTCACAACCTCTGAGGATGCCTGCCATAGATGCAGGCAAAATGTCAGGAGATAATGCTTCTGGAACATGGCCGTACAGCCCCGAAAACTCACAACAACCCAAAATTGCCATAAGGTGACATGAAGGCACTTGCACAAAAGTCTTCACAAAAGGACAGCTTCAGGCCTCTTGGATAACCTCCGTTCCAGGGCAAAGCGAGGCCAGACTAGATGCCCTTTGGGGGACTCTCCTTCTCACCCTTCTAAGATTATTCAATAATTCCCACCACCACCACAGCCACTGGGATCGTGTGCCCTCTGCCCAGGACATGGGTGACCTAGGAGGGAGGCATATCACAACAACAATAATAGAATGTGTGTGTGTGTGTGTGTATATATAGTATCCACATAATAAAATTCTCTTGGGGAATGTCACTACAACTTCCAGAACCCCCCAGCAAGGTCTCCCATCTCACAATGAGGATTTCTTGAAAGAGGTTATGCCATTGTCCATCCATCCGGACCAGGTGCTTTGTGAGATTTCAGCTCTTTAACCTCCGCCATAATAACAACAATGATGTATAACCCACCTCTCCTTCTTGCTCAAGACAATGTACAACTGGGCTAAAACAGAGAGAGAGTTGATAAACTCTCAATGCTAAAACAGATGAACCCATTGTTAAGACTTAAATTTAACTTAAATGTTCATTTTTAACTGTATCTTGTTAACACGCCAAATTGTTGCCTATCTGTAAGCCACCTTGAGTCCCCCTCAGGGTCGAGAAAGGTGTGATGTAAATTTAGTAAATAAATAAAAATATTCATAGAGTGGGCCTTTGGTATCCGCTGGGGTTTTGTTTTAGGAGATGCCAACATTTGTGGATGCTCAAGTCCCATTATGTACAATGGTAGAGTAAAATAATGCTCCTTACATCAAATAGAAAAACCAACCATTTCAATTTGCTTCTGAAAATATTGTAAGAAGCAATAGCAGCAGAAATAAACTAAAGGGCTCTATCTGGTGGCAGGATCCTGCTACGGCAATAGAATGACATGATCTTAGAGTGCCAAGACAGTTGGAGGAATATCATCCTTGAAAGGTGCAGTCAGATGGCACAAGAGAATTGAATGTTTCATCCTCCTCCTCCTCTTGATGTTAAACAGGCTCGCCATTATCACTGAGGATAGTGGCACAGTGGAATAATAATCACAATAATAATAACAGATAGACCACTCTATATTGAGGTCTAACTCCTCCAGTATGACTCCATGGCAAACTTCCAGAAAGACCATGTTAATAAAAGGTGCAATTAATCAAGTCCATAAAAACTAAATCTACAAATGCAGAGGGCTGACACTACTGGCATTTTCACAGGTTTTCCTCCTTCTGTGTCCAGTCTTTTTGTGTCATATCTCAGGTTTCCCTTCATCCCTTGTGTCCTTCCTTTCCACTGATCAAAGAAATTGCATTATATGGTCAGTTTAGATCTATACACAGGCAGTCCCTGAGTCTAAAAAGCCCTAAATGGTTCCAGCCCAACTTACCTATCCAAACGTGTCTCCCCTTATGAACCTTCCAGGAATTTAAGATCATCTGGGGAGGCCCTGCTTTTGGTCCCACCTGCCTCACAGGTGTGTTTGGCGGGGATGAGAGATAGGGCCTTTTCAGTGGTGTCCCCTTGGCAGTGGAACTTCCTTCCTGAGGATATTAGATCACTCCCTCCCTCCTGACCTTTAGGAAAAGAGTGGAAACCTGGCTCATCAAGCTTTTGGAAGCTCATTGTAACCAGACAACTCAGTATTTTGAACGAATATGGAATGTCTTAATGATGCAAATGGACATAATCATAATCATCATCATCACCATCATCATCATCATCATCGTCATCATCATCATCTTTTATTTATACCCCACTACCATCTCCCGCAGGACTCGGTGTGGCTTACAAGAGGCCGAACCCAAATACATCATAAAACATAACAACAACAATACAACTATTAATAACTCATAACAAAGCAAAACAATACAATAATGACATGACGCATTTAAAAACCTGTGGCAGGGCCAACTGTAAGGATTAAAATTTAAAATGCTGGGTATGTCCAGGTGAAATAGGATGGATATTTTAGGGATCGGTGGACGTGCAGACAGTTCTAAATCTCTCGTAAAGTACATTCGGGACATATTGCTTGGGATTCCTGTTCTGGGAACGCACACTGGAACATCCATGTTTTCAAGCTCCTTCTAAAGACTGCCAACGTTGGGGCCTGTCTGATGTCCTTGGGGAGGGAGTTCCAGAGTCGTGGGGTCACCACCGAGAAGGCCCTGTCCCTCATTCCCACCAATCGTGCTTGCGATGGAGGTAGGATCGTGAGTAGGGCCTCTCCAGATGAACGAAGAGTCTAGTAGATATAATGTCTGACTTCAAAATTGATTGACATGGATTGATTGACATGGATTTTTACCCAGAAGTCACTGATTTTTTATAGTTTTAAACTGTTTCTATTATGAAATTTTTATGCTGGGGAAAGTGGAAGGTAAAAGGAAGAGGGGCTGACCAGGGGCAAGATGGATGGATGGCATCCTTGAAGTGACTGGACTGACCTTGAAGGAGCTGGGGGTGGTTACGGCCGACAGGGAGCTCTGGCGTGGGCTGGTCCATGAGGTCACGAAGAGTCGGAGACGACTGAACGAATGAACAACAACATTATGAAATTTATTATGTGATTTAACCTGTTTTGAATGATGTATTTATTTGTGTTCAACATCTAATTGTTGCAAGTTTGTACATTGCCCTGAGTTACCTTCGGGCTGAAAAGGGTGGGATAAACGAGCAGCAGCCAGGATGTTGACTGGCGCTCCCTACAAAGAGAGGTCAACCCTCCTGTTCAGGGAGCTCCACTGGCTGCCGTTTATCTACCGAGCCCAATTTAAGGTGCAGGTGCTTACCTACAAAGCCCTGAACGATTTGGGACCAGCCTACCTGCGTGACCACATCTCCGTCTACGAACCCACACGCTCACTACGTTCATCTGGAGAGGTCCTGCTCGTGATCCTGCTGGCGTCGCAAGCACGTTTGGTGGGGACACGAGACAGGGCCTTTTCCGTGGTGCCCCCCGGTCTCTGGAACACTCTCCCCAAAGATCTTAGACAGGCCCCTACATTGGCAGTCTTCAGAAAGAACTTGAAGACCTGGCTGTTCCGATGTGCCTTTCCCGAATAGGAAACTTTCCATTACCAAGTCCCACAAGCACTTTATTAAAGCCAAGATCGCCGCACACTGCACACTGCACTTGTCCATAAGCCTTATTTCCACCTGTCACATCAGCACTTTTAACCCTTGTACCCTTACTCTGGCCCGGCCCAGTTTTATTGTGTGTTAATGGATTGTTCATTGCTTGTTGTTTTAGATTGCTTTAATTATTTTAATTTGCTTAGGTTTGTATTGTTGTATTGTTGTTGAGGCCTTGGCCTTTGTAAGCCGCATCGAGTCCTGCGGGAGATTCTAGCGGGGTACAAATAAAGTTTAATAATAATAAAATGTAGTAAATAAATAATAAAATAAATAAAATACATACAAATATCCAACTTACAAATGACTCATAGTTAAGAACAGGAGTGAGACAACTGAAAGTGAAGAAATCTCTCCCTTGGAAGAGAAATTCATTCTTGAAAAGAGATATCATGGGGAAAAGCTTTTTCACCAATCCTTGTTTATACAACAAGCCCATTTTTTTTCCAAAATCCACAGTCACAGGGATAGAAAGTGCCATCCAAAGCTAAAAGCAAGCAAGCAAGAAAGAAAGATACGGCTGGAGTTGCACTTAAGAAATGTACCTATTCCTACTAGCTAACAAATTCAATTTATGATCAAACCTACAGAACCTAACTTGGGAATTGCATGTAATACTGTTCAATTTTGAAGTCAGGCATTATATCCACTAGACTTGTATCTAAATTCAAACCTCAGTCTCCTGACTCAACAAAATGAAGGGTAGCCTTCTAGATGTTACTATATCACAACTCCCATCAGGCTTAGTCATGGTGCCTACTGATGAGGAATACAGGAGTTGTAGTCCAGCATCTGGAGGGTCACATACAATGACACAGTGGGCCAGAGTCAGCCCATGGTCCTTGGGTTTGACATGTGATGTAGATGAACCCCCAGACTTGCTAATTTTCTACATATAGGACTTAAACAAATCTGAAAGGAGGACATTTGGACATGCTGTCTACTATCAGGAACATATAGTGATCCAGTCCCTGGAAGCTTTGCTATTCATTTAGATCAATTTAAACACACCATCCGTCGCTGCTGACTTTTGTATAAACTGCTTCAGAGGATCTTAGCAAATTAGCAGTTTAATTTGACTGATTGTTCATTAGTCTCAAGCCGTGAAGCGATGGCAAAGATGCTAAGCGATGCTGTCTATGTGGAGAAAGGGTGAGTTTAAAGGGACTTTGTTGTTTAATGAGGAGATAATTGATACCAGAGCCCTGAGTGATAAGCCCTGTCCATGGTAATTGTTTTTCCATTCAGGCGAGTGCCGCTTCCGTTAGCAGGCTGCTCAGACATCCAGTTGTCACTGTGGATTTAAACAAGGAAGCATCCCTTGCCACGTTTCAGGGACTGCTAATTTTATCCGAGCAATTATTTAATTGCCGCTGTTTCAAGTGTATTCAGATATCACATGCAGAAACGTTAAAAAAATCTGAAAAGCTTGGATGGAGACAATGCTCTGTTGGGTTATTGTAGGTTTTTTTGGGCTATATGGCCATGTTCTAGAGGCATTCTCTCCTGACGTTTTGCCTGCATCTATGGCAAGCATCCTCAGAGGTTGTGAGGTCTGTTGGAACTAGGAAAGTGGGTTTATATATCTGTGGAATGACCAGGGTGGGACAAAGAACTCTTGTCTGCTGGAGCTAGGTGTGAATGTTTCAACTGACCACCTTGATTAGCATTTGATGGCCTGGCTGTTATTTGGTGTGGCTTGTTAGTGCCTGGAGCAATCTTTTGTTGAGAGGTGATTAGATGTCCCAGATTGTTTCCCTTCTGTTGTTTTTCTGTTGTAATTTCTGGCCATGAAAGCCTTCGACAATGTTCTGTTGTTTAATTGTCTTACTGTTTCGGAGACAGGAAAAAACTCATTAGTTCTTATCATTCTCATTTGATAGGAACACACCTCAATTAATCCTCAGCTGTCCCAATAGGAGGGAGCGAACTTGTTTCCTGTTGCCCTGGAGACTAGGACGTAGAGCAATGGTTTCAAACTACAGGAAAGGAGATTCCACCTGAACATGAGGAAGAACTTCCTGACTGTGAGAGCCGTTCAGCAGTGGAACTCTCTGCCCCAGAGTGTGGTGGAGGCTCCTTCTTTGGAAGCTTTTAAACAGAGGCTGGATGGCCATCTGTCAGGGGTGATTTGAATGCAATATTCCTGCTTTTTGTCAGGGGGTTGGACTGGATGGCCCATGAGGTCTCTTCCAACTCTATGATTCTATTCTATGAATGTATCAAGGCAGATTTTTTTTGTCGTGTCAGGAGCGACTTGAGAAACTGCAAGTCGCTTCTGGTGTGAGAGAATTGGCCGTCTGCAAGGACGTTGCCCAGGGGACGCCGGATGTTTTGATGTTTTACCACCCTTGTGGGAGGCTTCTCTCATGTCCCTGCATGGATAGCTGGAGCTGATAGAGGGAGTTCATCTGCGCTCTCCCCAGATTCGAACCTCCAACCTGTCGGTCTTCAGTCCTGCCTGCACAGGGGTTTAATCCACTGCGCCACCAAGAACTCCTGAGTGCTCAGATCATGGCATGTTAATTCAAATCCGTTAGGTTTGCATCTGAAAAGGACTAATGGCAGACTCAGAGCAGACATTCTTCCTTTGCCTGATGTGTTTTTGTGTGGGTTGTGTGAAGCAGAGGAAAAGCAAAACACTTGTCCCCCTTTGCCTTACAAGAGTCCTTGTGTGGGCGTATTTGTGGTTTGAAGAGCATATCTAACGGTGCTTTCTGCAAAGGTTCTCGAGAAGAAGCCGCTCACGTGAGTGACAGCTTTTGTTCATCAGAGGGCAATCTGGATCCACTGAACCTTGTGATGAAGGTAAACCCACGAGGCACCATTGCTGCTACACATTGCCCTAAAAAGCAGTGAACCTTCCAAGAATCATAGAATACTGGAGTTTGAGGAAACTTGGAGACAACTATGGTGCTGCTGTGTGGATCAGAATGGGGGACAATGCCTGGCTCGAGAGCAGTACGTGTGAAAAAGATCTTGGAGTCCTCGTGGACAACAAGTTAAACATGAGCCAACCATGTGATGTGGCGGCAAAAAAAGCCAATGGGATTTTGGCCTGCATCAATAGGAGCATAGTGTCTAGATCTAGGGAAGTCATGCTACCCCTCTATTCCGCTTTGGTTAGACCACACCT
Organism: Anolis sagrei ordinatus; assembly: GCF_025583915.1. Lineage (NCBI taxonomy): Eukaryota > Metazoa > Chordata > Lepidosauria > Squamata > Anolidae > Anolis > Anolis sagrei. The sequence continues at coordinate 10,530,945 of NW_026847549.1, forward strand.
GGAATATTGTGTCCAATTCTGGGCACCACAATTGAAGGGAGATATTGACAAGCTGGAATGTGTCCAGAGGAGGGCGACTAAAATGATCAAGGGTCTGGAGAACAAGCCCTATGAGGAGCGGCTTAAGGAGCTGGGCATGTTTAGCCTGAAGAAGAGAAGTCTGAGAGGAGATATGATAGCCATGTATAAATATGTGAGAGGAAGCCACAGGGAGGAGGGAGCAAGCTTGTTTTCTGCTTCCCTGGAGACTAGGACGAGGAACAATGGCTTCAAACTACAAGAAAGGAGATTCCATCTGAACATGAAGAACTTCCTGACTGTGAGAGCCGTTCAGCAGTGGAACTCTCTGCTGTGTGGTGGAGGCTCCTTCTTTGGAAGCTTTTAAACAGAGGCTGGATGGCCATCTGTCAGGGGTGATTTGAATGCAATATTCCTGCTTCTTGGCAAGGGGTTGGACTGGATGGCCCATGAGGTCTCTTCCAACTCTTTGATTCTATGATTCTATGATCATGAACAATAACCTGGACAATAACTTGGACAATGGAGCCCCCGGTGGCGCAGGGGTTTAAACCCCTGTGCCGGCAGGACTGAAGACCGACAGGTCACAGGTTCGAATCCGGAGAGAGGCATATGAGCTCCCTCTATCAGCTCCAGCTCCTCATGCAGGGACATGAGAGAAGCCTCCCACAAAGATGATAAAAACATCAAAATCATCCAGGCGTCCCCTGGGCAACGTCCTTGCAGACGGCCAATTCTCTCACACCAGGAGTCACTCATGACACAACAAAAAAAAAACTTGGACAATGGAATAGAAGGCATTCTTATCCAATCTGTAGATGATGCCAAATTAAGAAGGATAGCTAATGCCCAAGAGGTCGTGGTCAGGATCTAAAAACTTCACAGATTGGAGAGCTGATTGGCTAAAACTAACAGAATGAATTTCAACAGGGAGAAATGTATGATGTGACATTTGGGCAGAAACAGCAAATAAAGCAGCATCAAAACATTGGTCAGCATGTGAAAGAGCCAACCATGATATGTTCTCCTGTTAATTCATTTTGGAGGTTAACAATATTTCACTATTGGGAATCAGGAAGATTTTTTAATGTAAAAGCTGGTGCTGGATTAACAATCTCTGGTGTCTGTTTATAGATCAAAAGCACCCAGGCTCTGTTAGATGGGCTTTCATATCATTTGCAAAATGAAGACTAAGCAGTTCTGAATTTAACAATCTATATTTTTACTATGCGAGTTATAGTCAAAGCCTCAAAAGAATAACACTGGGAGTAGCTGTCTCTCTCCATTTAACGATTTCCCTGATGAATTGTTATTCAACATACTTTCCTCCCCTTTTGGATCATCTCCAAAGCCACAGCAGCCTTTTTGGTCTTCTTCTTCTTAAGTTTGCTATTAGTGCCTAGAATGTCTAAATCCTTTGGAGTTTTCAGGCTTAGTTTTGGTTAATGCATATGAAGGACTGGGAATAATGTGAGCTCTGCATGCAAAGTTATGTCTGGAAGGATCAGCTGGTTTTCAAACAAATTGTACTCCGAAGTAGTGGTGTAATAGTACATTTCGAAGCATAACTTTAAAATCCCTCATTATAAAAGATTTTTTAAAAGCCAGCTGCTGTTGTTCCTTTTCAACAAACCACTTCTAATAGTAATAGTTTGTATCCAAATGGTGATGGTGATGATGGTGGTGATGATGATAGATATGACTGGGTTGCTGTAAGTTTTCCAGGCTGTATGGCCATGTTCCAGAAGCATTCTCTCCTGATGTTTCACCCACATCTATGGCAGGTATCATCAGAGGTTTGAGGTCTAGACATGATTCTGTATCACCTACTTAGTTGCAATTATTCTAGTTATGTAGTTGAGTAGTAGTATTTTACCATCCGATCCCCATAATCTGCAGCTGCTTGGAGAGACTGGGATCTGTTCTCCTGTTAATTGGGATCAAGCAGATTGATATTCCAATTTGCCTTATTCAAGAGCACTGCAATTTGAGGGGAAATTATGACAACAATCCTATTTCTGATTTTTGGAATTAGATATTTGCCAGGCTGATGTATCCCGATCTACAGAGGAACTAATCCTTGTTGCTCACATGAGCTGCCACCTGGGAAATTGGGATTAAGGCCTTCTATCTATTTACTAAACTAGGAAATATGTGGGAATCATGAATATGAACCACAAATGCACAAGTCTAAGTTACACCTTTATAACTGTGACAGGGAATTCCAGCTCGTAATAACAGTTACACTAATATAGTTGGCAGCCAGCTCTCCACAAAAGTCAACATTGACACTGAAATACAACACTGCCTAAGTTCTGCAAGTGCAGCATTTTTCCAAATGAAGCAGAGAGTGTTTTAGGATCGGGACATCCATAGGGAGACCAAGGTGCTTGTTTATAAAGCGATTGTCCTCCCAACCCTGCTATATGCTTGTGATGTGGACTGTCTACAGACATCACACTCAACTCCTGGAAAGATTCCATCAGCATTGCCTCCGAAAAATCCTGCAAATCTCTTGGGAAGACAGGTGGACAAATGTCAGCGTGCTGGAAGAAGCAAAGACCACCAGCATTGAAGCGATGCTCCTATGCCATCAACTCCGCTGGACCAGCCACATTGTCCGAATGCCCGATCACTGTCTTTCAAAGCAGTTACTATACTCCCAACTCAAGAACGGGAAATGTAATGTTGGTGGACAGAAAAAGAGATTTAAATATGGGCTTAAAGCCAACCTTAAAAACTGTGGCATAGACACTGAGAACTGGGAAGACCTAGCCCTTGAGCACTCTAACAGGAGGTCAGCTGTGACCAGGAGTGCTGCAGAATTCAAAGAGGCATAAATGGAGGGTAAAAGAGAGAAACATGCCAAGAGGAAGGCGCGTCAAGCCAACTCTGACCAGGACCGCCTTCCACCTGGAATCCAATGCCCTCACTGCGGAAGAACATGCAGATCAAGAAGGCTCCACAGCCACCTACGTACTCACCGCCAAGACACCACACTTGGAGGACCACCACCCTTGGACTATGAAGGATCACCTAAATAAGTAGTTGGCCCTCCATACCCATGGATTCTCAATCCATAGATTCAGTCATTCGGGATCTGAAAATATTCCAACAAATAAAGATAAAAAATCCAAAACAAACTTGGTTTTGACATTTTATTTAAGGGACACCATGTTATTACACCATTGTTTATAATAGGGCCAGGCTTAGCACAGCAGGCTAAAGCATTGTGCTGCAGAAAATTCTGCCAATCAGAAGGTTTGCAGTTCGAACTTGGGTCAGGGTGAGCACCTGCTGTTAGCCCCAGCTCACTTGCTCACCAGCAGGTCGAAAGCAGAAATGTGAGTAGATAAAATAGATACTAGTTTTGTTGTGGAGGTAATAAAAGGCACCCTTAAGGACATTGATTGGAGGAAAACCCCTTGGTAAGGAAATTGGAACAACAGCAACCTCCACCCTCTCATGGCCAGAGTCGAGCACAGCCTCCGAGATGCCAGACATAAGATGGGAAAAATTGCCTTTACCTCTGTTTGTGTTGTCTGTCTTCTTAATTGCATAATCAGTATGGAATGTTTGCTGTTTGTGTGTTCTTTAAGCCGTTCTGAGTCCCCTTTGGGGTGAGAAGGGTGGTGTATAAATATTGTAAATAAAATAATGGGACTTCAGCATCCACAGATTCTGGTATCCACAGGGGGTCCTGGAACAAAATCTCAGGTGTTGGCTTTGATACCCAAGGAAATGGGAAACTAAACACAGGTCTTATGAAGATAAGCACAAGTTCTCCACTTCTTGTTGTCCACCCATTAGTGAGAAATAAACCTCACTCAACAGAGAAGAATGTGTTTCAAAGTAGACAAAAATCAAATTATGCTGTTAATTCTGCATTCTGAAATGAACAGTGCTTTGACTTTCTTTCTTAGGAAGTATTTCATTTGGTTCCTCTTCAGCAATCTCTAAATAGGTCCACCAAAGGAGCAATCAAAAGAATTGTGTTTTCGAATGCACCAAGGTGGGCAGAGCAATGTGTTTCTTTCTCTGTGAGCATGGTCTTTGTTGCTTAAATGAGGTGGATTGGTTGAAGAAATAGAAACCGGAGAGACAGGGGAAGATGCATATTACATGTGTGCAGGCATGTAGCCCGGGGGGGGGGGGGTTGGGGGGCTTCAGCCCCCCCCCCAAATTCTCATGGTGGTCCGCGAGAAAGCCTTACTGGTACATTATTTCAACTGTTATGTTTATTCATATCATGATCTGATCACCATGCTCAATATATCCCATATGCATGGGGGTATTGGGGTAATGATACAAAAGGTTTGCTAGGGTAGACCCTCTTTCACTCAGACTCACCCCCCCCCCCAAAACAAACTCAGCCCCCCCCCCCCCCGAATCAAAATCCTGGCTACGGGCCTGCATGTGTGCATATATGCCCTCAAGTTGCCTGGTGATTTATGGAGACCTCATGAATTTCCTAGGGTTTTCTTAGCCAAGGAAAACTTGATGGTATTTTTTTGCCAGTTCCTTCCTCTGAAATAGAGCCTCCAGGACTTGCTATTCACTGGCAATCTCCCATCTAAGTACTGAGCAGGGATGAGCCTGCTTAGCTTCCAAGGTCACACAGGATTGGGTATCTTCAGACCAAAACACTGGAAAACCGATTCTCTGAAATTATAGTGAGGTATATGAAGGCTTTGCAATGGTTTAATAATATATTCTGATTGGAATATGAGGAACCACAAACTCTATGAATAGAAAAAGATACTGGACAGGTGTATTGTCCACATCATAGCCAGTGACGCAATGGGTTAAACCCTTGTGCCAACAGAACTGCTGACCAAAAGGTTGGTGGTTCCAATCCGGGGAGCGGGGTGAGCACCCATCTGTCACTCCAGCTTCTCATGCGGGGACATGAGAGAAACCTCCCACAGGATGGTAAAACATCTGGGTGTCCCCTGGGCAACATCCTTGCAGATCGCCAATTCTCTCACACTAGAAGCGACTTGCAATTTCTCAAGTTGCTCCTGACATGAAAAAAAAATCATAGACAGTATGGTGTAATGGTTTTAAGTCTGAGACTTCGACTCTGGGAGACCAGTGTTCAAAACCCTGTTCAGCCATAGAAACCCACTGGGAGACCTTGGCCAAATCACACTCCCTCAACCTCACAAGAAGGGAAAGACAACCTCCAAGAAAACCTCATGATAGATTCATCCTCGGTTGGATCTACACTGCCATATAATCCAGTTTCTGACTCCAGATTATCATCTTTGAACTGGAATATATGAGTCTACACTCATATAGTCTGCACTGCCATATAATCCAGTCCAAAGCGGACAATCTGGATTCAGAAACTGGGTTATATGGCAGTGCAGATAGGGTCTTAGGACTGCTCTATGGCAGTGGTTCCCAACCTTTGGATTTCGGCTCCCACAATTCCTACAGCTGGTAAGCTAGCTTTTATTTCTGGGAGTTGAAGTCCAAAACAACTGGAGGACCAGAGGTTGGGAACAACTGCTCTACGGAAATGACCCAAAAGAACACAATAATAGTCCACATGCTATTCTGCTGTTGGACACAAGAGAGCAGCAGAACTTTGCTTCTCTTCACATTCTATTGAAGGCAAAAGTTATCTGTGTTTCATCATAAGAAATAGGAGCCCCCGGTGGCGCAGGACTGAAGACCGACAGGTCGCAGGTTCGAATCCGGGGAGAAGCGGATGAGCTCCCTCTATCAAGTCCAGCTCTTCATGCAGGGACATGAGAGAAGCCTCCTACATCAAATCATCCAGGCGTCCACTGGGCAACATCCTTGCAGACGGCCAATTCTCTCATACCAGAAGCGACTTGCTCCTGACACGACAAAAAAAAAAATATCATAAGAAATGAGAAATTTACAAAACGGGTTTTCCATTTCTGCAAATATCCCTTTGCACTAAACACCACACTCTAAAAAACATATGCAGGCATTAAAAAAAACCCAGAATCAGATTTAAAAAGTAATGGAATATCTAGATTCATTTTAACTATGGGAGAGAAACATCTTGGTGGATTACCTAGACAAGGAACTGGAAAAGGGAGTGTATCCCAGGAACCATCAACACCTGGGGATCGGGACCCCTGTGGTGGTGGTGGTGGGGTTGCAAAGGGGGTGTCAGAGGGGTCTCTAAAGACCACCAGAACGTGCCAACAGAACCTCTGAAAATGCCATTAGCCACAGATGCAGGTGAAACAATAGGAGAGAATGCTGCTGTAAAATGGCCATACAGCCCGAAAAACTCACAGCAACCCAGTGATTCTGGCCATGAAAGCCTTTGACAATCCATCAGCCACTGGTATATCATTGCGTTATTATTTTGTGTTTCTGTGTGTCTTATGGCGGCCATGTGAATTTCATAGGATGTTCTTAGAAGTTGATTTTATTAAGTCTCATTTTTAGTTCTAAGTATTTTGGATTTCTATTCAAAAAAAGAAAAATTATATAAATTGTTCTAGGCAAATCCAATAAATAGGACTATTGAAGTGTGTGCTAGACTGGGCACCTTGGGAGGATTCCCACATTTTAAGCCACCGGTTGCCAGTCCTTTTCTCATAATACGAAGCGACTATCGGGATTCTCTGTGCTTGTCTTCAGAGAAAGCCTTTAATTAAAATTTATTGTTTCATTCAAATTGAACATGACGCTTGCCGTTTGTAAGCAGAAGGGCTGTGGCTGCCAAGAACAATGTTGGATAAATATGCCCTTAGGAGATCAAAGGATGCCCAAACATTACAATTAAAGGGGAAAGCAGAGAGAGAGAGAGAGAGAGAATCTGCAGCAAGTTAGGAACTTCATAGGTTGCTTTGCTCCTACTTTTTGGTGATATTTCAAACAGAGAAGTACATAGTCAAATACAGTCATCACATCTGCAATTTTGACTTTTGTGATTTGATTATTCACAGATTTGATTTTAAAATATTCTCTCTAGGAATTTCAAGTTCCTCCAGTGTGTCTCTTCTGTTCATGCTGGAGGAGCTACTAATTTCTAGAGAAAACCCATCTCTTAGGTCCTCTTTTGTGATTTCGTGGCCAGATTCAAGCAGACATTGACCACCAAGTCATGCTGGGGGACCAAGAAAATAATAATAATAATAATAATAATAATAATAATAATAATAATTCAGCATATATATCTCATTTACTGTGACATACTGTGCTTTTGTGTCAGTAAAATAATAATAATAATAATCACAAGTATCACCTGCCAACAGTAAAGAATTGGTAGGATCATGAACCCGCAAAGGTCATGGAAAATGAACATGCAAAAATACTGTGGGACTTTTGAATCCAGACTGACAAAGATTTATTTATTTATTTATTTATTATTTATTTACAGTTCTTATATTCCGCCCTTCTCACCCCGCAGGGGACTCAGGGCGGATTACAACATATATGGCAAACATTCAATGCCAGTTTGACAAACAACATTTAACAGACAAATACACCAAGGCTATTTAACTTTTTTCTGGCCGCCAGGGGAGCTGCTGCTTTTCATCGTCCATCAACGACACCGATGAAGTTCTTCCGCATTCCACATTCCCCGGAGTCTTTTTTCTTTATGGCCTCATAAATTAGTTAAATTTAGCCTCCCACACAAGGTGGTACCTTATTTTCCTACTTGACAGATGCAACTGTCTTTCGGGTTGCAAAGGTCGACAACGGGCTACACAATGGCTGGACACCCACTCCAGCCCAGGCTGGCTTCGAACTCATGACCCTTTGGTCAGAGTGATCTTAATGCAGCTGACACTCAGCCAGCTGCGCCACAATCCCAGTGTTTTGGAACACAATACACCAGATATCACGATTGTGGAAAAGAAAAAAGTCTGGATTATTGATGTCGCCATACCAGGTGACAGTCGCATTGAGGAAAAACAACAGGAAAAACTCAGCCATTATCAAGACCTCAAAATCGAACTGCAAAGGCTCTGGCATAAACCAGTACAGGTGGTCCCAGTGGTCACTGGTGCACTGGATGCTGTGCCAAAAGATCTCAGCCGACATTTGGAAACATCAACAAAATCATGATCTATCAACTGCAAAAGCTCACCTGACTTGGATCTGCGTGCATCATTTGAAAATACATCATACAGTCCTAGACGCTTGAGAAGTGTTCGACTTGTGATTATGTGATACAAATCCAGCATATAGATCTCATTTGCTGTGACATACTGTGCTTTTGTGTCAGAATAATAATAATAATAATAATAATAATAATAATAATAATAATAATATAACACTTTATTTATATTCCGTCCTATCTCCCCAAGAGGACTCAGGGTGGATCACAGTAGACATACATGGCTAACATTCAGTGCCATTTTGGATAGACAATATAAAGACAGATAGAACAGAAAGGAGGTATGTTGTGTCAACATCCAGCTTTTTGGTGCCTTAGAAAGTTGTATTTGGATTCAGCCACAGGAGGATGCTGTGGCTAGATTCGTTTATTTATGGTTTTTCCCCTCCATGTCCCTAACCATGGGACATGGTGGTGCAATGGTTAAACCGTTGAGCTGCTGAACTTGCTGACTGAAAGGTTGGCAGTTCGAATTCGCAGGATGGGGTGAGCTCTCGCTGTTAACCCCACCTCCTGCCAACCTAGCAGTTCGAAAACATGCAAATGTGAGTAGATCAATAGATACCGCTCTGGCTGGAAGGTAAACAGTGCTCCATGCAGTCGTGCCAGCCACATGACCCAAGAAGCGTCTACGGACAACACAGGGTCTTTGGCTTAGAAATGGAGATGAGTACCATTTTCCAGAGCCAGAGATGAAGTCAAAGCCTTTACCTTTATCTGTGTGTCTATGTTTAATTGTTTCGAGGCATTGAATGTTTGCCTGTGTCTGTATATTTCCTAATGCCGTGACCCTTTAATACAGTTCCTCATGTTGTGGTGACCCCCAAGAATCAAATTATTTTTGTTGCTATTTCAGAACTGTAATTTTGCTTCTGTTATGCATCGTAATGTAAATATCTGATATGCAAGATGTATTTTCATTCATTGGACTAAATTTGGCACAAATACCCAATACGCCCAAATCTGAATTCTGATGGGGTTGAAGGGGATTGATTTTGTCATTTGGGAGTTGTAGTTGCTGGGATTTATAGTTCACCTCCAATCAAAGAGCATTATGAACACCAATAATGGAATGGAACCAAACTTGGCACACAGAATTCCCATGACCAACAGAAAATACTAGAAGGATTTGGTGGGCATTGGCTTTGCGTTTTGGAGTTGCAGTTCACCTATATCCAGAGAGCACTGTGGACTCAAATAATGATGGATCTGGACCAAACCCTCCAACACAGAACCTCCATGAGCAACAGAAAATACTGTGTTTTCTGATGGTCTTTGGCAATCCGTCTGACAGCCCCTTGTGACCACCCAAGGGTCCCAATTCCCAGGTTGAGAAATGCTGCTGTATATGCTGGAATCAGCCCTGAGTCCCCTTAGGGAGATAGAGAGGAATACAAATAAATAATGATAATAATATTAATAATAATAAGGAGCCCCCGGTGGCGCAGTGGGTTAAAGCGCTGAGCTGCTGAGCTTGTTAACCAAAAGGTTGCAGGTTCGAATCCAGGGAGAGGCGTGAGCTTCCGCTGTCAGCCCCAGCTTCTGCCAACCTAGCAGTTCGAAAACATGCAAATGTGAGTAGATCAATAGGTACCGCTTCAGCGGGAAGGTAACGGCGCTCCATGCAGTCATGCCAGCCACATGACCTTGGAGGTGTCTATGGACAATGCTGGCTCTTCGGCTTAGAAATGGAGATGAGCACGACACCCCAGAGTCGGACACGACTGGACTTAATGTCAGGGGACAACCTTTACCTTTACTTAATAATAATAATAATAATAATAATAATAACAACAACAACCCCAATGGTGCGCTCCCGATGCGCTCCCCTGGACATGAATGTTCAATAGCCAAAGAGTGCTTGAAACAGACTAATCTGGTTCAAGTCTCCACTGGAGACATTATCAACTCAAGCTCAAAGGTGCCTTTCCATTACAAGTTGCAGCTGCTCCTGCCTTAAACGTGAAGGTCACTTTTGATCTCTTCCTTTAATCTGGCATTCCTTTGGTATCTTGGTCTTACTGATGCCTTCCCTTTAATGTGGGGAAGGGAGGAACAGAACAAAGATGTTGTCTCCTCCAAAACCTAAGGTCAGTGCCTCCGCATCCATAAAACATCCTTGCATCACATCAGCACATCTCCATTTACCTGGCTTATGTTTACGGCTGACTTGAAAAGTATATCTCGGCCCAGCGTTAAAAGTTCTCTCTCCAGGTTTGATTTTTGTCGACTCTTGTTTTTCTGAATGTTATGGCCCCGAAATCACTCAGAGCATTCGGTTTCCAAAAGAACCCCAGGGAGAGTGTTATATTTATGCCGTTCCTGACAAGGACATCCCAATGAACTGCAGCAGGAGAGAATTAGGCTGCCAAGTAGTTCAGTTTGGAAATGCATTATATGGTTAGTGTAGACCAGGCATGGGCAAACTTGGGCCCTCCAGGTGTTTTGGACTTTAACTCCCACCATTCCTAACAGGCTCAGCCCTTCCTTTTCCTCCTCAGCATCCTCAGAGGTAATGAGGTCTGTTGGAACTAGGAAAATGGGTTTATATATCTGTGGTATGACCAGGGTGGGACAAAGAACCCTTGTCTGTTGGAGCTAGGTGTGAATGTTTCAACTGACCACCTTGATTAGCCTGGCAGTTTTTTGGTGTGGCCTGCTAGTGCCTGGGGGAATCTTTTGTTGAGAGGTGATTAGCTGACCCTGATTGTTTCCTCCCTGTTGTTTTGCTGTTGTAATTTTAGAGTTTTTTTTAATACTGGTAGCCAGATTTTGTTCATTTTCATGGTTTCCTCCTTTCTGTTGAAATTGTCCACATGCTTATGGATTTCAATGGCTTCTCTGTGTAGTCTGACATGGTGGTTGTGAGAGTGGTCCAGCATTTCTGTGTTCTCAAATAATATGCTGTGTCCAGGTTAGTTCATCAGGTGTTCTGCTATGGCTGACTTCTCTGGCTGCAGTGCCTTTTGTGTTCCTTGATTCGTGTTTGGGCCATTCTGCTGCATTTGGTGGTTCCTATGTAGACTTGTCCACAGCTGCGTGGTATACGGTAGACTACTGCAGAGGTGAAAGGATCCCTCTTGTCTTTTGCTAAATGTAGCATTTGTTGGATTTTCTTGGTGGGTCTGTAGATAGTTTGTATGTTGTGTTTCATCAGCTTCCCTATGCGGTCAGTGGTTCCCTTGATGTATGGCAAGAACACTTTTCCTCTGGGTGGATCTTCATCTTTACTCTCGTGGCTTGTTCTTGGTCTTGCAGCTCCTCTGATGTCTGAGGTGGAGTATCCATTGGCCTGGAGAGCCCAGTTGAGGTGGTTCAGTTCATCTTGGAGGAGGTGGGGTTCGCAGATTCTTTTTGCACGGTCTGCCAAGGCTTTAATGGTGCTTCTTTTTTTGACTTGGGTGATGGTTGGAGTTTTTATGTAGATATCTATCTCTGTGTGTGGGTTTTCTGTAAACTGTGTGACCCAATTGTCTACATTAAAACATTAAAACATAATGTAAAACAGACCTCACTACCTCTGAGAGTGCTTGCCATAGATGCAGGCAAAACGTCAGGAGAGAATGCCTCTAGAACATGGCCATATAGCCTGAAAAAACCTACAACAACCCAGTGATTCCGGCCATGAAAGCCTTCGACAATACATAGTCCCATTGTTCAAAAGTACAGCAATACTGGTTTGTGATGGGATCTTGTGGATCCATTCTTCTGGGAAGGGGAACATCATTATTGGAGGAATGGCTACATCCCTTTCTCCTCTCAGAGGGGAAATATCCTTTGTGAAGAGTGATTAAAGTGTCCAAAAGGTTACCCAATTCTTAAGTGGCCTGATCCTCCAAGGCTTAAGAAAAGGGGCCATCAAGCTATGGTCTATACTGTGAAATGTGTGAGAGTCTATTCAACAAAATGCAGATCCAGGGCAGCTTGTGGCACCTGAGTCAGGAAAAGCTGGCCAGAGTTCATAAAATGTCACCTTACCTCATGTTTTGTACATACATATATGAAATTATTGGGACATGGGGCTTATACAGAGGTTCATAAAAGGATAAGGGGACATGCAGGGTTGGGAAGAGATGGGTCCTTGTTGTGGTTGTTAGTCCTTCTGCAGAGTGGGCAAAACTTAACTCTTATTATACCATTCCAGCCTGGTGTCCTTGGCAAAACTATGAACCCCCTGATTATGAAGTATCTTTTATTTTTTGTGGGGAGGGTCACCTCTGACCACAGTGGGAGTTGAAGTCCAAAACACCTGGAGGGTCCAAGTTTGCCCATGCCTGGTATAGACCCATATAATGCTGTTCAATTTGGCAAAGCTCAAACTGGTTCACCAACTTGGACAGCAGTTTTCAAGTTGGGACTAAAACCCTGACTCGATCCCTTCTTCCTCTGGCAGAAGTGCCACCAATGGATGAAAACCCCTTGGGAATGTCGCTTGGGAAAAAATGACCTTTCTCTCTGTTGCAGCTCTTCGATTCCTTTTATTCCCCACTGTGAAAATCAGGCAATTTATTTGAAGCACTTCTGTCACTGTATTTTGTCACTATATTTTGTCACTATATTTTGTTTTTGTCTGGATTTTTTAAAAACCTGCAAAAGGATGCATATTATTGTTTTTATTTTTGTCCTGGCTTTCTTGGTTTTTTTTTTTTTTTTAGACCAGCTCTAGCCTGTCAAGGGGAAAACCTTGCAAGTTAAGAGACTCACATGCAAACAGTTACCTTGGAAACTGTGATCCAATCCTGGAAGTTCCACAGCATTTGGAAGTTATAGTAACTTCAGCATTGCACTGGGTGGGTGGTCCATAGAAAGAAAGAAGAAAGAAAGAAAGAAAGAAAGAAAGAAAGAAAGAAGGAAGGAAGGAAGGAAGGAAGGAGAGGAAGAGAAGACAGAAGAAAAGAAAAATCTCTAATGGGAATTTATGCATTATGAAATTTGTGACGGCGCGAGTGGCGCCACCTATGTATAGAACTGTTAGTTGTAAGATTTAAACTGTTGTATCATGCTTAATCCTGCCCCTTTTGACCCTATTTATGTATAGTTGTATGGATTGGTTGCTTGTAGCTGTCAATCAGTACTGTTTGGCTCCACCTCTTCCTGCAAGAGGGGAGAACTTCCTTTTCTTTTCATTCTGCGATGAGAGTTCCTGCAACATGGACGTGAGTAACAGACTTCATTCTAAAGGACCCTGTTAAGTTACCTCTTAGCACCAATTCTGAGGTTTTTTACCCCTGGGACTCATGCTGTATGTCCAGATCATCCTGGACGAATACTGAGGAGACCCAGGCGCCTTCAAGCCAGTTCTTTTGGCACCAGAGGAAGATTCTGAATCTTCAAAATAGGCCATTTGAACTGGGGCTGTGATTTTGCTCCGGCATTGCCAGCCATTGAGGAAGAGGAAACCTGGTGAGGCTTCTCAGCTTCAAACCCCTTGGACCCAGGACTAATAGAGACTGTAAAGTGTGTTTTCCTTCACCCTGCTAAAGTTTTCCAGTTTATTGCATTGAAGAAATGACTTTGTGACAAATAAAACTTGTTTTGAGTTATTTACATCGTTTTGGGTTCTTGGGAGTTCCAGTTTCCTAAAGGAGGGCAAGAAGCAATCCCTTGGGGGAAAGATGCCACGTCCATCCTCCTTTTAAGACTAATAGCCCCCAAGCGCGACGGCACAGTGCTAAGAGGTCAATCACTCTTAGTGAGAAGAGTGCTAAGAGAGTAAACACTCTTATTTATAAGAGTGCTAAGAGAAGCCTTCTTTTCCAGAAGTGCTAAGAAGGGAAAAGAAGGAGCCAAAGGGTCTTATTTTTGCCAAGCTTATAGTTTTCTAAAGAAAAAATAGAATCAAAAGGAAGCCTGCCTTTGCCTTCAGAGGAGAAGCCCAGGCTTTACAAAGTGGACACATTTCCTGCCTTTTTGCTGCTCAAGCTCAGCAATTTGCTACAACCAGCCTTTGCACCAGCCTCTGCAGCTCTGTGCAAAATTGATACTTTTGCAGGGTTTCCACCAGCTCCTTGCAAGCTTTGCAAAGTGGATAAATTGTAACAACTTGTCTTTGCAGCTGCTGCAAACAAACTTGCAAAGCTACAGTTATTTCTGCTCAGTTTCCAGCTCATCCTTTTGCACAGTTTCCAGCTCATCCTTCTGCTCAGTTTCCAGCTCATCCTTTTGCACAGTCTCCAGCTCTCTGCAGGATTGATACTTTTGCAGGGTTTCCAGCCATCTTCTGCAAGCTTCTGTTTCTTCTACAGTTTCCCGCCCTTTTCCAGAAGCAAGGCTTCTACAGTAATTGCAACATCCAGCCTGAAGCAAGCAAGCCTTTGCAAAGTTTCCAGCCTTCTGCACTTCCCGCCTTTTTTGCAGAGCCAGCCTTCAGCCCTCCAGGGTTGAGGGGTGGGAGGAGCCAGCCTTCACTTGAAGTCTGCCCAGCAACAGTTCCTGAGAGCCTTCAATAGGCTAAACAAAGCAAGGTTTACCTTTTAAAGAAAGCAGCTATTGTAATTGTCTTTTTCAAGATTGCATTGCCTTTTTGTGTGCTTTTTCCATTGTATGCTTAAATTGTATTGCATTTGTACTGTTTAAAGTGTGGGTTAAGTTTCCTTTGAATTTTGCATTATGGCAAGTCAAAACTTTGAGGTCCCACAAGTTAGAGTCAAATCCTCCCACACAGCGTCTTTAGATAGGGCTAAAGAAATTTCTTTTAGCCTACAAAAAGAGAGGAGGTGTTACAGCGCGGTTCGATTTGAATCACAGCCTAGTTCCTTATCTAAAGGTCCAGAGCAAAGGGATCAAGGCTTCCCATTTGTAAGCCTTAGATCCAGTCTGCTTAAGCCTCCATCTAAGGCCGCTAGCCTCAGATCCAAACATTCATCTAGGCATAGCAGTTCCTCCCATTCCACACATTCATTTCTTAGTACATCTTCCAAAGCAGCCTATTACAACAGAGAGGCTGTCCGTTTGGAAATAAGGAAAGAGGTTTTGGAAGCAGAGGCGTCTGCGGAGATGGCTAAGCAAGGCCTGGCCTTTGACGAGGAGGAGCTCCTCCTTCAACAGGTCAAAGCCCAGCAGGAACTGCTTCTAGCACAGGCTAGGGCCCAACAGGAAGCTGACCTAGCACAGGCTAGGGCACAACAGGAAGCTGACTTAGCACAGGCTAGGGCCCAAAAGGAAGCTGACCTAGCTCAGGCTAAGGCCCAGAGAGAAATAGAGTTTGCAGTGGCAAAGGCCAAGCAAGATACGCTACAACGAGACCTAGATCTGCTCCAAGCAAAAAGAGACACAGCAGAAAAGATAGCCAGGGCCAACGTTTTAGCCAAAGCTCTATCACAGGAGCTAACACAAGAAAACCTTAGCCTCCTGCCATCACAAGAGCCCATAGCAAAGGTCTCAGCACACCTGCATCTGGAACCACCAGTGCAGGGTCATGTTTCTTTTGACCATCCTGAAGATTGTCCACCTGTTCCAGTGTTCGCGACTTCAAAGCCAGCCTATTCTCCCAAAGTGCAGCAAAGTACGGCCGGGAGAGTGCCATCATCTCTGTCAGAGTCCATCCCTGTAATTAGGACTCAGAGATACCACCTGTCCACTTGGGAACCAAAGGATGACATCTTTCAACAGGATCCAGATGTCCCCTCAGATTGGCAAGGCATGGCCGGGAGTGAACGACCACAT